>VXAX01000826.1:2772319-2999336 GCA_013399835.1 Leptocoma aspasia
GGTTGTGGGCATTTTATTATTACCACTGCTGTCACAGTCAAAGGTCACAGATTAGACAATTGAACTATGTTTGTCCTGTGTTTGCTCATCTTGTCTAATCTTGGGCACAAGTTGCACGGAGCTCACAGCAAAGGCATCTACACTGAGTCTGGGTGTAAGATTTAACTTCAGAGAAGTCATTGATTTCTCTGCTTTGCAATCAAGTTTTCTACAGCCTTGGGACACTGTCTCCCAGGAGATAACAAAGTAGTCATGTTCAGGAGAAAATGCAAGTCCTGATGTTACTGAGAACTGCAAGAAAGTCTTCATCTGGCAGCACTGGGCTAAAAGAACATATGAGCAGACTACACGAGATTAAAAAATTGTGGAAGATATTGGTGATTTTTCTGGAAGGCAGACATTACCTTCAGTGAAAAAGTAAGGGGTGAGAGGTGAGAGAATTGCTCTGAATCTTAGATAGAGTAACTAGTGTGCATTCCCTCTCCAAATGTGAAGACACAAGCAAGGTGTCAGAAATATGTGGCTTTTCCCCATGAATATCTGTACTCTATGTCTTTATGGAAAGCTGAAGCGCTCTCTAGAGAATTATTTTCCTTTTAAAAATGTAGAGGGTGGGAGTGGTGTACAACACACAATTATCTCAGCTTTTTTCGCTCCTAGAGTAATTTTTTTTTCAAAAATATTCTGCTGTGTATCCTTCTGTGTCAGTACATGAACCATTATCTTTCAGCTAAAGAGGTTTTCTCTGCTTGACAGACAGAACAAAAAACATCTTGAACAAAGTGTCTGCTTACCTCTGGGGAATGATTTGGGGCTTCTTGTTGTATGAACTGTGAATGTGTTACTGAGCAGTGCATATCTGGAAAGCCTTCAGCTGACTGATGGGGCATGTCTAAGCCTTGGAGAAGACAGAGAGGGATTTAGGTTGCTTTTCACACTAGGATTACCAGTTGGTCAAATTTGTGTACCCACAACTATCAAACAGCAAAATTGAATTTCGTTAATGGATTTGATTATTTAATTTATTTTTATTTAGAAAAAGTTAAGCAATCCTTTTGATTAAGTAAACTGTGAAGAAGGTTTTGAAGTTTATGGAATTACAATAGAAAACTATAGCAAAGTAAAACTATAGAAAAGTATAGCAAACTGTGACTGTGAATTTTCCAGTATGATCATATGTTAATAATGAGAGTCCCAAGGCCTTGCACATGGAGTTAGAAGAGAAATCAGCCTGATGACAAAGTCATTATTTAATAGGACAATTCTCTATTTGCAAATACATATTGTTTCCCTTTTCTGCTTTCCTGGTCTTTTGTGCTGTCTCTTTTTCTCCTGGGATCTAACCTTTTGCTGAGATTGTACTGCTTTTTATTAAAAAAGGCTGAAATGAATGGTTTTCATAAAAACAGACACAGACAGATTGAAGTAATATAAATTTACTTCTAGAGATGGGTTTCTTGACAGTCTAGAGATGACATTAGAGATGGTGGAATGCAATCTCTGTATCATAATATTGCTTAAGAGTACTATTTAATATGTAAACTTGGATGAGCAGCACAGAAGCCACAGTGTTCCAGGAGGAGAAGCTGGGGAAGGGCATCACTGTTTAAGCCACGTGCCCAACTTGTGTGAGTGCCAGTAGAGACAATTTACTCAGAGGATTTGCTGTCCATCTGCTCATTACTTAATGAGGAGATGCTGAAAATGAAACTCAGACACAAAGATGGATTTTTTTAAAATGGAATTTTGCCAGTTTGTTATTTTTTACCTTTAATATGGTGGTGAAAAAGGCCCAGCTACCTTGCAAATTACTTGCACCTGTTCCTCAGTTTCCTATCCCATCCAATGACCAGGACGAGGATGTCCATGCAGTTTTTCTGCCTGCACAGGTTTCATATTCCTCTTTTTCCCTTCCTCAGGGCGCTGCTAGTCCTGGCTGCACGAGCACTTGCAGGAGTTGGCTCCTTTCAGTCTTAAATGCTGGCCATTGATGGCAGACTGGACAACTTTTCAGTCCTGTTCCTGCTGTTTCTGAATTTAATGTCAGGCCACCAAGGGGCTGCTGGTGAGTGAGAACACGAAACAGAACCCTGCTCATGAGACACTGTGGCAGCCTTGCCTGCAGAGATAAATTGCTTATCCCCAAGCCAATGAAACAGTCAGAGCAGGGGCGTTTGGGAACTACATTTCAAACTTTTGGCTCCTCTTAGGTCTGGGGCTGTGGTTAAATGGCCCTACTACGATGTCAGGACTTCCCAAGGAAGGTCAGGCCCTAGATGCACATACATGTATTAAGTCTTGAGAAGTGCAAGGATGGAATTGGAGGAAACATCAGTCAGTGTTGCGCCTGTGCCCTCAGACTCGCTCCCAGCTATTAAAGTAAGCAAACAGAAAGATATTATATTTTTATTTGGGCTTAAATTTATAGGTGTGTGCCATTCTCTCTTCCCACGGGGAACAGACAGACAGTGAAAAAGATATACATGAAGGTCTGGTTGCCTCCTCAACTATTAGGTACTAGTGCAGTCTGCTAGTGGGTGAAATATATGCTTTTTCTGACGAGACTCAAATGACTTTGGCAAATATGAAGCTGTAGGAGTTAATTTTCTCCTGCACTTTACCTTTCATAGGTGTTTCCCCAGAATTGAGTGGATGTTAAACCTTAATGGTGAATATAAAGCCACTTGGCCTTCCCTCTATCCTGGGTAAATAATTACATCTGATATAAGGCAACAAAGAATTGAGACTGCTGATTCTGTTTTTAATCTACGAATAATAGTCTGTTCAAGGCATGCTATGACTCATGTTCAATGAAAGGGATGCTGGTTATGTAGTAATTTGGAGCTAAATTTTATTTTACACCTGCACTTTAGGAAATGTGATAAAATTGCCAGTGATGAAGTGGAATCAAAAGGCACAATGAAAACCTTATCAAAAGCTTTCATCATCTTCTGTTTCCCTTGGTTTTAGCTTGCTTCTTTGAAAAGAATAAGATGACAGATTGGGCTTGGTTTAGCATTAAAGAAGAACTTGCACACTTTCCCAGACCAGAGTGTTGATGTCAGTCTTTCATTTGTTTCTCTAGCAGGACATTGATAATATCTTCACAACAACCAATATGGATGTCGTCTCCATAGGTTCTCCTTTGCTTTCCTATATATGTGCTTTCTTATATATTTTTTCCTTGGGAGTTTTTGTTAAAAAATTCTGTTTAAAGTTCTCACCTTTGTTTAAGGCAATTGTTTTTGTTCACTGTCGTTGGGCCTGAAGTTCAGGGACACACCAGGTTTTGCTGTTGACTGTTTTTATTAAACCTGCCTTGTTTGTATCAGATTGTATCAGTCCTACATAGTAGAGCTTTCTGAGGGAGTGCTTAATAGGTGTTTTAATGACATATCAATCAATGTCATACACCACAGCTCTGGAATTTACAACAGAGAAGTCAGTTATTCTTGTAGTCCATGATTTTAACCCTCAGGACTGCAGTTCAGATTGGTGTAATGTAGCTCTTTCCCACATTTCTACCTACTCAGGTAACAACTGTGTATCCCTTACTGCCAGTTCCAGCTGGTTTTCCATCACCTGTATCTACACTCTTATCATCACATTTTAACAGAGCTGCTGAAAGCAAACTTATTGCAAGAGAGAGCAATGCTTCCCAATTCCATTTCCAGCCTAAACAGCTCTATAATTTCATTTGCAGCTCAGATTCCTGAATGTTGACTGATATTCAGGTTCTGAAAGAATTTATTTAGATGATCTGGAATTTTGGTGCCTTCATGTCTCATCAATATTTTGCAATCTACTATATTGCTGATAGCACAATTTGGTGAGCTGATGTTTTTGGGGGTAAGTTTTTGTAAATACTGAGAGTGAAAAAAACCCTCTTTGCATTCTCTCTTGCAGTGATCCTCTAATTCTGCCCTCTATTGACATATTCCTGCTTATTGTCTCCCAGTATATCTCTTGATCAGGATACTGGTGTTCCTCTTGTTCAGTCTCATTGTGATGTCTTCTTAATGTAAGTATTTGTACTCCAATTAGCTGCTCCTTCATTCATCCTCATTTGCTGCTGTCTATAGGTCATCACTTTGTTCTAAACCATCCATACCTGCAACGTTTCACTGGGAAGGAGAGAGACATGACAGTGTCTTCATCTTGTTTTCTACTTCTGTGGTCATAGCTTTGGGACTGTTTGGTTGTTTCTGTATTGTGTTCATAACTGACTTTTGAGACTGTACTAGCTTGGAAAAAATACAGTTTATATCTGATGTTTTCTTCACGAGGATGCAAGCTGCAAGTATTCCATCTTGGCAGGATTTGGGAATCTTTGACTCCAGAAGAGTGGTAGATGTGGAAGTTAAAGTCCCAGTGTGTCTGTTCAATTGAGTCTTTGTTCTTTTGGTGTCAGAGAAGTCTGTTAGTAGCAGTTTTGCTGCTTTCCTTAGTTAATTCTTTTAGATTGGTTGTTTGAGACTAATTCTCTCTGATACCATTTGCAAGGGTAGCCTTTAAGCCAGTGGATTGAAAATCTGGTTGTTTTAAGCTGCTGCTGAATTTTTGGTTTAGGCCAGACTTCTGTCTTTTGAAGCATACTTAGCTGAAAGTCATCTTACAGTTACCCCTTTCTTATGCTTTTTACCTTTCACTACCTTTTTGTAGCAGTGGTAGCTATCAGGATTTCAATTGCAACACCTTGTTCTGAGACCATTTCCAGTAGTTCTTTTTGGTCTAAATAACATTCATCGTGAGACAAATATTCATTTATATGTCAAACATTAAATGTATATATATTTACATCAATTTATAAAAATTACAAATATTAGAGATAAGTGTCAAATATTTAATTCATATTACAGCAATGAATATATCTTCCTAGAAATCCTAATTTTACATTTGAGATGTAGGATGTAGTGAAGATTAAAGGTCCATATTCATTTTCTATGAACTTAGTGACACTGCAAATCAGTGCAATTTGTTGCTGATATTCATATACAATAACAGTGCACTGCTCACATAAAAGTACAGAAAATAGGGATGTAAGGAGACAATTAGAAGAGGTGGACTGGATTCACTTTTTCTCTCAGTAAAGTCCTTGGAAGCTCATAAAAATTTCACCGGTGCCTTGAGTTTAAACGAATGCAAAGCTTGACCCACTATGGTGAATTACTGGCATTCCTTTGAATATATTAGTTCTTCATAAGTGAGTTCAGTGCTGATATAGCAGAGGAAGATGGGGAATGGCTGCTCAGCCACAAGGCCACTTGAGACCTAACAGTGTGTAGGGCAGGCTACTTGCTCCTTGTCCTCTTCCTCCTGGTAAATGTGCTTTGAATTTGTCTAGACTGATTTTAGCATGCTTGAATGAACGTGCCCGAGGTTGTGAAGGCATTTGTATTTGTGAATAGGAGTCCTAAAGAATTCAGTAAAATCCCAGTGTTGCCTGTGACTCTTATCTCATATAGAGAGGGGTTCACCCTCTCATTTATATCTTTCTCAGCCTACCCAGATCTGCTTGCATCTCCCTTTGTATCTGAATTCAGAAAGAGAGAGAGAACAGGCATAACATCATGTCCCCTGTGGTGCTTGCAAATGTATGCCTCTCTGATAAATTGCAATTGTTAGGGAGAATGATCAGGGAATGGAGCAGATCTCCTGGAGACACTCCCTCCCACACCAAGAAAGGGACAAAGAAATCCTTTCTGGTATCTGATAAGACAAAACAGAGGTACTACTGAATGAAATTAATTTAGTGAAATTATGAGGCTGCAATAATGGTGTCCTGGCATTACTTTGCAGTTTATCCATCACAGTCTAACATCTCTGCATGATAACTGAGCAGCAGTGGCATAAAATCAACAAATGCTGTGGGGTAGTAAAAAGATGTTTTAATGCAATTATGTAGTGATACCATCTCTGTCCATCCAAATGGTCTGTTTTCCAGCACCTATGGCAAGCTTAAAAAATCAGACAGTACATTTGAGTTAGAAGAGATAAACAAAATCAATCAATGCATGTATTGTAGCTATACATTTACTACAGATGGCAACTAGTTTTACTTCTAAACAGAAAACTGCACATGTAATAGTCTCAACATACTCAGCACCTATTGGCATCAGCTACAGTAAATTGATTGTAGGAATTTGCAATGGATCTCAGTGGAGCAATGTAAATGAGTAATGTTGCCATTACAATATTCATTCCTACATAGATTTTAATTTCTACGTGAGTTCTTTGTTTCTAAGGGGAACTGTACTGACACAGTATTTTGTCCATGTAAGATCCACAGTGTCTGGAATAACAACAGCCCAGTGGATTGCACTTCAAATATGGTTATAGACAATTGATTTCTCCAGACCAGTAGAACATAAAAATTTACAAGTCAGAACTGTTGTGCCCTTTTCCCTTGAATTTGCTGTGCACTTTGGCACCATTTCTTGAACTATATCAGCAAATGTAAAACCGTTTCTATGACACCAAAAGAGTATTATAGTGAAAATTTATATGAAGAATAAAATTCAAGCACTGAACAGTGAAATGTAAAAAGTAACCAAGATGATGAATGTTCTTTCCAGTCTATACAGTCCATTCAATAAATGCTTAGGATGAGCTCAGTCACTCTACCTCCACTTTCTTGTCCTGCCTTAAAGTCTGTGCTAAGCATCTACTTACACCAGCACACAGCTGTGCAAGTTAAATGAGCATGGGTCCACAGTCACACCCATACATGTCCTGTAGCCCTGAGCTCGTGTCCAGTCCCTTTTCCAGTTCTGGAGATAAACCAGCTCTCCTCACTGCTAGTTTGTTGACTGCTTTGGGAGTCAAAGTAGAGCATGAATAATTGTAACAAAGTTTGATGCTGAATGGTAAGTCCTTTCAAACCTCCAGGGATAAATAAAGCGATAAAGGAAATATCTTTTTCAAAGACAGAGAATGGTAGCTTTTGCTTCCCTGAAGTCAGAACAAGCAACTACTTGAACCAAGAATAGAAGCCTGGGGTTCATGACTCCAATGCTGAGTCTAAATTATGCCTAAGTAATACGAACTTGTGGGAGTCATTAATCACTTGCTTTTCTTTGCCTCCACTTTAGAGCCCTAGAATATCTGAAAATAAAATAAAAGTTATATGCAGAAGGATAATGTATTAAATTGGAGTTGCATGACAATTAAAGAACTGCAAGTAAGATTTTGTGTTGCAACAGTGTTTAATGAACTGTGAAAAATTGGGGAAGTATGGAGAGATAGCTGAAAGGAGACATAGTATTTTTGGGGGCGTAGTAGTAAAGAAAGCACATAGGAAAGTGAATTTTATAAATCATATCAGTGACAACTATTATTGAAGAAGTAATTTTTAGGAATAATGACCTTGTGTTCATCGTCATTGTCATGATTGTTTCAGATTTGAAAACCTGGTCATGCCCATCAGATCTGCCAGGATTGCCATGTGTATTCCACCTTTATCCTGCAGGTGTTTCCTGCATTTTTTCCTAAATTTTCTTTGCTCTTGCTCATCTTTGAATTTCCGTTATGTAAAGATGGTTGATTTTCTGTCTTAAGAAAAAGTAGACAGTCACTGGCTAGCTGCCTTTTCATTATAATTTATGTGAATCTGAGTTTACACTTGGTGTAATCACTGATGAATATTCATGCAATCTAGTATCTTTGAGGAATTGTTATCCTGTTTAATCATGCTTTAAAGCTTGTGATCCTCTTTCCTGTTGATAATGCTTCTTACCATATTTCCTTTTGCAAAGAGACTGAGCCACTCAAAGGTGCTGAGCTTAGGTGGTGATTTGGGATACAGTGCAGGAGCGTTTTCATCTTTTCTGAGAGCTGAGGCCAATGTCTCTGGGAAGCTGATAAGATCAAATACTCCCTCATGTTGGGAAAGCAAAATAAGCAGTATATCATGGTTTTCCTCTGCTATTGGAGGGCAAGTCTCATTCACTTTCAAGGCAATGTCACCTTCAGCAGCCACTCTGCTTGTCACTCAGGTCACTCCCTAAAGCAGGAGTCCAGCCGTTCTCCAATTTCAAGAATTAATTGTGTAGGGGGAATTTAGCAAGCAGTACTGAAAGAGCTTGCACCAAATTGTGTCTGGCTTAGCCTCGTTGTGCTGAATACACAAAAGGACCTCTGTGCCCCTTCCCTCCAATTGCTAATGAAGCTAATTGCAGTCTCTGGTTGCAGCTTCTGGGGGTTTCTACGCCTCTGTGTTCACACAGTGGTGCTAAGACAGGCAAACCAGAGATGGTATTTTCGTTTTACAGACCTGAACATGATGATGAAATATTTATACTTTGGTGTAGACTGTCTATACTATGGTAAGACTGGCACCTGTTGCACTTTTTAGGACAAAATATATACTAATAAGGTGAATGTATTTTCTATTCTATTACATTAATATATTCTATAATATTATAGATAACCAGAAACAAGCACATCACCCTAAGAATTTTCAGCTTTTCTTCATGTCCTCTGAATTTTTTTTTTCTTGTTCTTGTGGGGATTCTGTAAGATTTGTGTTCTATGGGATTTTTTCTGTCAGCTTCTTAGAGTGCTCAGACCTGGAAAATGGCTCTTATATGGACAATTATAGATTGCTTGAAGACCCTTGTTTTTTTATCTCCCTGGGAATATTGCAAATGTAGGTGTAGAAACACAGTCCTAACTTCACTTAACTAATCTCTACAATTCAGTATCTTGAGGAAAAAAATTCCTGATGCCACGCTAGTTGTATTGTGATGGTTCTCTTTTGCAGTCCTCATTCCTGCAGGCTCACTGACTACACATAGGCACTTTTTCTGCAGATATATCATAACACTTGTTTTGTCTGCTGTGAGATATACCATTGGTGTGTACAGACAGCCTTTGGGGCAAAACAATTCTCCTTCAATTTTTCCTTCCAAGAACAACTGTGCACAGCTGTGTATTGCAGGAATATTTCTTAAAACTGCTGATAACTTTTAAATCAGTCAGTCTTTTGTGTAGATGTTTAATCAATGACTATTTGGAGAAGAATCACTGCAGTGCATTTATTCCCCAGGCTCTCTACAGTGTCCAGACACGGTATTTTTTTATGTCACAGGAATGCTGTGAGGGTGGTGTGGGATAGCATGGCAGTGCTGCAGGGAGTGGAACAGGAGGGGGCACATACACCCAGCTCCTGCCTTCCTTTGGGTACATTCCATTCCGCTGGTAAACGAAATAAGTCCTTCCTCTTGCACTTCTGTTATTTTGAGTTTTGGTTAAAACTGGAGTTTCTAGTGTGCCATAAATACACTTTATATAACGACTTCCCTTTCAGACTCCTTAAAGGAACTAGAGTAGTTTTTTTCTCAGAAAAAAGCTCCAACCCTCATGCTTTCCTAAATTAGTAAAAATAAGAAAATTTTAACATATTTTTTAAGCAGCTATATTTTTGAGGGTTAAGAAAAAGGTATTGCTATCACAATTAACACTTACATGTATTCATCTGTTATATCTACTTTTTAGGATTATTTTTGCTTCATAACTATCTGTTAAAGGAGTCTGGAAAGGTGATGACAGTGATGTATATAGGATGTTTAGAAGACTAATTTTTTCCCCCTCTCCTTTGCAAGCTATTTGAATCTTCTGAACATATTAAGACTAGATCCTAGCTCTTTGCCCAACCTTTTCTATTCAGCCATTAAGCTCTTGACAAGATGCCTGAGTCCATCTGTCCCACAGTAATTTAGGAGCCACAAAGGCACCTCAGTTTTCAAATGAACTAGAGAAGCAGTAGTTTTAAATGTAAGAACATGCTTCTCTGGAGTAAAAGATTGGCATTCACCTCTACTGAAAGATGTTCTGGCTGTCTTTATGTAGTATGGGATACTCATTACATTATTACTGACATGTACAAAGAATTGAGACTTGGGTGCTGACCAGACAAGAAAAAAACTTGCTGTCAGTCCTATTTCAAAATCATTTTGCTTGATACAAAATCTATAGAATTGATGATGCCAAATATTGATCTCTTTTCCTCTGAATTTCCATCTGTGCCTTCTCCTATTGCATTTAATCTTTTTTGAAGCAGATAAAGAATTTGGAACAAATTTTAACTGAATGATTAGAGACTTTTTCTTCTTCCCCGCTGCAATAATTGCCTGAGAAAGCGAGTAATTAGTTCAACTGATCACAGGACACAGAGCCTGCAGTTCCCAAGTCCCTGCTCTATTGTCAGACACTTGCCTTGGGAAGTTAATTTCTCTGCTTACAGTGGAAAACTGTAATTGCTAATTTCTCAGGAGTTTAACACAGCTAATGTTAGAAAAGGATGGGGAAGATCTATCCTGTTCTACTTATGGACGTACTCTATGGTCAAATTCATTAGGTCCTTTTCAAGATCTTGGGTTTCATAGCCATTTCTTAGCCTCTCCATTTCTGCCCATGATCTCTCTTGATGAGACATTGGGGCTTTTCTTCTTTCAAGCTTAGGAAACTATTTCTGCTTCTTGATGTTGTGTTCTGACAGAGTTCTTCCATCTCAGTATCTAGGCAGACTACACATAAGTTCTCTTTCTGACCTAGGATTTTCTTTTGCTTCCCCCTTGTCCTGCTTTCCCCAGGAGTTTCTTTCTCCCATTCCCTCAAAGACCTCAGGTGCTTGGTCTCCACAGTTGCTACTTATCTAGTCATTCCTAAGATGTCCTTCTTTCTTCCAGCTATTTCTCCAGTCTTTTTCCTCATTCCTCTGAAACTGATTCTCAAGCAAGTTCTTTCCTCCATTTTAATGACCCAGCATCCCTCCCCACATACAACTCATTGGTGTTATCAAAGGACTCATTTAACAATACGTGGATAGCTTTGTAACTGACAGGCAATGTCACCATTGTTCTTCAGTAAACTTTTGAAGCAAGAGATGCATCATAACATCACTGTGCTAAACATTATGCACCTAATTCCTTAACTAGGGCATCACAATTCACAGCATGTGCAGCTTTTCTAGTCCCAGGACTTGGACTGGATCCAGCTTCTTTTATTATTAATAACATCAATAGCTACAAACTTTTTGAGTTTCCTCTGACTAAATATGTGCATAACTGGGTCTCATTTTTACAAAATCAAAGCAAGCTCCCTTCTCTTTTTGCCTAAAAATGTATCCATAGCCCTTTAAGTAGTGGGCTTCCTTTATCCTGCCATGCAATGTCTCTCAAGCTGTTCTACCTTAGCTTTCATAACATCCCATGAAATAAGGCAAAACTTCCAGTCACAGTTCACAAAATACCAGTTTGTTCAACCCCTCTTTGCCTGCACTTCTCACTTGCATTTTTCTGAGTTTCCTTTCTAGATAGAAATTTACCCACTGTGTTGTCACGGATTTCCTGTCACTCTAGGCACTAAAGTTGGGATCTTCGCTTGCTGTGCTACATATATATGTCAGCTTGGAGGTGATGGATGCCTTCTTATCAGTGCAATCCTTTTCCTTCTTGTCCCCATGATGGGAGAGGTCTCCAGATCCTGTAGCTATGAGGGGTGTAGTGATTCTTCATATGGAAGGGATCTACGGAGAAAGCAATTCTACGGTTTAGGAGGAAAGGTGTCTTTGTCCATCCTTCCCAGTGCCACATCTTTCCTCACTTCACAAAGCTACATCTTTGCACCAGAGATTTCTCTGCGTGCTGAGTCTCCACAGCTCTTATTCAGTCATTCAGTCTCAAGCAAGTATAAAATCCCAATCCTTTGAGTCAAGCACCTTGTAGGGGCACTTTGCCACATCTGAACAAAGCTCTTGATAGAGGGTCTTTTATGGTTTCTGATGACTTTCTCATTTAAAAACTGTCCCCTTGAGTCATTTCCTTTTCTTTGAAGAGCTTGAATTCTTCTCTTCTCTTCTCTTCTCTTCTCTTCTCTTCTCTTCTCTTCTCTTCTCTTCTCTTCTCTTCTCTCCCTTGCCTTCCTTAACGCAACACATGCAAAGAATAAGTGGACGTACAAAAAACAAGTGGCTTTGAAGAGCCACTGTGAAGCAAACTTTGCAAGAAGAAAGTGAATGCCTTAGAGTAAATTAAGTCCAGATAACACATTTCTCAGACTCCCAGATCTTTGTTCATGAGCTACAGAGAATACTTTGAATACAAGCTTTTTCCTGGCATGCTTAGTTCTTTTACTGTTTGCACTTGTACAGAGAAGTACTAGTATTCGGTCTAGCTGATTTTAAAAACAAGTTTTTGATTTTTCTCTATTATAGAAGCTATGATATCTTATGGATAAGATTGCCCCCATATTATTAAAAACCTGCAGGGTAAAGTAATTCTCACAGTAATACAAATAACCTTTGACTACACTCTTGACTCCCCTGGCCTCTCACAAGTATAAAAGAGCAAAAAGTAAATCTGCACAATGTTAGATGTAGTTCATTTGCTGAAATATGCTTTTTCAGAGACTCTATTAATAGCTGATTCTATATTACAGAGGAATATGTCCTCATTAATTACTATCTAAAATAAAAATCTGGACAATTAAATATATGCAGCCATTCATAAAGATCCTAGAAAGGCATAATATTTGAAACACACATTTATCTATGTTCTGTCAGCATGGGCTGACAGACATACAGATGGTCTACAGTAGGTCTGATCCTTCCTAGAAGCAGCAGAGTCACTGTGCACATTTAATGCCCAATACATCCTCATCTGCTTCTGTCCAGAGACTCCCAAACACACTGCTCTGACTGGATGCAGCTGTTCAGGAGCAGTTGCCCACGATGTACCTGAAGGGTACATATTTATCAGGATTTTTTACATGCAGGTGGCAATTTTGTTTTGCACTAAACTTTGCAAGTAGGTGCCCAGTTGTGCATTTGTACATGCCAGCTTCTGATTTCTACCAGTGTGGTGTGGCCATGGTGAAAGAGAAAAAGGAAGCAAATACTTAGTGCAAGTAAAAAGGATTGAACAAATTCTCAGTAACTTGTTTCCTGAAAGATTTCTATGAATATTATCTCTTTTGTAAGTATTCCAGTAGCGGCTGAGTTTGGAAATAAATAAAGTTCTCCTTCAGAGGACAGAGGGGGTTTTTGAGGAGTATCCCAAGGGCCAGGGTGGATAATGTCCAATCAGAATAGCATAGCTTAGCATGACATAGCATAGAATAGAGTAGAGTAGAGTAGAGTAGAATAGAATAGAATAGAATAGAATAGAATAGAATAGAATAGAATAGAATAGAATAGAATAGAATAATTTCAGTTGTAAGGAACCTACAAGGACTATCTCGTCCAGCTGCCCGACCAGTTCAGTGCTGACCACATAAAAGCATGTTATTGAGGGCATTGTGCAAGTTCCTTTCTAATATTTTCTAATAAAGCTTGGGGCATCGATCTTCTCTCTAGAAAGCCTGTTCAGTGTTTGACAATGTTCTCAGTAAAGAAATGCTTCCTTATGTCTAATCTGAACCTCCCCTGGTGCAGCTCTGAACTATTTCCACATGTTCTATCACTGGATCCCAGGGAGAAGAGGTCAGCACCTCTCTCTCCTCTTCCCCTCCTCAGGGAGCTGTAGGGAGCAACAAGACTTGTTCATACGCCCTGGGACAAGACTGGATGGAAAGGAAAATGTATTCCAATAAGTATTGTCTGAGCTTGCTCTTCAAATTACTGATTTATTTGTATGGTTTAGTTTTCTTTTACTTTAGAAAATACAGCCTTTTAAAATGGCATGTTAATTTATGCCAATTTTTAGGCAGAAGAGTACTGCCAGGAAGAGATTTTCACCTCTCAAACTAAATTCCAACATCTTTAACACTTCAAATCCCCTAGGTTTTTTCTTAGTTGAAGGAAGGATGAAGAAAACTCCACATTGCTGTTTTCACCCTGGCAATAATACAAGGTTTTTTTCTTAAATTGTCTGTGCAGATGGCTGTCAGATTTATTGGGTCACTTACTTGCTACCATATCATCAGTTCAGGTGTCAGAACTCCTTGGGAAAGGAAAGGCGTGCACTGTTAAAAGCTTTCATGGAAGTTGCTCCGCAATGACAGTTTATCTCCTGCTCAGCTGCCTGCTGCTGCTGCTGCTGCTGCAGACCCTTTTTCACCACATGGATCCTGGTACTCTTGGGGGGCACAGTGTGGCAGCCTGGTGGCATCCGACTCAATGTGTGAGGCTTGGAAGTCTTTGCTTCCATGGGAATGACCCTCTGTCAGGAAGCGGAATATGGAGCAGTGCAGGTTTTCTGGAAAATCCCTGCATCTGCTGCCTGATCACCCTGGAGCGGAAGGAGAGAAATAGAAAACAGATTAGCCTGTGTTATGAGACTCAATCCTTTTATTGATTGCCTTTAAGGGGTGCTTTTCATGGCACAATTAGCCAGAACTTTGGATGTAAATCCTATTTTAGACATTTTTAAGCCTGAGTTAGCAGTAAAGCACACCCTTGCTGTCAGCATTCAGGCCAGATTACTGAAGCAGTCTCCAGCCCATCCTCTTCTGCTGATGCACCAAGTCCTCCCGTGACTGATGTGCTTCTCTAGAAATGTGCTTCTCTCTTCCCTCCCGGCACAGAAAGTGATTGTGAACGTATACGAGCCAGTGAAACACTCTGGCTTTGCTGTGGAAATGCTACTTTTGGACTAATTAAGTGGTCAAGATACATGTTGTGTGTAAACCACTGAGTGTTTTGAACACGAGACTAGGCTGTTGACCCTTAAGAATCCTCAGTGAGTGCCAAGAAACAGCTCTGTAAGGAGAAGCAAAACGTCTCCATGAAGGGGAATGAGTAGGCTTGGAACCTCTCTCTGTTAGTTATGTGCCAAGAGTGGAACAGGCTCCCAGGCACTCAGGCAGCTGGCACACAGGATCTGTGCTGTGTCCCCTGTTGCTGTATTCCAAGCTGTGATGGGAATTAGGGAGAAAGGCCACCTTAGGCTAGTTTGGGATGGACACAGTGTCTTACATTGCACCTTGTTTTGGACAAAACACTTAGATAGTTGCTATATAGTCACTCCTGATTAAACCTCACAAAACATTAACCTTATTAATATTTAATATTCATATGCAAATCACAGTCAGCCAATTAGTTTTCTCTGCAGCTTCAGCAGTTTCACAAGAGGCTTATGCTTAAGTACCTTAATTTGTTTTTCTAAGGAAGGTGAAAGTGTTAAAAGGATCTTTAATTTGTTTTTTAGTTGTCTTTCCAGGTTTTTTAGGAATCTGTTGAAAGATGGTCAGAAGAAATGACTTTGTTTTCCTTTTATTTCCTGCAAAAAGCAGTTGCAATGTTTATACTGAAGCAAAGACAAAGCTTGGTAGTCTAAGTAGGTGGTCTCACTTCATTCACCTATTTATAGACCTTCACCCCCCTGAAGACATTTTGCTCTTTCTGTAACTTTCAATTAGCTGCAGTCTGTATTAATACATTGGATTATTGTATGTAATTACTTTATACATATCTAGAGTTAGAAGTTAGTCTCTTACTAGTAACTACTGTAGTTTTTTGCTTTAAATCTGAACTCAGGCTTTTCCTCATCTGTTGTTCAAGGTTATGATAATAATTCTCTCTCTCATCAGCTCTGGAGCAGATACAGTGCACAATAGCATGGGATAAAGTGTGCAGTAAAATGATACTGTGATCAGACAAGGCAAAAAGTGTGAAGATTTGAACCAGAAATTGGATGGATGATGTAAAATCTAACAACCCAAGAAAGCTGTGCGGTTTAACATACTTCTCTGGTTGAAAGAATTATTTGACACACTGGACACATAGATCCTCTCAATTTGCTGATGATTTCTCAAATGTCTGACAGAGTGGGAAAATTGGCAGCACTTGTTTTTGAATACTTCATTGCCATTAGTACCCCAGAGCTGGTCAGAGTAGGTGTGTAATATGGCTAAAGCACTGCTGAGTACTGCTGAGAGCAGGCAAAGACCACTTATCTGTGCCAGCCAAACGTGTGGAGCTCACAGCTCTAACCATCGGTACTGAGCTGAACACTGCCTGGAGCACTTGGTGTTAAACTGCACCACCACTTCCCACCTTTCTAATGACCCTCATCTGCACTAAGGTACCTCTGCTCTTACCATCATTTTCTTGCCACCTGAACTTCACTTTGCCTCTGCTGAGCACGTATTGAGTGGTAACAGAACAGACACATTTCAGAGCTACCAGAGCTTTCTGATAGCTACCAGAGCTCTGATTTACTGCCCTTAAATTGACTTCATTCAATTTAAGGGCAGTAAATGCACTGGTTAAGCAGGGAGTGCTTTTATTTGTCGGGCTGTTTGTCTTTTAACATCTTCAAAAACACAAGCAAGCACTGCCGGTAAGGTGCAGAGATTTCTCTACAGACACAGATGCATCGTCCTCATGTATCCCTTCCAACTGCTCAAAAAGCTGTAGTAAAACGTCTCACTGTGGACTGGTTGTGTGTCCTCTTTTCTGAATAAAGGCAGCACAGCTTGTATGTGCTGAGAATTCATACAGGGGACAGTACAGGGGAAAGTACTGTCACTGAAGTACTTGTTTCATAGGAGTAACTAAATTGATGTCACGACTTGGATAAAAATAATTCATTTTTACATGCTAACCCATTTCTTAGCAATTTTTGTTATTTCAAGACATTATTAAGTTGCTAGTTTATGCCCTGTTATCACCTATAACTTCACTCTCATCTTTAAGGCATGATTTTATTTTTTAGGATTATATTTGGACTTGCTCAACATATTGGCTGTCCCAGTTCAAATTCAACCTGACATCCCAAATGCAATGAGGTTAGTGGTTTCATTGTAGCCTCAAGTGCACAGTAGTATGCTGCTGCACATATAATTCTGCTAAATTTGGACTGTAAGGGGGCCCTAGCACTGAGTTACTATGGAAACAGAATTCTTCTTTTCTTTAGAAAGAAATTCCCCCTAGGTTCAGTAGTGTGAAAAAATTTCCAATATTAGTGCCCTGCAATGGTTCCCTTCATTATCCTTTTGTGTCCACACTTTCTTAATAAGAGTTTAAAGATGATTTTTTTTTTGACTTGTCCGCTTAATATTTAATTTGGTCTCTGAGTTTTCATGGTGTTTTATCTGAAGGAAAAAAAACAGTTTTCTTCTTCCCCCAAAGCTGTTTGGATAGCTGTATGTATGAGTGCTAAGGATCCATGAAGGACTTGGCACAGTCACAGTGCTGAAGAGAGAACAGGCAATGCTTCCTCTTCAGTACAATATGTAGGCATAGGAAGAATCTCTTTCTAGAATGTTATCACAAAAGGGCTGGAATGCCTCTGCTCATGACATTCATCATCTCCCCCAGGTCTTGGGGTGAAAGATTTTGCAACAGATCCCAGTTAAAAGACTTGCAAGATAGGAAACTGTAGTGTTTCCCATCCCTGGAAGTCTTCAAGGCCAGGTTGGATGGGGCCCCGAGTAACCTGATCAAGTGGGCGACATCCCTGTGGATCAAGGAGTTAAGTTAGAAATGTAGCTAGTAAGATGAAGGCCATATATTTTGATTAAGATTTTAACAAGGAGATTAGGAAAAGATTAATTATCATCTGCCCATGGTAGACAATCTCTAAGGTGCCTTCCAACTCAAAGGATTCTATGATTCTGTGATTCTATTCTTCTATGAATAGAGAACCATATCTTATGTGAATTGGATGTACTTGGACAGGGCAGTGACTTTTCCTCAGACTATAGTTACTAGAAATGTTTTTGGGAGCAGGTTTATGAGTGACTGTGGGAAAGTCCCATGGCTTAGTCCCTGAGCTAAGGATAAATATACAGAGAGGTACAAGGAGGCAAAATGGGCTGTGTGTAGAGGAAGAAACTGTTAAGAGCATGTAGCATGAGGGAGCAGTGGTGAGAAGGGAAGGGACCATGGGAGCAGTACTTTAGAAGAGAGGGGAATCAGTAGTCTTTTGAAGGAGAAGCTCTGGAACTTGATTTAACATGAGGAATAGCACTATTGGGAATTGTAATTATGTTTGTAAATGCGCAGTTTGCTAACGGATAGACTCAACAGCTGAGAAACACTCTTTGCCCGTGTGCCTGCAAATAACTATCATGTTGAAGTGAGGGGAAAAAAAAAGTGAGATTTTCCAGTTTAGTTGCAGCTCGAAATTTCTAGCTCTTTTTAAATCATTGCTGTTTTGAATGTTACTTTATATTCTAGTATAATTGAATACTTGAATACTAGAAATTTTTCACAGTCTTTCAAGTTTATCTCTTCTCCTTATGAAGATCACTAAAGATGAATATGTTTTTAAAAAGCTGTTTTGTTTAAGTAGTGAAAAAAATGCTGAAGAAAAGTATTGAAACTCTTTTCATATAGTCCAGCTAGTCTTCAACCACAACTTGTTACTTACTTGTCTTGAAGAGACAGGTTTGTAAGACCGTACAAAGAAAAAGTTAGGTAGTTACACACTTAGACTCCATGAAAAATTTCTGCTCCTTCCAGTAAATACAAATTTAACATTCTTGTATAATACTTATTTAAGGGATATGTGGCACAGGAAAACAGTACCTCCTTGGAAGAATATTAGCATACATATTTTAAATTTAATTAATTTAGATGATCTTCCTTTTCCATGTAGTATGGGGTTGTGGATCTTATGGCTAGATTTTGTGTGCTGCTGAGGGGATTTGCAATGCCCAGAAGTGTCTGGAAGAGTGTTGTCATTGCAGAGCATCCTGGGGACAGATGCTGGGGACAGACAGTAAAGGTAGCTCTACCTGCAGCCAAGGTAGTTGCCTTGGGAATTGATTCCTGGTTGTAGCAGGTCTGTTATGAGGCATGGGAGAAGAACTGTATGTTAGAGCAAGGTCCCCTTCTTTTGTTCCTACTCTAATGTGTTGTAAAACACCAGTAGTGAGAACCACAGTAAGCACTCCCAGCCTCTTAATGCTTGTCTAAAGCTGAATTCCTGGGCACTACTGCACACACATGTTGCTTATGTCATGGGAAAACAGCAGAGGATGGGAACTGCAGTCTCATGCAGAGGATTTCAATTACTTAACCAAATCCTGTGTCCAGCTGAGGCATCAGTCCTTACCCTTTCTGAGGACTCTGTTACTAGTTTCTCTAAGTAGAGATTGACTATAATTGCCTCTTCCAGATTTGGCAAAGAAACGTCTTGTGAAACTCAACTGTTCCACCCTGCCCCAGGACTTATTGCACAGTTGAATGCAAGTAGAGACATTTGGAGAGGTTTTCAAAGGTGCAACTGGTACATAGGTTTTTAATTTTTCATTTACTGATGCTAGTGAAAGACACCTTCTTGTGCTGTTGGGTTTGAATAGGTTTGAGCAGGTTTGAATGACAGCAACGATGTCTAGGACTCTGCTGTCTTTCTGACTCCACCTGGTAAATAATTTTAAACAATATTTGGAGAGAATAAACCTATCAAGTGACATGCAGGCAGCTACTGTTCCCTGACAGTATTGCTGTCACTCCTTTTCTCTTAATGATAAAAGGCAGAGAACTCTGCATTAGGAAGGCTGTACAGTAACCCTGGAGAAAATGATAGATTTAAGAAATTTAATTGCTGTAAAAAATGAAGGTGGTTGTACTTAAATGATACACTACAGATAACAGTCTTTCTCTGTGGAAGGTCTTAGTTTCATTTTGAAAAAAAGGTCAAAAGTATGTTACAGGTTTCCGTATTGGCAATTTATCAGAAAATTGCAGAGGAATAAAAGCTTTTATAAACTGATTGTACTTCTTGTGAATTTGCCATTCTAGACATACTGTCTGAATCCTCCTAATCAAACTTTTATTAACCAGAAGCTAAAAAAACACTGCAGACATAGATTTGGGGCGAGGGAAGAGTTTTTGTTTTATGCAATGACACTGCTATGGCTGTTTGAAATACCATGTATACTAAATTGACTTTTGAAATTAATTTCAGGGATATTAACTTCCAATAAGTGCATAATTTAATTTTGATTCAAAAGAATATTGATGTTACCAGAATGTACCTACCAGAAGTGTTATAGCACAATTCTTTTAAGCTGCATGAAGCTTAGCAAAGTGGTTAGAGGGAATCAGTTGGGTGCTCACACACTTAAACACTTAGTAATTTGCAAAACTTCCAGAGACATTGTAATATTACTAGGAATCCAAGTACTTTGTCCACTATGAGTGCTTTCTAATACTTTTTTACAATCCTCAGTGTGTTGAAGAATCAGAGCTTAGTCCTAAAAGATTTTATGAAGCAGAAATCCTTACCAAAGGGTGTAGATGCACCATGAGCAAGAGCAGTGCATGAGTATGGAACACTGCCAGGCAGAATTCACTCAAAACCAGACTAAATCTTCATTCAGGATCCATTTCTATTTCTCCCACTGAGTATGTTCTACTAAATGCCAGAAGACCATTGTTACTTCAGCAATATACACTTCTTTGTATGGCCAGTTGTTGAGCTGAGCAGATATGCAAAAGCAATTGTCCCTGTAAAAACAGTGTGAGTCACAGCACATGGAGCAGACAGTGACAACTAGAACAACTAGCCAGGCTCCCTGGAAATTTGTAAGAACTTTTCTGACTTTCTTTAAGCCAAATAATGAGTAATTTGGTCGCAGTTGCAGGAGGTCTGTGTGAAAAGAAAATGCTTTGGAACTCAATGCCCAATGATTATTTGGATTAATTACTAAACCCAGTCCAGTGCCTTCACCATATAATCATTCTTCTTGTCTCCACTAAGTATGATTTGCACATATTTTCCATTTACCTGGCAGCAATTTTTGTTACTTTGTAAATATCAAGATTTGGACTATACATCCTGAAACCAAGTGTTATGTGCCTAAAACCCTTCAGCACAGTGAGGAGATTGGTAATATATATGGGCCTAATTCCCCACTGCACTGGGCCAGCTGTGCAAGCACATGTGGAAGAACTGGAAAAGGTTAGACTTTCTCAGAAACTGCCATGAGGAGGTGTCAGAGTTCAGAGAAAGGTTCAAGCTCTTGCTCTAAACTCTCATGACTTGCTGTTACTTTATTCTTTAGCTAATTCAGTTCCATGCTAGAAAGGGCTGAAAAAAGGAAAACACACCTGTAAATTTCTCGGCTCTCACTCTCTTGTTCCTCTCCTGTGATGCTTAAACCAAGCTGTCGTTCAGGGCTTTGCTGCTCATATTGCCATAGCACCCAGGGAGCCTGACACAGGCATCAGAAGAGCACAGTATAAGCACAGATCAGAAGGCTGTCACAGTGCCAAAGACCTTACAATCGAGGTGAAAAGCCTGGGAAAACAAAGAGAAACAAGTGGGTAGCTGGGTAATGAAAAGAAACAAGAAGCTGATGATGGCTAGGCAGAGGAACCAGCATACAGGGAGGCAAAACTGAGAGGTTTGGTTGTTTTTTTAATATACAGTGTGGAAAGAAATTGGTTTTTGAGCATTTAGGAGAAAAAAATGAGCTAGGTTGCAGATATCAAGGAAACATTCTCCCTAGCATTACATACAGCATGAGAAAAGACACAGAAGGATTATCTGGATGTTTAGCATTGGCCCTTCAGAGGGAGAATCTCCCTCTGCCACTGAATTAGAGATAATGGCTGAGGACAGCACGTGGAGGGTGTTGACAGTGTTGACAAGCAGCAAGGTTTGCTTGCTATTAGGTGCAGCAAGAAAGTGGAAGCCCATGCTGGGAGTGTGAAGAGAAGGTCCAATTGATGAGCTGGAAAAAGGATCTTATTTAGATCCTTTAGCCAGCATTTAGAATGGATCTGGACAGGCCAAGTAGGGGTCTGTCATGGTCAAAAAGAAGATAGTATTTACAGAGACGATGAAAAATGATCATCAGTATTGATGGCTAGCACAGACTTCACCTTGTAGACATTGCACATGGAGAGTTTAACAAGACAAGGGCAGGGAAGGAAAAGAGATTTAAGAGAGAATGAAGTTTTTCTAAGGCACTCAAAAGTCAGTAGCATATTGAAGAGCAGGATTTAGGAGTGCTGAATTCCAGCACAGAACTCTGTTTGCTGGATCATCCATTGCTCAGGCAACAGCTTATTTTTGTAGCTTTGTGAACTTAGTGTGAACTTTGCATGTTTTTACAATACCATAATTTGCAGGGCTCCAGACTGAGAGCAGATGAGTCACATTGTTTAGGCAGAGAGGAATGTGCCACAGAGCCACTTCTGTAGCACAGAAAATCTCCTTCCCCTGAGGACCAGATCCTCTCTCCTCCCACAAAGCAGCTAGCACGTTTCAGAGCTTCACATCGACTGGCAAGTACATGGTTTATTTTGGCATTTAATTTCAGCATGACTGCTTAAAGATAATAAAAACTATTAAAGCTGTCAATATTTTTGAATGACAAAGACAGAACTGAAACTGTTACTCTCTTTTTCTCTTTCAAGTGACAAACATAATTTGTATTATGAGTCGAGTGTAACTTACTGCACTACAAGGAGAAACCTTTCCAGTTTGCTTTAGCCATATGCTTGTGCAGACACAGTCTGTGTCTGTGCAGCACCAGGAAGCCCTAATCCTCAAACAGGATTCTTTTACACTCATTATTTTGAAGTCATATTTTGAAAAGTAATAGAAGAGGATGACAATTTTAAGAGCCACTCAGTACAGCACAGCAATTCAAGCTGGCGCATTCCTTTCATCTTTTCACATTGCTTCCCTACAGTATCCTCCTTTTAAAGAGAAGCAGGAATTTTCCAAGGAATTCAGCTTTGAAAAATAGGTTTATCTTTGTGTGAGCAGGGGCAGGTCAGTCTCAAGAGCAGAGCTGATGGTTTTGTGTGCAATTTTGCTTCATCCTTTCTGTCTGCTCAGCTTTTACCTTCTACATCACACACTGCCCACACCTTCCCATCTTCAAACCATGCATGGTTTGAAGCACCAAGCAGAGCAGATCTGTCATTGTCAGAAACCCAGTTGCTATGCTCAGCATCTTTCCAAAAGTTCTCATGCTGTTGTAAAGCATGTGAAACAGCTTCAGTGCTGCAAATTCCATTTCAGAAGATGAAAAAAAGAAGCAGCATTTCCCTTGTGGCGTAGGGGAAATTGTGGTTAGAGAGGTATACTTTAAGCAGGGACAGAGGTCAATGAGGAACACTATAAAATTGACTCAAGTAAAATACATCTGCATCTCTAAAAGGCAACTATTAGCTTTCTGCCCACCTCTGTTTGCACCATTCCAACATTTTTTTCCATCGTGAAACTGCAGAAAGGGATTAAGCCAAAGCATGATCCATAGCCAGTTTGTACCACTTGGTTTTCAGGAGCAGTCCCTGTCTCACTTTAAT
Source organism: Leptocoma aspasia (assembly GCA_013399835.1). Taxonomy (NCBI): domain Eukaryota; kingdom Metazoa; phylum Chordata; class Aves; order Passeriformes; family Nectariniidae; genus Leptocoma; species Leptocoma aspasia. The sequence goes on from VXAX01000826.1 coordinate 2,795,535, forward strand.
TTTTCACTATGGCCATTAACCCAGCATCTGTATCACTATTTAGATAGCTCCATCCTTTTATATTTGATTTCTTGCTCCCAGTCGTCCAGTGAGATGAAGTGTTCATTCTGCTATTACAGTTAAAAATCTAATTTCCAAACGGAATGATTCATTGTCAGATAATGCCTTCCCCCCCCCCAACTTTTACTTTCATTGCAAGTTTCCAATTTGAAAGTCTTGTTTGAAGAGAGATTAAAACCATTGTATTCAGACACTTTTATGAGGTCTTGCTAGAGGCATTAGTATTGCTCTATTCTCTAGGACTGTCTTACTGAGTGTTTTATAGGACTACGATTGCCTTCTCAAGACTTCATGTTGGAGGTTCACAGTCAATCTATAATTGACTAATACCCCGTTTCCCCTCCTCCTTCCTTTTAATCAGTCCCTCTGTGACTTAGGGAAGGCATGCTTTTATTAGTCCCTAAAGTCTTGTTTTCCTTTCAGATGGACTTTTTTTAAATTGTATTTTTACAGTGAAAATTCAATCAAAAATCTGATTGCCATTTTCAAGTATAATGTGAGTGTTGAAAGCAGTATGTAGATCAAATAGCATTTCTTTAGCAACAGTCTGATCTGTGAAGGACCAGAAAAACCCTGGAAGGATCACTGATTTATTAGAAATAAAAATGTATAGAAAAACCAGCAAACCCCAATTAACTTTCTTGCTAGCCTTGCTAGTTTATACTTTGCTGAACTATTATTAAGAAAGGAGGAACATGTTGCCAAAGCCCTGGAATAAAGTAATTTAAACATCTTTTAGAAGTCTGCTGGGAATCACATCTGCACTTGGCCTTCTCAAGAGTAGCACAAGCACTGGCTATCAGCGTGTTCCTGAGATGGCTGCAATCTCTTCTCAGAACATGTTTGCATTGCAATGATCTCTCACTGTGACCTGTTGCTGTACTGTTAGCAGCTCTATCCTTCTGCCAGCAAGGGTTCTGCTGGTGAGGGTTTATGTAGGTTTGCATCTTTCGTGCGACACATCCCTGGGATGTAGAGAGCATCTGGATAACTCTGGAACAGGTTGAATGCTATTAATTCCCGTGGGCAAATCTTAGAGGATTAAGTGCTGAGTAAACCTGGGAGGGCAGAAGTTCGGTGGAGTGATAGAACAGCAAAAATAGTTCTTCCAGCAGATAATAGCATTTGTGGACACAAATACATTAGGAGAAACACGCACTTGACAAAATATCTATTTGCAATGAAAGCCAATTTTTGTCTACTTGCAATGTTCATCTAAGTTTCTCAAAAGTGATTTAATTTTCAGAGATTTATGAAAAGCAAGGGAATGCACTCTGTATATCTATATATCTGCTTAGCAGCAAAGAATAAGAAGCAACATGTAGGACTAAGAAGCAGGGATCTATTTGGGTAATGGGTTGGGCTCAAAGAGTTACAGTGAATGGATTTACATCAGACTGGTGACCAGTCACCAGCACGGTTCCCCAGGGCTCAATTTTAAGGTCAATGCTCTTTAATGTTTCCATAAATTACCTGAATGTGGGAGTTGAATGAACATTAAATAAATTTGCCAGTGACATGAAATTAGGAGAAGCTTTGGGCTACCTTGAAGGTAGAAAAGTCTTACAGAGAGATCTGGATATACCAGAGAACTGGGCAATCCCCAACCATTTGAAGTGAAGAACAGCCCTGTAGAAGGACATCTGGGGGCTTGGGTTGATGGTATGCTGAAAATGAATCAAGTATGCCCTGGCAGCCAAAAGGACCAACTCTGCCCTGGGGGGCATCAGGCACAGCATGGCCAGCCAGGCAAGGGAGGGGATTGTCCCCCTCTGCTCTGCACTGGGGCAGCCTCACCTCCAGTGCTGGGGGTAATTTTGGGAACCACAACATGAGAAAGATATAAAGGTATTGGAGAATGTCCTGAGGAGGATGACCAAGATGGTGAAGCATCATGAGAGCAAGACACATGAGGAGCAGCAGAGGTCATGGTTTGTTCAGCTTGGAGAATGCTAAGGGGTGACCTCATTGCAGTCTACAACATTCATAAGGGTGCCAACAGAGGGAGGAGGAGATGCTGGTCTTCTCTCTCAGTGGGACCAGAAATAGGGTGTGAGGAAGAGAAATAAATCTGCATCAGGGTCCAGATTGGATAAAAGGAAAAGTTTCTTCACTCAGTGGTTGGTCAGTCGATGGAACAGACTTCCCAGGGAAGTGGTCATACCATACCTGGGTGACGCTCTTAGTCACAGATTTACTTTCAGGTAGTCCTGCAAGGGGCAGGACTCGATCCTGATGGGTCCCTTCCAACTTGAGATGTTCAATGATTTCACATAAGGCAGAAGAGTGAATAAGCAAAATTACAGGTACAAAACTGTTTGCTTTTTATCAGAAATGTTGTCAGTAAGAAACTCAGGATCTCTTGGCAATTGTATTTGTCTGATGCTAACCATGCTGTTCACAAAAAATATATATATACACTATGGTTCCTTCTCTGTGCCATCATATTGTCATGAAAACCCCACACATCAACAGAGAGATAGCCACAACCTTGGTTTATAACAGTAACCACCATCACCTTGTTCATGTTCCTGTAGTACCTGATTTTATCCAGTTCTCAGGACAGAGAGGACCATGGGCTCTCCAGTGTGTGGGCTATAGGGTTAGGTCAAGAATGCAGGATTTAGCAGGTCCTAACTGTTTGTTGTTTTGTCTTGACCAAGTTACTTGTCTTCTTGGTACTTGTCTTCCCCACCTGTGAAACAGAAACATCAGTAGCTCCCAACCTCACACAGCACGGTGAGGATCAATATTTTCACACATTATGCTAGTGAGATCAAAATGGTTCTGTTTCGTAGGTGTGAGACCAGGGACAGCTTGGATTTGCTGTTACCACTGCACAGCCAACAAGTCTGCCAGATTATTCAAAGTTTTCTTTGTAATTAACCATTTGGTAGTTAACTGGTACAGTTATAATCTTCTATTGCTGAGTTAAAGTGATTCTCTAGCTTTAAGCTCAAGGAATTTGCTGTGAATTTTTATTTCCTTATTTGGTCTTCAAAACAGACAGTAGGAGGAAAACAGTACTCTTTCCTTTGCCTTTAAGCTGTCAAAGTCTAGGATGAAAATTGCTAGAAGATGGGGAGATTGGGATCCTCCCAAGCCAGCCCCTTATTCAGACTACAGCCACATTTCAATATTACATTGCAACACTGTTCTAAAATGCAGCACAAGATAGTGCCAAATACTAATCTACCCATGGAACTAAAATGTAAAAGAAGCAATTTGCAGTTAATAATTTTACCGTGTTGAGGTAGAAGATTGTAGGCGGAAGAGAAGTCAGAGAATAAATGCCAGATTAACTGTAAACTAATATTTATTACAGTTCACTGACTATTCAGAATTATTTTGAGTTTTTCAGTATTTCTCAAATCCAGTTGTTTCTTTAAATGAGAGAAAGCATTTAACCAAGGATATTGAACAAACTCTTTGCTTGATAAGATCAGGACACGTCTATATTTGAATTTTGAAAATGGTAATGTGTGTTATGATTTGGTTTTGTAAGCTGGATCTTATCTATTAATATAAACACGTTAATAAAATGTGGCAAGAAGGATATGAATATATGAATATAAAGGCTTGATAGACATTTTTCTATTGCAAGCTGTTTATTTCTGGAGATCGAGTCTTCAAGAAGATTAAACAATGCTGAAGTGATAATTAAGCCAAAAAACTAATAGGCACAGGCTTAAGAAGATGCTGAAGCGATAGAGGAATAATCACAATGCTGTAAAGAAGCAACCAGCCAGATTGCCCTTGGTCCTTGTGTGGATGTGCAGCACACACAGCAGCATCACAGGGAGCCTGCTCTCCTCTTGGTGCTGATTTCCAGGTCTGAAGCATCCACTCCACACAGGTAATTCACACCTCAGTATGGGATGGGGCAAGCAGGGAGCTCCTGGCTCCCTAGGATATTGACCTTCTCAGGTCCTGCTGCTGCAGGCTTGTGAAGAAATTCTTGGTTTGCTCCCTGGGAAACAGGGGCTACAGGGAATGGAGGCCGTGCCAAGGGGTTCTTTAGAGCCTATGCTTGTGCTGCAGGTATGCCTGGTCTTTGCACATTGGTCTTACTTGGAAGCACAATATTTTGTTGTGTTACTTGTGGAGCTTTACAGCAGTGTGTTTTCATGCCTATCAGACAGTGCATCAGGAGTCCTTGGCAGTGACTTTGCTCCTTGGAACATCAGTGAATTTCTTTCCTCATTCAACCAGGGTCAGAGCAAGAGCTACCACTTGTCCCTTTTTTTTTTCTTCCCTCCAGAAGCTCATTATAAAAAAAGAATCCAAAACAGCCTGAAAAATTCAATGTAAATTCAAAGATATACCTACTGCTTTTTTTCATCTGTGGTTATTAAAAGCTAGGTGGAAAAACACCAAAACATATTTTTTTCCTATAACTGTGTTTACTTTGCCCATTAGGAGTTCTTATGTATCATTGCTTTCACTGTACTTAGTTTGCAGTCCTGATCAAAAGCAGTCAAAATCATACATTTACCCTCAGAATCAAAACAAGAGCCTTTTGAAACATTAGACTTTTAGATTATTCCATTCACGTGCTAGTTAAGGGTTGTTAGGATACTTTCATGTCACATTTTCAAGCTTTTCCCTTTAATCAGAAGCTCTAGAAAATATGTCCTTTGTTGGCTGAATGCCTGAATGCCTCCAAAATTCAGGCATTTCCAGGAGCTAGTTTTAACAAAAGCATCACATCTAACTAAAGCCATGTAATATTACAGGTATCAGAAATTGCTATGCAGCATTAGCTTGTTAGAGAGCTTGGGGTCATCACTGAAAAACTGAGCCAGTCCTGGGTCTGTGTTAGCAATTCAGAGCACTACAAACAGATCAGAAGAGCAGAGCAGCTGGTATGGAATTCCTTAAATCCACACAGTAAGTGTCTCAATAATTTTACTTGGGAATAGGCTTTGGACCAAGTATCTCTACTATCTACACGGTTTAAAGGCTGTGAGCCTGAGTAGATATGGGTGGATAAGGAGCAGAAAGGAAGGGAAGTGGGTAGTGACACATGCTAAAAAGGTCTGGGATGTATGCAGTCTTGCAGTTTTGAAAGAGATTTCAATCTGTGTGCTCAATGAATAAGTCATCCTCTGTGAGAATTCAGTAACTCAAAAGACAGTTGCCTTTCCCTGGAACTTGCTCATTGACTGCATGTGACAGATATAGGACTTTCCTGCAATAATTTATGAGTACCATATGTTGGCCTGGTTATTTTGGTAATTGCATTTACAGTATAAATATGTTGTGTTACCCAACAAGGTGTTGTCCAGGTACAAATGGGAAAACAATAAGTTGAAATGGTTCACTCCTGCCCCTCCAGAACAAGTAGGGGTCCTCAGGGGGCTTTTGGTTGGGTTTGATGGGGCTACAGAGATCCTCCAAAACCAAGATGTTTAGAAATAGTTGATTCAGTAGACAAAGAGTGAGAAAGAAGTGATGTGGGATTTTAAGAGGTTTTCTGCTGAAGGAAACTCTACCAGGCAAACAAAAGGAGTAGGCTTGGTAGCTGCCTGAGGAAGATAGTCTTGTCTAGGTCACCACTGTCAGAAGGCATAACTGCTCAATGTACATACAATCAAATCAGGATTGAAGTGGTGTACTGATCTATTAATGGTTTTTAATGAACTGGCAAGTAGTAATTAATATATGTTTAGGATCTCTCTCAGCAGAAAGCACTACTATATACCTAGAAACTCCTACGATTTTCTACACACCTTCCTACAGCAGTTTCTTTAAAGTCTTATACACACACACCCCTGCTCACACTCACTCACAGTCACACAAATACACCCACACCAAGCAGCCACCTTCTTTCTCCTGGATTTCCGCCTTTTACACAGGCTGTTTATTGGCACCCACACACACCCCACTGCAGGTGACACATGGTGATCTTATAGACAGGCAGGAAACTCAGTAAGAGAAATGTTTGTGTCAGCTCACCGAAAAAACTTCTATTTTGTATTTTTAAAGATTTTTCATCGAGTTAAAAATTTATGTACATATATAAACTAGTATTATGAATTACTTCATTATCATTTGAGATTATAAATATTTATGTATATATATGTATATATATACACAAATACAAAGGAGTCTAGCAACTGTAAATTCCATTTGCTTCAAACTTCTGAAGGGAAAAATGTGAAGTGAGATAAACCAGTTGGAAGAGGAGAGTGAAATAAGCTGATATAGAAGTTATTAACCTCAAGTTACAGTTTAAGAGGCCAAGACCTGAGGTGAGCATACTTGGAGACACTGAAAAAGAGGACAGAGATGTAAATAATCCTGCAATCCCTGCATAATGAATCTTCCTAACATATAGCGGGATATAAAGGTCTCCTACCATGAAGCTTGATGTATGTGCACGTACAGAATAGAATAATAGAATTTTTAAGCTTGGAAAGCACCTTTAAGATCATTGAGTCCAACCATTAATCCAACTCTGTCAGCACCACCACTAAGCCGTGTCTCTAAGCACCGTGTCTACACATTTTATACTTTTTTTTTTGGTTTTTTTGTGGAAGCAATGATCTGTTCAGGCCACAAAAGTCAAGGGAGGAGCAAAAGCACAAACCTGCTAAGTCAGTAAGTCCCTGAATGCCATTTCATGGAATCAAAAGTGGTGGTAAGGCCACTCATCCCACAAGCTTCAGGTGTGTTGTGTGGGTCTCCGTAGATCTTTAGACAGCATGATTTGTGAGGATTGGTAAAGTGGAGAACCGTCGGCAAGGAAGAGAACGTGACCAGCTCTGCTGTCACTTGGCTGCTGCAGAACCTACAGAAAGGGAGAAAGTTGTGTCCCAGTGGAAAATTCTGCAGTGCAACTGTGCCAGTGCTCATTCCAGCTGTACTTCATTATAAAGTTTGCCTGATTATTGCAATCACTCTGAAGATCTCTCAAATGGCCGAGGTGACTCTATGATTTGTGATTTGTGGCTAAGAGGCAATTTTGAAGTTTCTAGAACAGACAGGAAGGAAATTATTCTTATTTTAGGAGTATGACTCAGCAGCAATGGATCAGCAAAACCAAAAGCCATTGATTTTTCTAGTCATCAGTGAAGCAAGAGGTGAAAATTTTAATTTATGCCCTTGTCTTTTTTCTCTTTCACAGATATTTTTTCTTATGTTGATATGTTAGCATTGGTCAAAATAGCATCTAATAGCAATGTAAATAATGTAGCAGGGAAGGAAGTGTCTAAATTTCAAGATGTGCAATAATTTGATTGTACAACATTCTTTGTAAAAAGCTCTTACTCACTTGTCTAAATTTTATTTTATGCAGTCTTTAAGACTAGAATAAAACAAAAAAACCCCATACAAGCATCTTACTAACTTTTTAAAATGCTTAAAGACTTTAATTTACATTATAGACTATATATCTTGCCCAAGATAAGCAAATAAACAAAGCTAAACTAAGCAATGCTGTAAGATTGACATAATTAGAAAATACTTTTCTAGTTATCCCGTAATAAGATGATAGCATGGGATATAAAAATAGAAATACCAGTTAGTTGGGAATGTTGCTGTTCTGGTTTGCAGGTCTGTGTTTCACAATGGAGGCCAAGGTGCACATAGTGTGAAGTTTTTGTCTCCTCCAATTTGATATCCTCATTGTCTTCAGCATCCCATCCTTTGTGGCCTATCTCAATAATGTCAGGGTGATATAATGCCCAATTCTTTAGAATCAGCTTTAATTTTTGTTCTGTCCTGTGCCACCATTATATAGGTAGTTTTCTTTTTGAAAGACTGCTTTCTGTGAACAATACCTAAGTATATTTCATCCCAAAATTCAAATAATAGACATCAGGAGAATGGAAAGAGATGCAAATCTGCATACCTCTGAGTATTGGCTGGTCTGTCTTTTACATAGAGAAGATGAGAAAAAAGCTTTCTTATGAGCATCATTACCCATAAGCTGTCTCCAGCACATTTCTTTTTTTTACTATCATAGAATCATTGAAAAGCATTGCCTGGAAGGAACCTTAAAGATCATTTAGGTCCAACCCCTCTGCCATGGCCTGGGGACTTTCCACTAGACCAGGTTGCTCAGAGACCCATCCATCATGGCCTTGAATGCTTCCAGGTATAAGACATCCACAATTTGTCTCCTTGTGTTCATTGCTGAAGACACACCCCAAAGAAATGAATAAAAATTAAAATGGTTTAATAGTTTTCAAAGAAAAAATATTTTTATAATAAGGAATTTTTTATTCCTAAGTTGCTAAGGGACAATGTATATTAGGCAAACCATCATTTTCAGTTATGGAACATATATAGTGAACACATTCACTATTTGCACTGAACTCGGATTTTATTGAAGTCATACTTGATGTTTAGGTCATGATGATAAAACATTAGGTTATTAAGCTGATAATAACTCATAGAGACAGTTTCCATAGCTGCAGTGTAGTTCTCAAATATTTTTTAAAATTTTAATTTTTCTGTGGGTGATAGATCCTTTATTATTGCCAGGATCTTGTGAAAGCCATCTTTGCAGTGCTGGCGTGTCTCAACTGTTTTCTTTCCTGAAGCTATTATTAGGTGGTTTGCATTTGTACACTGGATATTTAGGGAATGTGAGTACTGAGCTTATCTTTAGTTTTTTAATCATCCAGACTCTTCTTTAGTGATCAGTCTGAGAACTATTGCATTATGTCATCCTGCAGCAACTCTTTAATGCTTTTTGTTGAAAACATGGGCCTGGTTAGAGAGACCACAATTATTAATTTCTCTTCACTTCTAAAGGAAGGTATCACTTGTGACTCTGTTTTACAAGTGCTTTTGAGAATTGATGATGAAATGATTGAGAGATTGATGAGAAATTATTGAGAATTATATGAATGACCCATGATATCTTCACTTATAGTCTTCCCTGTGAAAAAATCACTCCTCTGTTTTAACACTTAGTACACTGTGTTGTGGGAGTAGACAATAGACAACTATATTTCTCACAGCTGGGCTGGAAGCATGCAACAAGGCTATCCCCAAATTTTCACTAGAGGAAAAATCAGGTAGGAAGCATCAGCAAAGTTACATTTGCTGCTTTGTTTGGGTGTTGCAAATATGTGAAATCTGTATTTGTATGTGACACCAGTCATGCTATTTTCTGGAGAAATTAGGAAATTTATCCCGCCAAGAGATGAAAAAGAAATTATGTTGAAGGCAATCACCTTGCAGCAGCCTTCCAGTTTCAAATGGCATTTGGGTTTTCGTCTAGTGACGAAAGCCCAGTGTCCCTTTTCCCAAGACTCAGCCAGTTTGATTGCTTTTGAATGTGCATTCAGCAGTCACAGCCTGACTGGTTTAGCACTCAGAATGAGACTTGGCAACTCCTTCACATTACCTCTTTCTGTCTGAAATCCGTGCTAAGCTCACGATTAGCATGGCATAGGCCACCTATGAAATTTTAAGTGCTAGTTGGCAGCAGGATGACCAAAGCTTGGCTTGTGTTTCTTATCTTTGACACACAGAATAACTAAGTGATTACAGAAAAACAGTGTTATATTTAGAGAAGGATGGAGGGCTTATTTCTGTGTCTGAAGCTTCAAAATCATAACAGCAGGTCTTATCCCAGTGGAAGAGCCGTCTCAGAGCAGATGGGCTGTAGCAGTGGTCTGATCTGTGTTGGACAGTAAATAGAAATGATTTCAAAGATGCAAAGACAAGAGTGACTAAAAAGTCTTCAGCTGTAGAGATAAAATTACCACGTCATTCACAAGGAAAAATATAAATTACTTAGACACTTTAACAAAGAAACTCTACTGATTCTACTCTGCCTGCCTCCTATTCTTGCACAGAAGTCCTAAAGAGAAAAAAGAATTCTAAGAACAACATTTAGAGTTCTACAGAAAAAGCCATTTTTCCTCCAATGAGAATGTGAAAGAATCTAAGTTTCAGAGTAACTTAAAAATGCTTGAGTGCTTTATTATTCTCATCAGCATCAAGGCAATTCCTGTCCAGGGCATCATTGTGGATGACAAGAAAATTATGTATATGATAAAATGTCCCCAAAAAGTCAGTGTTATGTGATGGACTTGTATCAAACCTGTCCATGTCCACAGCCTTTCTAAGAGATTTATTTCTTCCTTGTCTTTAATGTTAAAAAAAACCCCAAAACCAAAAAAAACCATCAAACCCAAGCAGTTAGAGTAGTATTAATGTAGTTCAATGTTTTATATCTTGCTGAAAGATGTATGGAAGGGTGGGGGATGTTATTATAGATTTCCTTGTGTATTCTGTAGACTATGCCCAGCAGAAAGTTTCAAATGGAAATATTTGCTCTTCATTAATGACACTAAGGGTATGACTGACATTTGTGGAAAAATCCAAGCAACAGCATGCAAATCACTCTCAGCCCTGACGTATATAGAGAGCTTTGTTGATAATTAATTCCAATAGGTTTCACACAGAATCCTTTTGGATCCTGGGCCATTTCTTCTGAATGCAAAGATTATTTGGCATATCCAGAAGAATGACACACACTAGAGTCAATATCATAACAAATCTGAAGGAAATGCTCTTAGTTTTACAGTTGCTGGAGTGTTTTATCCACCTGCAAGTCCAACTGACTTGCATGAATTTGCACAAAAATGAACATGTTTATGAGAAGAATTCTTATGGACTTGAAGAAAGAGCATTAGGAAGTGATCTTAAAAACATGAATACCTTCACTTTACTGGTTGTGAGTAACACAGGTCTCCTTTAGCTACATTCCAGTGTTGAGTTTTGTCTATGTCTGAATTTGAAAGGGTTATAAAATTTTATAAAACTATGAATAAGTTTCTAATGTGTGGGATCTCAAGCTTCATCTCATTAAATCATTTTTCAATTTGACGAATATTCAGTCATTTCTAATCTAATTGTCCAATTTGAGAAGAATTACAGAAACCTATTTATTCATAGAGTAGGTAACGCAATGAAACTTATTCAAACATATTTTAGCAAACATTAGGCCTGAATATAGCAGGCTAAATTTCACCAGGTGTTATGCTTTGGTTTTCATGAATATACAACTACTACTGGGTACTTTCTGATGTGGCTTAGATTTCCAAAAACTGTCTAACTCAATGAATAGTTTTTACTTGAAGCATGTGTTAGTGATTTCACGTGTGTCATCGGTTATGAGAAACAATTTGACAGGATCTGTAATATTAGGTGATGTAACACAGAGTGTGATCGTATCTCTGAGTTTCTCAGACAACTGGATTTTCTGTCTTTTATGCAAGCCTCTTGGCTTATGTGCCATGTGTATCACCATGTGTATCCAAAATTAGGGGACAACAAATGTTTGCCTTCACTTCTCTAGTTTGGAAGTTGTAAGTGGCTGCTATCAGTTGAGAGTAGCTAGTGCATCCCTGCCTAGGGGAAATATTGTAGAATATTTTCCTGAACTCACTACCCAGCCTGGAGGAATTGGACTCCTGTTGACTCTTCGCTTCACTGAGCCCTAGGAAGTCTTCTGTGGTGAATGCAAGCCTGTAATTCATAAACTAAGGAGTCCTTCTTCCCACCACATTTTGGCCCAGTTTATTCCAAAGGATGCCTGCTACAGTTGAACTAAGGGAAGGCTGCTAGGAGTCTCACGTAAAACAACATTTTTTTGACATGGTAACTCAGAGGAGTGATCCATCCAATCCATGTCAGCTGCAGGCTGAGTCAGTCAGCAAAGTAAATAGAAATATCCTCTGGCCACAAAAGTAATAGGAAAAATGCCACTCTGTAGAGAGTTAGGATCTGCCTCCTGTACTCCATCTCTACCTGCCCAGCAGGATGATGGAACTGAAGGATCAAATGACAGAGGGCTTCTGTCATTGACTGCAATGTCAATGGCATTCTGTCAATGACTGCAGCTTCTCCTTGTGTAAGACTCCATACCAATCTTTTTTACTACCAGCTGACCCCTGTACTCTGTCCTGTCAGCCCGCATGGCTGTTTGTTCCACCATTAATCATTTTAATGCCCAGCTATTGAAATTATCTGAAATTCAAGCTTATGTATCCTGTGGATTTCTAAGTGCTGAAACTCCAATTTCCTGCCTAATTGTTGGTGCCTCTGGCATCCCCCAGACAAGTTCTATAATTATCTTATGCATTTTTAATATAAAAAAATCTGCACCATCTAGAAGTATAAAATTTTTAAAGACTAGTAACCTAAAACAAACTTAAATTAAATAAGACAGAGGTACTTTACTGGCTGCATTGTTTATATTTAATGATAGAGAACACATTTCCTTAATATATCTGAAGCCAGCATGTTCTTCTGTCTCTTGCACTGGAGTGTTGTAGAATTTAGGTCAAGTATATCAGGCTGTAAACAGGGATTTGCAAATAATCACATGGAATAGCTCACAAGAAATAGCCCATAGTAGTCACATTAATCAAATTAGCTATTCTTTGGCTTCCACTGCTGCAGTAGATCCCAAGGTTCTCACATGCTGCGTGAGGGTGTAAGTAAAAGGAGGTCCCTGATCCAAAAGTTTTAATGTTAACAATGCGGCCGAAAACACTAGATACATTGAGCAAGAGGTGCAAGACAGAAAATTTTCCAAGCAAAATAAGATTTCTTCACTGCTGACTGGCAGAATTTGACTAGCTCAACTTACATATTCCCTGATGTTAAAACTCAGACCCATGCAGTGGGATTTATGTCCCAGTTGCAGGGGTGATGGGAATTGGATGCTGCCTGGGAGGTGGTTATTGATCAGCTCCCTCCCACTGCTGGGTGTCTGCATTTGCCAAGAAGTGGGATGCCACAGCTGCCTGCAGCTGCAGAGCTCCTGGGCCAGAGCTGGCTTGAATCAGACATAGCAGAGGGAGGTCAGATCTGCCTGCCCTCATCCATGTAAACATGTCCTCTGACAGAATAAAAATGCAAACCAGCCCTCTCTTGCATCTGATTGCTGTAAGTGCCACTTAAAAGCATCTCAACATCACAGGCAAAACTGAACATTATCTCCTCCTGGCTTAAGGGTGGGAAGCTGGCATCTTGTCCTCCTGCCCTGGGGGAATCCAGCAGGACTGAGACAGGAGAGAAAAGAGCTACAAGTACTGGAGTTCCAGATTCCTGTTAGCTAGATTAAGCAGCATCCATAGATGGTCCAAATACTCCATATATTTCATTCCACAGCAGCAGTTTTTGCCAGCCTAGCCATCTAGAGCTTTGGCATGGTCAAAATAAATAGCAGGGTCATGGCTCATGCCACTTCATTGTCCTTCACAGCTGCTTAGAAAGTCTGTGGCTGGACCTGGCTCTGGTCAGGCTATATGAACAAACCCCCTTAGAAGGGTGGCTTTTTCAAGGAAAAAAAGAAAAAAACGAAGCAGTTCAACAGCTGTATTTACAAACTTGTAACTATTTCCAACAAAGCCTATGGCATCTCTTAGGTTTAGAAAACAGATTGATTGTCATTTGTTGCACAGTTGCTTAAACACTCCAGTAACTGGGGGAAAAAAAGCGTCAATCTAAGGTGTAAACTGGATGTCATGTTAAAAGAATCTTTCAGGTCAAATAATGTAGTATGAGGAGATTTATTCCAGCAGAAAACATTGCTCATTTCATCTGTGAGAACTAATAGGAAAGTTTCCTATACTCCCCAACTTCCTTAAAGGGAGGTGTTCTAATACAATCAGATTTTACAATTAATTTCTTTATCCTCTAGATCAGTAAGAAATGCAAAATACTCCTCTTGGTTAGATTCTGATGCCAGATTCTGTCTTGATTTTACAAATAATTGATGAAATAGTCTTCAAGTGTATCAAAGAGGAAATGCTGATAGAGGAACCACTGTGACGGGAGCACTTTGAACAATGCAGATTGCAAATGGTAGAACCACTGTGTAAGTGAGCTATGCACAGAGGGTACTTGGTTATGTGATCTAATCATGAACCATGTAACAGGGATATGTAGGAAAACCAAGGGTTTTATCAATAATAGGGAGTCCTCCAGAGCCTTTCTCTTTGCAAGAAATCCTCCACTAGAAGAGTATCATGACATTGTGTCTCCTTTTTAGCCAACAGGAGAAAGTAGGAAAATTATAAAATTAAAAATATCCAAATGTGAAAGTATGCCCTAAGCAGATTTCTTATCGCTGAAATGGAGAATGTGCCAGTCATTTCTTAAAATCCATCATGAATATTAAAGCCATTATCAGTGTGATGTGACAGGAGCTCTGATAAGACTTGATGGGTACAAATGTAAAACATAAGATAGGTCATTACGGTTAAGGCGAGTGGTGGTGATCTTTGATGGAAGTGCAGAAATCACTGCTAGGGTTATAAAGCCAAACTAAACCCTCAGACAGGACAGGTCATACCCATCTCTCCCTCTGCTACTTTTGACCCTGTTTGCCTCTCTTCTGGTTCTGTGCTGTGTTTGCATTCACTGAAAGTCTTTTTTCCAAACTCCAGCTCTTTCAGAAAATGATATCTGAGTCTTAAGAGGCTCTCCTTTATCATCTGTGTTAACACATGATGGCCTGCTGAAGTTTCTGCCAGGTCTTGCCCATGGTCACATTTTATTATGTCCATGTAGCTTCTAGGACAACAGAGATTGTTTCAAAGCCAATCCAGCCTTACTTCATTTCCTAAGCAGTGGAGCATGGACTCCCTCTAGCCTCTCTAATGTTTTTTGCAGTAGAAATGCATTGATTCAGCTTCTCTGAATTTTTATATCTTGCTTGGTTCATTTTCCAGCCTGCACCACGCTAACCCCTTTTCTAGCCTTAGGCAGCCTCCTGTGAGAAGTGGGTTTCCAGGTCAAAACACAGCTCTTACTGGCAATCAAAAGTGGAGGACTTTCTAGAAAAATGCCATCTTTTACAGCATTGTGCTTTTTTGGAGTTACTCCCTCCAGGCCTGGATCTGGCCAACTCGAGAGCTCTCACTAACAGGATGGGCAGCGCAGCATTTCAGCTTTTGTGACTGCTGAAGGCATTACTCACAGCTGAGTATCTCTAAACAGCTGAGCCTCTTGGTTAGGGGAGATGTGCCACACTAGCTCAATTCTAAGGTCAATTAGCAGATAAAAATACCAGAATGGCTCCCATGGCTTCCTGGGGGCAAAGGCTTTTGGCTTGGACAAAGTGCCGAGCAGAGTAAGACAGTGGGATTTTGATTCTCTTGTCTCCCTGTGTAGGAATTCATTATCAGAAGTGGGAAAAGCCATGCAGAGGTAAATTCCATTCCAGCCCTTTCAGGGGGGAATTGTCCCCTAGGGGAAGCAATGACACAGTTTGCCTCACCAACACCCCCAGACAATCCTGGTGCACCGATTAGCACTGGGATAAACTGTCATCTCTGCTTACACAAGGATGGTGCTGGAGACAAATGAAGCAGTGAGCTCTGAGCTGAGCACCAGGAGCAGCTCACAGCTACACCAGAACCCAGGCAACTCCCAGTGCCAGATTCAATCCGAAGCACTTCAGCATTCACGCTGCTGAGGTGCCCTGGGACACCTCAAGAGGTACCCTGGGACAATGAGGAATCCTCCTGGCCCTGCATCAAGAGGTGTCATTTATGGACACTGCCTATTCACATTCAGTTTTGTATCACAGATACACTCAGAGATAAATTCAAATTCAGTTTTTAAAGATGCTCTATGTCTGGGTGCTTCAGGATGAGCTGTCAGGGCATCCTGTTTCCATCCTTATGGGTTTGCAGAGTGCCTCAACCCCTGGAGTAAACTAGAGAGATTCACTCAGTGCTCAACACTTATAACTAGGCCACTTATTTAGTTATTTAAATTTGAATTGAGGCATTTATTTATTGGAACTCAGGCTCAAACATTTGGTCCAAAATGTCCAAACCCAGATTCTAGCTGTGGGTTTAAAATACTTATTTAATTTTATTTTTTGTTTCCAGAGCTCCAAATATGCAGGAATTTGGCTTTTAAATTGTGGTGTGTACAAATATAAAAAATTTAGCCTTTGTCAGGTTGCTTTTGCAACATCTGATGCCCATGTTGCCATGGTTAGTGGATGCTTTGGGTGAAGGCTGTAGCAAGTAGTCACATATGGTATTTGCACAGAGCTGTGCACAAGAATTGCATATTAAATTACAAATTCAAGTGAATATAGCCTGTGTCTACCAGGAACTGAATATGCAAATGCTTGGACTGAATTGCCTTTATCCCAGGGTAAATTCCCAATTAGTTCATTAAAAATTTAACCATGCAGCACACTGGCTCCTGCTCCTACTGTTGGTAATGGAGAGCAAATCTAAATGACAAATGCTCTGTGCAAAAACAAACAGAGCTCTCAGGGTGATGTGGAGATGTTATAAAACAGCCGATATATTTTACAAGGTGATACAAAAGAAAGTCACTGTTGGCGTCTTTATTTTTGGCATTGACAGAAATTAGTGGTGCGGCAAAGAAACTACATTGTTTGAAAAGAAAAACAAGCTATTCAAAGAACATGTGTATGGTGTTTCTGTGGGCATCACTTCAGTTTCTTGTTTTCTTTGTTCTGTGCAAAACTCTGATGGGCGTAAACTGAATTGAGATGTTCCAGTTCTGATTCTTCCTTAAGAATGTGTGCTTAAACATTGTCTCACTTGAATACCCTTTCCTGTTATCTGTATGTGGGCATCAACTTTTTAAAAAAAACGTGTTTTTTCCAGATTTAAGCAACTGTGGAATAACTACACAGGGTTTTAAAAAACAGAATTATGGTTCGGTTGTGAAAAATGTCTTCTAAGTTGAAGCTAATAAATCATTGTCATTCTGAATTAGCAACCGCAGCTGGCGGGGGGCGGAGGAGAAAGTATTAATGCACTTTTTCTGAAAAACCTGCACAAGGGCGAGTATTGAACAACCATACCATAGATAATTAGAACTCTGTCTTAAGTTGCAAAGGACCCCATGGCAGCAATGCTTGAAAAACTCTGCTCTGTGTGAAACTCTTAGTGCCATTAAAATCACATTAGTTATTTCAAATATCACTAGTAGTAATTCAGCACAGTTATTTCCAAAACAGTGTAAAAGTTCACAATGGAAATTTTATCCATACTGTGAGTATGAGACGTGCGGCTCATTCCTGTGTTAGAAACTTGCCAGAAACGCGATAATCTCTCAGTAACCTTTCTCTCTTTTCCAATAAAAGTAGAATTAGCTCTGCAAGAACCGAAAGCGCAAGAGCACATATGGTGCTTTAAAGTATGGAAAGAAATTTCCATGTGTCCTGTAGCTCTGATTGTGATACTGCAGCACACATCTCACATACAATGACTTAGGGTGATTCTGTTCATCTTTGACCTAGGGATATGCAAACAGGGCTGCCTCCCTGTAGCCCTGTGTTTGCACAGAATTAGCTGCATAGTAATGGGCTAATTGGGAGGAGAGGGTCCAGCTCATGCTTCAGCATAGGGTGCACTGTGACCAGTTCTGGGCTCAACAATTTAAGAAGGATGTGAATGTGTCCAGAGAAGGGCAACAAAGCTGATGACATGGCTAGAAGGCATGTCCTGTGAGAAGTGGCTGAGGAGTTTGTCTGTTTTGGAGAACAGGGGGCTCAGGGGTGACCTCATTGCTCTCTGCTGATTCCTGAGGAGGGGAAGAGGAGGGGGAGGTGCTGATCTCTCTTCCCTGTGGTATTCAGTGATAGGACGTATGGGAGTGGTTCAAGGCTGCAGTCAGGAGGTTCAGACCAGATTTAAGAAACATTTCTTAACTGAGAAGGTGTTCAAACACCAGAACAGGCTCCCTAGGGAGGTGGTGATTGCCCTGAGCCTCGTCAGTGTTTAAGAGGCATTTGGGCATTGCCCTTAAGAACTCGCTGGAACTGATGGTCAGACCTGAACTGGTCATGCAGTTGGACTGGATGATCCTTGTATGTCCCTTCCAATTGAAACACCCTATTCTATTCTGACTACAGCAGAGTGAAAAAATGGAGATTCTTGCCCTGATGAGAATAGAGTGGAGGTTCAAGCAAGCATCTTAGGGTGTGTGCCTAGATGGTTGAAGCCCTGACTTAGGATAAGCTGCCGTCGATAAAGCAGGATCTTCAAGAGTAGCTGAGGTTCTCCCACCTCTCAGGTCAGGATCTGTGGCTGAGGGATAGAGCAAGAATTGCAGTAGCTTGAGGCAGCTGCTACTGCAGCACTCTTTTCTGAGTGCCAATAAAGACATCAGTTTTGATAAAAGAGGTATGGCTGGAAAGGTCTTCAATCCATTGCTGAAGGTTTTATGTAAAACAGCCTTCTCTGCTATTGATTGTCCATGCTAATAAACTGCATGTGCTGAAATAGCAAGCATAAAAGAAAGTTGTGGTAGGACCAAATTAGGAAGAAATGAATGTTCAGAATTCCCAGAGAATCAGCAGAAAAATTTTAACCAACATTGAGTTCTCTTGTTTTAATTTCCTCCCTGTGTGATTGATAAAAAGAGTAAATGCAAATGTTACTATGAATTTGCAAAATTTTATACTGCCATGTCATATTTCTTAAACTGTGTCAAAGACATTGACCTGTATTTTAAATCTATAGCAGATCTGGAATTGAAACAAAAACTAGAAATACTCTCCAAGAATTTGATTGTAACACAGAGGTGGAATTTTTGACTTGCAAAAATATCCCATGCAGAATTTTGCCAAACTTTGCTGGCAGATTTTGGCTGAGAAGTCTCTTTGCAGTCTCTGAACTAAGAAGTGAGGCATTCACATGACTTTATATTCCTAGTCCTATTGATGCTGCTTGACATGTGGGAAAAGGGACTTTGATATATGTGAGACCAAACCTTTGGACGTTTATTTGAGCACTGTAGAATTTTGAAGTTAATTTAGTGATGAACATGTGAAATTTATGCATCTGGGCTCACATATCATGAATATGTGAGCCCAGATGCACACAGATGCACACATGAATATGCTCACATATATGAATATGACGACTAGCTAAAAATTACAGCAGATGGACGTAAATCTGTGAAAGAAGATATTCTTTTGTTCCTCTTAAAATATTGGGAGATATTTTGTAATAGATGTGTACTAAATTAACGGCATATAGGTTACTCCACTGGCTTGTGATCTAGATTGTCTATTTCCAAGTACAAATGAATAATCTACATAAAAAATAAAATTTTCTTATGCAAATTTAAATATTGTGACAAGTATTTTTCCCTTTCTATGAGTGAGGAAATCTATGAGTGAGACAATGGGGTTACTTCTATTTCAGCCCATCTCTCTCTCTGCTTCATTTTACAACATCAGCTGTGGACAGACCTCGTGGTCTGTGGGAAGAGCTGAATGCTTTATACACAGCAAAGAGCAGTGCACATGCTGAGAAACAATATTTACCAGCCTAGGCAGGGCGCAGCACTAATCTCTGTGCAGCGCTGTGCTGAGCTTTGTAGAAATATTGTGTGTGTGTGTAATGGTAAGAGCTATGAATTGGAGGTGGGTGAGTGCAGCAGAGGTGGGGATCAGCCTGCCATTGCAGCGACGCTGGGGCCAAAAGGTGCAGAGCAAGAGCTGCTCTGCAGGGGTGAGTGGGAGGAGCAGGTGGCAACCACCAGACCACAGCTGCAACACACGGTAATTAACAAACAGGTTGCAGGCTTTAAAAAAATCTGGTTTTCCATTCATCTGCTTTTTGATTTTTTTTAAATCAGATTGAACTGAAAGCGAGCTTTAGCAAAGGCTTCTTAAAGGATTGTCTGCAAATAGCTGGAAGAACTTCCAGTTGCCCTTTAGGGCTTCTGATGGCTGCATAGACTAAAATATGCAAAATTAGTAAGTTTGAACTGTCATTGTTGCACAGAAAATGCTCTGATCTAGTTTATTTCATTATCACAAGCTTATTAAAATGCTTATTAAATACTAAGCCAAGGCTTCAGAGTTTTCCCTCTGTTGCATTCATTTCCTGCTTTTTTCAATCAGACTATAATTTCATTTCTAGTTTCTTCAGGCCTCTTTGTATTATATCTCTGACTATGAATATTTATAGCTGTTCCCAAAGATTAGTTTTGTTTATGTGCCTTAAATGCCACTTCCAGGTGTAATTAACAAAGGGACTAAGTAAGACTGAACTCAATACCCAGGCAGGTTTATTTCACCACTCCTCTCCCAAGGCCTGGCACATTGCCCCTCATCTTTGCATTAGATATGAGCAGAAATTACTTATTTAGATTATCCACTGTAATCCTCATGTTGCAAGGTAAGTTGACATGAAAATCATGTGAGTTAAGATCAAATGTTAGATAGCTTCAGCCTAACTCTGAGATGATAGGGCTACGTGAAAACGTGGGTTTAGTCTCCTAGGGAAAAATAAATCTGTTCCATTATGGAAATACTGAAACTAGACAACAGAAATATGCTGGAGAGAGCACAACTGCAGGAGACCCTGTCCATACACCACTGCAGTTAAAATGCAGGAAGTACAAAGAAATGTATAAGGGAGGATTGGAAGATGGAAAGTGAGAGAAGAAGACAGAAATAAATGGGAAGTGCATAACAGTGGTAATAAATTTGGCAAGGAGCAAAACAGTATGCTCATGAAAACTCTCTATCAACATCCTGGATCTACAGTAAACTGGAATTTGCCACCACTTAGAAAGGCCATTTATTCTTGGCAGAGGCTGTACAGAAAAGCCCCAGACAGCTTATTCCAGCAGTGTAACCCAAAAGTTTATTGGTGAGCAGCAATGGGGACTGTGACATGAGCTAGAGTGAGAATGAGGCTCCTTTGTATACACTGTCACACTGTGCATTTATGAAATGACAATCATGTCACAGAGTTAGGTGTCTAAATCTGGTTTCCTACTTCCCTTAAGGCAGCCCAAGTTATCATTTAATATTGCTGTTCACATTTTTTTTTCTCCTTGAATAATTTCCTCCCTGTTTTCTTCTGTTCTTCTTTGGACTTTTCTCGCTGCATGGGAGCAGGGGGAAAGCTCAGTGAAAAAAGGGGAACCTCTCCCCTCTCATTTGTGTCTCTTCTGCAAGGCCATAAAGTTTATGGCCTGACACCTACGCTGTGTTCTCTTTGGAGCTTCCAGTGTCAGAGCTCTGCTCAGAGGAGGTTCTCACACTTTTTAAGGCTACCTCTAAAGAGGAAATTGAATATTAGCCTAGCCTCTGCAGCTTGAATTTGATCTTAGAGGCCTTTTTCAACCCTAACAATTCTATGATTGTATCATTCTATTATAATTTGATACGATATTCTACAGGAGGCCAGAGTCTGCAGCTCATCTTTAGGGCAATGAGTTCATTGCCTGTGAAGGTGTTAAGCACAAAACTCTTTCAGATGACACAGTTTTGTCTAGGTAAAAAAGACAAAAAGCCCCCAGACCTTGGGAGTGGGGAATGAGGGTAAAAGACAGCACTAAATACCTAGCTAAAGTAGCTGGACTAGCAAGTAGCTGAAGGGTTGGACTAGATGATCTTTGAAGATCCTTTCCAACCCAGACTAATCTATGATTCTATGAGTAAGATTTCAAGTCTTTGGGTTCCATTCTTGCAAAATGGTCTTGGGTTCCCATTAGTGCAGGACAAATACTTATGAAATCTGCTCTGCATTTTTCTTTTCATAGCAAAGTGAAGTGTTAAAAGCTTGGAGACTTCCAAATGCAGAAGGGAGGGGCCTTAGCAACTGCAAGTGATCTGGAAGAAATCATTGTCCTGCCGCTGACACATTTCTAGGAATGTGATGCCGTGGCAATAGCAGATCACTATGGAATAATTCCTTCTTTATAAACCACTGCAGTTTATTTTGCCTGGTCCTTTATTCCATAGATGTTAATTGGCACCTTTTCAATATTTGCTTGGTTTACCTAGATGTAAAAGTTGCTTGATCTTTACTGCAGAAGCACAGAATGTCATGTCTCCCCCCGTTTAATCCTCATTCATTTTGGAAACATCACCAAATAAAAGAGAAATATTTAATATATTCAAATACCATTAGATAAGATTGGTGTACTGAAAACAAACACAATGAATATTTCAGGGACTGAAATGAAAACTTGGGTAATGACTTACTTAATACATTTGTCCAAGGCATTTAAAAGGTCCTATTTCAATGTATTGACTGATTATTACGAACCCTCTTTCTTTTGTTCCAATTGAGAACCCAATATTTCATGTAGAACGGTGTGAATAATTGACTTTTCATTTTGCTGGCCAATGAAAACTAAGTAAATGATGATTTAAGCAGAATAAAATTGTTTATGGGAAGTGAAACATATCAAACCTATTTAGTGTTATTTTAGACTTTATTTTGACAACTAAAATACATACTTCTCATCACAAATTCCAACAACATTTATTATGCAGTCTCTTAAAACTAAATCTTTCCATTTTTCTGGATATCTTTATATTTTTTGGGGCAAATCTTGACCTAAAATTTATCCTTAAACTCTCATCTTTCTCTGTGTACAAATGTGAGATATTAAAACCCATCTGCAGGGTTTCTGGAAGTGACAGTCAAATTATCCATCGGGGTGTGCAGCTGAGGTGTAATATTTCTTGGTAGCAACCCAAAGAAGTGTGGCCAGCAGGTTGAGGGAGGTGATGCCTCCTTCACAGGGCTGGAGCACCTCTGCCAAGAAGACAGGCTGAGAGAGTTGAAACTTTTCAGCCTGGAGAAGGCAGGGCTCTGGAAGACCTTAGAGCACCTTTCAGTGCCTAAACAGGCTACACAAGAGCTGGAGAGGAACTTTTGTCAAGGACAGGGAGTGATTTGATATGGGGTAATGGCTTTAAGATGAAGGATGGTAGATTTAGGTTAGATAGTAGGAAGAAATTCTTACCTGTGAGGGTGGTGAGGCACTGGGACAGGTTCCTCAGAGAAGTTGCTGCCCCATCCCTGGAAGTGTTCAAGGCCAGGCTGAATGGGGTTTTGAGTGACCTGGTCTAATGGAAGGTGTCCCTGCTGGTGGCAGAGGGGTTTGGAATTAGATGATCTTTAAGGTCCCTTCCAACTCAAACCATTCTATGATTCACTTCTTCAGTAGTATATGGAGTGCATAGCTATATTCAAGTTTTCCTACTCATTTTCCATTTTTTTTTTTTTTTTTTTTTTTTTTTTTTTTTTTTTTTTACTTTCAAAGTNTTTTTTTTTTTTGGTTATGTTTTCTTGACACTCACAGCTAGGGGAGACCGAGATGAAAGGGAACAATAAAAAATAACCAACAATCCTAGAAGTAGACAAGTCAATGGGATTCAACCCTCTCATGCCTCTCTGCTGGCAAGGGAAATTAACTCAGTGTTTCATGCTGTCAGCTTCCTTTCAGTTTCCAGGCTGCTGTGTCTAAAGTTCAGTCTGCCATTTAGACATAACCGTAGTTTTTTAAAATTGATCCTGAGTTCCTAAGCTACTTCAGTGTTTTTCAAAATTTTGCTAGGAGTCTAAAGACAACCTGGGGAAAAAAAGTGGATTGTGGTAGTGCTAGTTGGGTTATACTCAGCTGGGCGGTCACTGGATAATAGATGGAGCCAGAGTAAACAAATACATATAACTTTTTTTTTTTTTTTAATTATTATTTAAAATCATACATCCATTTGGTTATAAGAAGCTTATGTTTCCAGAGTTGTCTCAGTTTGGCTGGTTATCTTCCCTTTTCAACTCTATTCATTTTATGATTCACAGGCAGAAAACTTGTTGCTTTGGCCAAGTTATTAGTCACGTAAATGCTATTGGAGATGCAAGAAATGTCAGTCCAAATTAGGAAACTTCTGAAAAACCATCCAAGAGTATAACAGCTCATAGTCCAAAAATATTTAAATGAAATTGCACTGGCAGTTACCTCAGTCGCCAGTGCTTTTTTATTCAGTAAACCTCCAGAATTCCTGTTTCGATGATGCTGTAAGGCTTCATTGCTCTTTTCATGTTTTCCACTCTCTATTGCTTGAGGCAGGTTGTTAGTCTCTGCTATGAGCTGCTTGTGGTGTTAAATATGGCTTTGGGAAATTCTGGTTCCTTTTGAAAATATTCTGAGGTTTGGTCCAGTCCTATTATTTATGATTTGTCTCACTTCTTGCCTGTCACATTTAGGTGAGGTTTTCTGGTTGAGCAGGTGTTTTTGGGTTTGATTTCTTTCCATGGAGGTGCTCTATGCCACTTCTAAGTGTAAAGAATGTATAAAACATCCTTGTGTGATCATTACAATATCCCCATGTACTTCCTTTCCTAAAGCAGTCCAGAGGTGTCCACTGGCTGCTTGTACTTCATGGTACATCCAGTGTGGAAACACAGGACAGATAAAACTGCATTCCACCACTTCTAATTCACATTCTTCCCAAGGGTCACAATTTCCCTGGCAGTACCTCAAGGAAGCCTACAAGAAAGATGGAGAGAGACTTTTTACAAGAGCCTGTAGTGACAGGACAAGGGGGAATGGATTCAAACTCAAAGAGAGAAGATTTATATTAGATACAAGGGAAAAATTCTTTACTGTGAGGGTGGTGAGGCACTGGCACAGGTTGCCAGAGAAATTGTGGATGCCTCATCTCCAGAAGTGTTCAAGGCCAGGTTGGAAGGGGCTCTGAGCAACTTGGTCTAGTGGATGGTGATAGTCCAGTGAGTTCAAACCTCTGCTGTCACAGACAACCATTTTGTGTAATCCTAACCATAAATTTCCCTAAGCTTCTTGTCCTGGGAATTGAAACACCATCATTGCCAGCAGCTGCTGCTTTGATGATGTGTTTTTAATTCCATTATAAGTAAAATAGTTCTTAAGAATCTAGTTTAACTACAGTTCAAGGAAGAACAGTGTGTCTAGCAAAAATTTAGACTCCTAATACTGGTGCTGCAAACATTATCCCTTTTTTCTTTTTTGTTTTTGCAAACTAAAAATATTTAAGGGCACAGGATGAAGAGTTCCACAGCATAACTGAGGCTTTAAAACCTGCAAAATTGCACCAATGCCATCAATCTCAATAACACTGAATGTCTAAGTCTTCATATGACACAAGACAACTTCAGCTAATCTCTAAGAGATCAATAATCAAGAAATATAAAGTAAATTATTTCTTTTCACATATGGCAAGGTGGATTCTCCACCACTGTAGCTTTCTCAGTGCTCTTTAAGGGGTTCATGAGAGTCATCTACCCACAGTCTCTAAGGAGACATGGATAAAAGGCTGCAGTGATGAGAAGGTTAAGGGCTGACATGGAGAGGGATGGAAAGCAGTTGTGGGTGGCCCAGTTGACTAACACAGACACAGGAACGGGCAGGCAGGTAAAACTGCCATGTGGGAAGAGATGAGGCTTCACAATTTTTCCCTATAAAAGAGTGTATGTGAAGATGAAATATTTTGTCCTCATTCAATGAGAGGGTGAGCATCAAGAAAGAAGTCTCAAAGAGCAGCTAAAGAAGCTGTTTCTTGCCCTACCAGACCTTTTGAGGACAGATTTCCAGAAAATAACTGACCATTAACTAAGGTGGCCATTATCATATCTAGTATGGGGTTTGCGTCTTTTAGAAAAATATCACCAAGTTTAGTTCAAAATCTAACTCTGAGAAAGCTTTTCAGCATACAATCCATAACAGTAAGGCAAGTTCTAGATAATATATTCAATAATATAAAGAACAACAGGAAAAAAACCTGCCAAACCCTCTCAATTCATCAGTGAAAGTCTCTTTCTGTGCTTGCTTGTTAGTTAAAACTCCACAGAAAAAGGAAAGATTATAGACCACGAGGAGTGTTATTATTTGTCTGAAAATACTGTGCTTGATTACAATACAATTTGTATCAGTGTGAGTCAAGTCTTTCCAGCAGAGTTATTTCAGATAATGCTCATGTAACCAAAAGTAGAAGCAGGTTCTGTTGTCTGGCAAATATCTTTCAGAGAGAGATCGAGTATGTGGGAGGAGGTCTCAGTCAGGATGTACTTTTTCAAGTAGGTTTTTAATGACTATACCATGGACTCCATGGTTGTATTTATTTTTGTACAGAATCTTTTTTCTTTTAATGAAATAAATTTCAGAAAGGCTTTGAATATGACCTACACACAAATCCCATTTAAATTCAGTGAACAATTTTAAGCAAAAAATGCTTTTATTAAGAATCAAGACTTTTTGTTTAAAGGCTGTCAATTTTATTGTGAGATGCTGGTTTTTGTATTGTGAGAAAATGAATAACTGCTCCATATTTATTACCTCTACAAAATAAACCAAAGGAAATTAAATAAGAGACTGCTGGTAATTATTGTTTATAGTGCCCAGCCTAGTGCTGTGATCCAAAGCTGAAAAGCTTAGAATCACAGAATCATAGAATTGTTTGGGTTGGAAGGGATCTTTACTGCAGCCTTTCAATATTTAAAGAGTGCTTACAAAAAAGGTGATGACAGACTTTTGAACAGGAAATGTAGCAATAGGACAGGAGTGATGGTTTTAAACTAAAAGAGTGTGGGTTCAGACTAGATATAAGGAAGAAAGTATTTACAGTGATGGTGATCAAACATTGGAAACAGTTATCCAGAGAGGTGGTGGTTTCCCCATCCCTGGAAACAACCAAAACCAGGCTGGACAGGGCTCTAAGCAACCTGATCTGGTCGAAGATGCTGCTCATGGCAGGAGAGCTGGACTGAGTGACCTCTAAGGAAGCCATGGCCCCACTTACGGGATGAGTGAATTCCTGCTTTTCTACCTTTGAACTGCATACTCCATTTTAATATACCTGACTTGTGCAAATACTGTCACGAGTTGAACTGTTTGGCAGCTAATCTTTAGGTAGCTGCAAATAAAGAATGTCATGAGGGTGTACTCAAGCAGTCTGTCTGGAGAAGATTACTCGGACCCTGCTTTACAGGTCTCTGCAGTGCTGTGGGAAAGCTCAGCAGTTGCCATCTAGTGGAGGATGAATTCAAGACACTCAACTTTCCAGCAGCTGCTGCTCCTTCTTGGCAACGGGAAAACCGGTGATGTGGAGCAGCAAAAAACAAAACAGTGCTATTTTCAGTGAGCATATGGATCAGAAAATGAAACATGAACTGATCGGACTTCCTCCATGAGTGGCATGGAGACCTATGCTGTACTCCATTTTAATCTGTATTCTCCATTTCCCACTTGGACATTAGTATTATCTTAATACATTGCAAAAGTTCAACATAAAAAAAAAAAAGCTTTATTTTAGATTTTTTTTGGAAGCACTATAACATAGTGGAAGTATAGTCTGTTTAAAAGCCAAAGTTTTATACTGTGTTTTTCAATTGGTCCCTTTTCCCTGCTGTCCTGTCCCACTTCATCTCAGCAGGACAGCACCTGATCTGACACATCCCTAGCAGTGCCAGCACTCACTCTAAGAACACAATTTCCAGTTAGCAAATGCCTGGTTCTCCCCTTTCAAGGACTTTGGCTTAATTTACAAAGAAAACAAACCCTGAGCTAATAGAGGACAGGATCCCCTCTGGGCTTGGCTGTTCCTCAATTTTCTCTATGTGGACCACTGCCAGACAACTCTATCTACAAACTCCCTTCTGTCTAGAGAGGCCATGGATCTTTGTGGATTAGTGAACTTGCCTGGTACAGCAATGGAATGGGACAGATCAGTTTCACTGGCACATCTTGTTGTCTCTTGTGCTGCTTTCTGCCCTGGTGAACTTGCTCTCCGACTGTCCACTCCTGTTCTTACTGAATGGAGAAGGAAGAAAAGAAAATGGAAAAAAAATATAGTGCAAAAGGCAAAAATGAGCTGCCTTTTTCTGTGCCTACAAGGACCAGTTTAATTAAATTCATTGCAGAACTTTTTCCTGGTCTGGAGTGGCAGAAGGTGAGTACCAGTTTGCAGGGAGCATTTCAGTGAGCATCAAACATCCTGAAGTCTGAAAGAGCCACCTTCTCCTAGCTGTTCCTTATGTTTGAGTATGTAGCTCCAAGCCCATGCTGGCTAATGTGTGTCCTGAGACTGAGGCTTCACTTTCCCATCTGTAGTGCTGTTTAGACCTAGTCCTATGTTCTGTGATTTCTCACACTGCATGGTGCAGTGGAGCCTCAAATTCATCTGGAGTCAGGAGGTGATGTGGAAGAAATAAGAAATAATACTTATATGATCTCCTCCACCTGACCCAGTTGCTTTTAGACCACAGATCTACTGAGAAGAAAGCCCAAATTGCATTCCCTTTGTGGCTTTGCTATCACTAGGGTTTAAGGTGGGATTTGCCTTCATGTCAGCTGTCTAAGTAATAAATGTCTAAATCTGTCCATAGTTAGTGGAGATACAGACAGAGAAGAAAAGGACTTCTTAGAACCTCACACTTCAAACAGGTGTCCAAGTAATGGGGAGAAATTTATGCTTTGATTTTAGAGGAGCTGAGAGGAGCTATAAGTAAAGCAGCATCCCAAAGTTGTTCCTTGACCCAGAGCCCTAAGCTGTAGAAGAGCAGACAGCCATGCTGTGAGGCTCTGCTGATGTCCAGAGTGGTGAGGATGAATATAAACTGCCTGCTGGGAATGGGACTTGGTCTGTGCTATCTACTGAACCCTGCCAAGGGACTGTCCAGGCCAATTCATTGACATGGGGTGAAACGTTACTAGAAATGGTCATGATGTAACAGTAAAGTCTTCTATTACCCAGCAAAATTTGGCAGTACTGTTGAATTTGCTTATGTAGGTGTATCCAACATGACTTGGAGTAAAAGAAATTAAAATTTTAAAGAACTCAATTTAAGTAAGGTTCATTTTATTATCAACGATTGTCATACGTAGTATTCTCTGTCCCTAAGTAGAAATGCGATTCTGTTAATATAGATGTAAAAATATTCAGCATACATCTCTGGAATCAAACTGGGATTGTTTTCTTGAATAATCATCAGGTGCAGAAGCTGTCCATTGCAAAGATTTCTTTCAAGGACATACCTCTTTTCTCATTCCTTCTGGCCAGTCTTTACAAAAAAAAAAAAAATTCAGATTTTGCTGCTGTACAAGGAGGAATATGATATAGTAGAGATGGTAGGGATCATGTCAGTACCCACAAAATAATGAATAATCCTCCATCTCTGGTAGAAACAAACCTATCTCCAGTTGGCTCTCAGTATCTGTGGAAATTGATTTTGTTTCACCCTTTTCTAGGAGTGAATGTTACCCCATCACCATACAAGGAAGAAATCCCTAACATAATTTTTTTTTTGTTTGGGTAAATGAAAAGTCCAGACAAATATTCCCATGTCATTTCTAGAGGCACAGAGTAGCTCAGAAGGTGGAATTGCCCTGTACTTCAGTACTCCCAGTCTTGTGTTTTGTCTAAATCAATCTTTAAAACCTTTGATTCTTGTTCAGGGTTAATTATCTTATAAAAGTGACTTGTGAAATTGAATAGCAGCTCAATTCTCCCTCATTAAAACCATGATCATGGAAGAAATGGATAGCCAGAAACATTACAGATGGACCAGCAAGAAAGGAAAGGCAATGCTCAAGACTCACAAAGATCTAAGAGATAGAGCTTCTCTTGCAATAACTCTTTAGCTAAACTTCTACCATACTAAAGAAAGTTCAGTTTAAAAGGTTCGTTTTGTTTAGAAAGACTACACCAAACCTGTGCTAATGTATTTACCAGTGGGTGAGTTGGTTTGCTGTGGATTGTACTTGCACACAAATGGAATGGGCTCTTTTTCCATGTTGTTCTGGTTACCAACACGGAGGGGCAGTTTCTGGATCTGGAGCATATGGACAAGTTTCCTTGTCGTAAGAAAAAATCAGGTTAAGACTGTTTACAGATACTCTGCATTTGGCCTTACAGAAAGCAGTCGAGTCAATAAGTGTCTAGATTATAATTTAGAGACTGAAAATTTGTTAATGCTGCATTATGCTGGTTTTACCTTCACACTTCCAACTTGAGAGATACATTTTCTCATTTTCATTCTTTCTGTGAATACATGTGTATTACTGAAAAAAACAGCTTTCAGTGAACAAAACTGAAACAAGATAAGCTTTTGGGTTTTTCGCTGCATCTTCTGAGTATAGTACTGCAAAAGTTCAGCGAAAATAAAAGCTGCTATTTACTTCAGAAAAACCATAAGGTTAATTCATAGTTAATCTTAAAAAAAAAAAACAGAGCACACTTTACACATATCTGTGCATTTATGCTTCTCCTGCTGGGCCAATTAGCATCTGCTTCTGCCACATCCTACAGAAAGAGAAAGATCTTCACCTGTTTCTGACTCTAGTGGAAGCTGAGGGCACGAGAACCCACTACCAGCATCTGGTCCCTAAAAATTAATGGTTCTATGCAAAGAGTATTACTAAACAATATACAGCACAGAAGGCATTTTTGGAACATTGCAAAAATAGAGTCCCTTTTTAAGACTCTCATTACTGTCATATAAAACAGATGGGAAAGATTTGAAAGTTTTAAATTTTAGTAAAAAAAAGTCTTGTGCCAAATGTAACTTCTCAGAAAGTTTGTAATAAATTGACAGGAACTAGAAAAAAATAATGGCAAGCATTGCAAAAGAGAAGACTGGAAATGGAATGAGAACAAGAATAATGATATAAGAAACAGCATACTCTGAAAGTGTCAGAAAAATAAATATGTTTTACTGCTGCTTTCATAGAAAATCAAGGGGAAAGATTATAACTTAAATGCAAATGCAAAATCAGGATCAGAAATGGGAAGACAAACATTTACTATTTTTACAGTTTTTCCACTAAAAAACTGGAGTCACTGAGGTCTTACATGAAAAATTCCTGCCATTGTGTATTGACTTTTTATACTATTGTGGCCCAGGAAGTGGAAAGATATTGAAAAGGTCATCCCTACATAAATTGTGTCATATGGAAATGTGGTTGTATGATATTAAACTTTCAGTCTCCATTCGCTGTCTGTGCACAGGGATAGTGATAAAACAGGGACTCATTTTCAAATGTCTGTGCCCAGTAATGTGTGATAATGTGACTAAGTCCTTTAACATGAATACTTTAGGTGCATATATTTTGTCAGTCACGTCAGCAGATAAACTAATGTTGATTACCTAGTTTCAGATAGCCTGGTTTAAAATGTGGGTCTTTTATTTCCCCTTTTAATTAATGGACTCTAGCTCTGAATTGCAAGAATTTTCCCTTCTTGACAGACCTTTTAAAAATGACAAGTCTATTTCTGTATTTAAGTACCAGTGCCTGGTACAGTGTCTGCTTATGCATCTTTCATTCTCCCAAGGACAGGTAATTTGGGCTTCAAAACTCATTTGTAATTAAAGCTTCAGAGAACTTTTACCTGTGCAGGAAAACTGATAATGCAGAAAAATTCACCGAAACTGTGTAAAAGGTTGAGTCCAGTTTTTCAGCTTGAGTGGCAGAGGAAAGAAAAGCCCTTGAACATTTTAAAGCCATTATAGCAAAGCAGCTGCTATAGAGGGTGGAAGATGCCAACCTGCTTCCCTGGAGCCGCTGCCCCTCTGGGGCCACACTTACTCTTTCCTTTGACCTTTAAAGCTGACAGCAGTGGAAGCAAATGACAGCAGATGATACCAGAGTCAGTAGCAGTCAAACCTGTTTGTCAAACATTCTTCTTTTCACAGCTCTTAATGCAGATTTATTGCGTTTACCAGAGCAGATGGAAAGAGGAGTGGAAGAGGAATAGATGGGAGAGCAGGGTAAGGGTCATCCCTCTCTGAAAAGAAAGGTTTGTGAGGGAGGAATGGAATGGCTATAAGCAGTACATTAGTCAAGGAAGGAGAAAGCATAAACATTGGTCTTCTTAGTAAGTCTGTCTTGATTTTTTTTCTATCTACTCTCACTTTTTTTCTGTCTTACTCTCACATTTGGATGAGCTCCTAAACTGCCTATACAAAATTTAGTCAACAAAAAAATTTCTAAAAGGATAAAATTACTAAAACATATGAATGGAAGGGATATCGTATATTTTGGAAAACCTTGTTGGAAAATCTTGAGAGAGAAATTAAAACTGCAAAAGCAAAGAGCTCTCTCTAAAATAATGTTTCAAAATACACAGATAGCTTTTGTTCAGGAAAAATCTCCTGCAAGAACCAGGGTGAGTGTTGGGGTTTCAACATGCGTGTTAGAATGGAGGGAAATTCAGAGAGAATACTTCATGAATTATAACTTTTAATAATATTATATTATTATTGATAATATTGATAATATTACATTATTATAATATTGTTATTATACTTCATGAATTCATAACTTCTAGGTTATAAGCTGTGCAACTTTTTTTATTTCAGAGCTTGACAGATAATAGCCAAATGGTTTTATAATTCTTTCCAAGTTATTGACGTTTTTGGCATTGTAAGTATAGCAATCAGTGTTAGTAAGGACTTTATAAGGTCTAAATTAGTCATGTTAAGAACTTTTGATTTTCACTTAGCTTGTAGGCTGTATTGGGACATTGCTGTGTCTCAGGAAGGCCTCAGCAATCCTTGCAGTCATCTTTTGAGATTTGCCATTCCAGCAGTGAGATCTGTGCTCCCTTTGGCAGACGTCTCACGCATTTCAGCAGTGATCTGGTTAAGGTTCCATTTAACATGGTAACACAGATGAGTGTGAGCAGCCACTGCCATCATATTAAATAAAGTTAGTGAGTTCACATTGTCACTTAGAAGGCCAATTTGCCCTGTGGGCTTTCCTTCTGAGGTCAAATCCAGCTCAGTCTGTAGCTCCATTGGCACTGGCAAGGATTTAGCATGTAACTAAAAGAGGGCAAGTGGGAATGAGAGGTTGAGTGCCTTTTTATATGGGCACATAGTGACAGGACAAGGGAGATAACCTTAAGGTCCCTTCCAATCCAAAGCATTCCATGACTCTATGAAAACAGATCTCTCTTTATGCAGTTATTTAAAGTCAAAGCATAGGATAGAGTGGAAATTAAAAATTTCCATCCCCTCAAACGTGTATGTTCTGTGAAAGCTGGTGAGAAGTGAATTCATGGAGAGTAGGGTGTCCTTGGGCTGGGAATACCTCCTGAGCTGAGTGGCATTTTTAGCTGTGACACAGCAAGTGTCACCACAGCAAGTGCTGTGGAAATTGTGAAGGACTGCAACCCCCAGTATTTGGCATCTTTCTGATACTGAGGAATTGACTTCTGAATTTGACTTAAAACCTCATGTTCCTCATTTTTGTTCAGAATTCCAAGTTTGAAGCAAAGCCATGGAATTATTGCTTGCCATTTACCCTTTTCATCAAATATTGTCAATATTTCAGTGAAGGAGCTGAGTCACTGGAGTATTGGCACTGACTTCCCTGGAAGTGCAACTTGCAGCAGGGAGCTAGATTTATAGACTTCAAATTATCCATTTTTGCTATTCTTTTATCAAAAGAAAATAAATTAAATAAACCTCCACTTCCAAGTCACTCCCTTCTGCCTTTGTTATTCTGCTGTCAGAGGTGTCTTTTGCTTGTCTATTCAGAGTTTTCTAGTAACTTCTGTCTGCAAGATTGCTTTTGTAACTTCCTTTGTCCCATTTTGTCTATTTTAATTTAGATGTTAGCCTTTCTGATTCTGAAGTATCATTTTCCTGGTGGCAATCTGTTAATTTTCTCTCCCTTCTTTTCTTGGAGTATGCTGGCTTCTCCCATTATCTATTGCCTGTCCTTAACCAATGAATAGGCTGTGAAAATGTCAGTGACATCTCCTGCTGCAGAAGTGAGCAAAGGGAGCCTCTGTGCTTCTGACACCTTGATTACGAGGGGACAACAGCAGCTCTCTGCCCACACCTGCACACCAGGCACTGCCTCACTCCAGTGCAGCAAGTCCTCAACCACTAACAGAATAGAAACTGATGGTATTGCTTTTTGCACAATCACCAGCATTGTCTGTGAAAATATATTGTATTCTCTACCATAGCTAGCGGCTTCAGATTGTTTTTTTCCTTCTTGATTTTCCTATATTTTGGGATGACTTGGCAATCAGATAACACTTCCCCAGAAATTAGAATAGACTGCAGAATTTGGCATTAGTGTTTTGTGGAAATTAGAAGGCATTGTTACATGCCTGTGTATAAATTCTAGCTGCACCATTTCTGTCTATACTACAGGAAATGATGGCCCCCACAGCTTCCAAATATGTTCAGTTTGCTTCCCAGGAACTCAAGTTATTCTCTTGTGAGGAGCAGCAAGTCTTATGAGAAGGACTGAGGTTCCTGGGGGTGTTTAGCCTGAAGAAAAGGCGGCTCAGGGAGACCTTCTCACTCCCCAAAACTCCCTGAAAGGAAGGTATAGCCAAGCGGGGATCAGTCATTTCTCCCAAATAACAAGTGGCAGGACAGGAGGAAATGGCTCCAACGTGCACCAGGGGAGGTTTAGACTGGATATTAGGAAAAATTTCTCCCCTGAAAGAGTGATCAGGCATTGGAACAGGCTCCACTGGGAGGTGGTAAAATCACCATGCCTGAAAGTCTTCAAAAGTAATGCGGATGTGGCACTTGGGGACATGGTTTAGTGGTGATCGTGGTGGTGCTGGGTTAGTGGATGGACTTGATGATCTTAGAGGTCTTTTCCAACCTTAATGGTTCTGTGATTCAACAAGGGATTGTTAATTGCTTTTGTGACTCAGAAATGGTTAGCTGCTGAGCCCAGTTTCCTTGGTAGCAATAATAATGATCTGGCTATATTTATACAAACAGAATGTAATATCAATGAATAATTATTTTTATTGCATTGTTTTTCAAAGATTAAAATAACTCCTGGCACATCTGGGAAAAGTGTTGAGTGTCCTCAAAGTAATATATCCGAAAACATGGTAAAAAACGTTTGCTTTCTGAAAACAAAGCAAGTCAACCAACCAACCCAAACTGACAGAATGGGAATGGAAAGCAGTAAACCAGAAGTGGTGCAGACAGTATGGAATAAAAGACAACAAATAGGCAGAAGACATAAAACTATTGTTATTAAAGGAAGTTAAGGGCAGCTACACAATAGCTATGGCTGCAGTGAGAGGAAAAAATGTGATTAGATGGAAGTGCTTTTTATGTCCTGGGATCTGCAGCTACAAGGGAATATGCTAGTTTGGATACACGGATGCGAGCCTCTGAGAAGGATTCAAATAACACTATAAGCAGTTTTTCCTAAATGCTTTTTTGAGTGCAATACTGTAACTAGCCAATGTGATGTCACCCTTGGGTAAATTAAAAAAAAAACAAAAAAAAAGGAAAGAAATGGAAATGTGGTCCAAGATGTTATATAGCACAAATGAGATACTTGCTAGAATTTTATCTAAGTCACTATTTTAAGACAGATGTGGAAACAGTGGGGAGCATGAAAAAGAAGATGAAAAAATAATCCTTTCCAAAACAGGCTAAAGGATCTTAATCTATTTCATTTGCTGTATGGGTGGATTTGATTACAGGACCTGTGTCTTGTAAGAGAAAATATGAAGGTTTTCTTCCAGTTCACTGGAAAAAGTTTAAAATTACTCAATGAGATGAAAGCAGAAATCAGATAAGTTAGCACCACTCACTTACAATGAGAATAAACATTAGAGAACCTTACCAATTCTTAAAATGAAATTAGTTAACCTTCTTTAAGGATCTGCCTTAAATATGACTTCTGGGAGACACCCTGAGCCCTGTGCTTGCAGGGGCCTGAATGCCTCATTCCTTCTGACCTTGCTGTCAATGAAAAAATGAAAATGAAAATGTCCCATTTGCTCTTTTCATGAGTTGTAGCCAGAACAGAGTAAGATCAGCATTACTTCCAACAGACTTCTAATGCTTCCTGGTCAATATGAAGGTCATGGTTCTCATCAATGTCTTAATGACTTGTCATCAATAGCTATAATTAAATGCTCGTATATATGCATATGTACATACACTTATAAAATATATATGGTTATATGTAATACTGAAGGTGTCCCTGCCCATAGCAGGGGATTTGGAAGTAGATGATCTTTAGGGTCCTTTCCAACCCAAACCATTCTATGATTCTAAGATTCTGTGATTCTATGAATGGGATCAAGTTTCTTTTTGGTTTTTTTGCACATTGCAAAATTTAGTATGTACCCCATGAAAACATGAAGTATTAGATTTAAAACTAAGAATCTGTGCTCCTGACATAGTGCATAATTATACTGCACAAATGTATAATTATACATGTTATGTACTCCTGGAGGATAAATCTATCAATGGATATTAAACCAAGTGGTGTGAATATTGTATCTAATTCAAGAAAATATTAATTTGTGAGAACTGGGACAGTGGTCCAAAACCGACAAAGATTCCATATATATATATTTTTGTTGTTGTTGTTGTTGTTGGTTTTTTTCCCAAAATCCTTGCTAAATATTCATTTGAACCAGAAGACTAGGAGAGGTGTTTCTGTGATCCAGATCAGTAGCTGTTCTGTCCTTAAACCTCATATTTTAAGAGTACCTAGTTGATCACAAGATTCAGGAAGGACTATTTTCCATCATAACACAATACACTGAATATGTATGCTCAGAAATTATTTTTTTTCCCCTTCTTTTAAAGCATCAATGTTGAATGGAGCTGGAGACGCCATGTCAGATTGAGTAGGCCAATGCTTTGAGGGGGTATTAAGAATCCTCTGCTTTCAGTTCTTGGCTGGTACATCTTAGCTAGCTAGTGAGGATTAAATACATCATGAGACTGGGGGACAGGGCTGAATTTTCCACAAGTCAGATTAGAAGGAACCTTGGGATTTTTTTCAGGCTTTATTATAGCTTGGAGTATGGATCATTTCTTACCTAATCAATTCCTTGTTATTGTTGAAGCCCAAGGTAACACCTTGTTCTTTTCTATCCCCTACCTATGACACTTAATAATTTAGTTTTTCATGGGCTGAAATTATGTAGTTTAGCTCAAATTACTGGGCTCAGTACAAGGTAAATGGAAGAAAATTAATGTCTTGTACTACAGAGCTCAGTCTGAGCTGTCTAGTCATTCCTTCTGGTTTTAAACATAATACTTTGCCTTAGCAAATTAATTTGGTCTGAAAAGTCAAAAGTGGAAGGAATTTCAGAAGGGTCATGGAAAGTTTTCCTACAAACTTTAAAACTGAGTGTTAATTTGTTTTGATTTGTTTTGTTTCTATTTTGTGGCTAACTCAGTTTGAAATCAAAACCTTTCTCTAATGTGTTCTGTAAATTTTTCTTTCAAATTTTCCATTTAGTTAAATAGTCCATTTACCTGAACCTGTAGGTTCAGAATATAAAATTCAATAATAAAAAAAATGTCTTTTGAATGTGGAGTTCATTTTAAGGGTCATGTGGGGCCAACCCTGCTATCAGTAATTGAAGGAGAATTACCCATCTACTCCTCAGACAGTTAGTGTCAATTTGGCCACTGAGTAGGGGGACCAGGATAAGTTTTCTCATTGCTGTCTTTCTTTGCCATGACAGTATATATCTATGGTTATTTAGGTTGTGAAGTCCTTGTATACCATAATATTAACTGTGCTGACTCTGCCTACCCAATAAAGAAAACCTTGCCAGAGGGAATCCTTTGTTCCCAGGCTTGGTGGTACATAGTGCCTGACTCCCCTAGAGCAGGTATCTTCTGGAACTTGTGTATCTTCCCTGGGGACTTAGTGGCACCTTTTAAAAATTGTTTTTTCAGTACAAAATACCAGTGCTCACAGTGTTGCAGTCCAGTTCCTTCTACAAGTGAGTCACAGCATCAGCAGAAAATGGAGTCTGTGTGAGATGTGCTCAGCACGTGGGATGAGCTGGAGGATATATCCTTCTGGCACAATGCTGGGGGCCTGGTTTAAGATTTCCCTAGCTGGAATTCAAATTTCAGCTTCAGGAGAACAAAATGGGGTTTCTTCTCTTTTTTTTTCTAAAAATGCTGTGAGATATTTAGAACGTTGTAATATCCCAACCTGGAATCAGCAAGTGAGCAGAGGAATTAAGCTATGGTTGTAGGGAAGCAGCCAGTGTTGATTGTTTTCCCTACTTGGGTGGAAGAGACAAGTAGCTGGGAAAGAAGCAGCATTCAAAGATAGCTCAGGTCATGTTCTGGGTTGCTTTTTTTTCTTTCTACATAAGAAGCTAAATGTAACATGGAAAACTCAGTGATGGGCAGAATTTCTTGGCCTTCATAAGGAGCCATCTCACAGTTTGTGGATATTGTTTTGATCCTGTGTCACAGTGGACCAAGTAAAATGCCTTCACCCACCTTTGTCCCCACTCTCCATCAAGGAGGCAAGCACAGTTTGGGAAGTCAGCTAATTCTGTATCCATTGCTTGGCTGTGAATTTTTATTAAAGAATTAGCTGCAAAATTAAGGGTAATGTGTTTTGGAAGGAGAATGCTGGAGTTCAAGCACTGGTGTATTTTTTTATTAGAAAATTACAATGGTTTTGCTTAACATTTAGCAAAACCAGTTCATTTCAGTCGGTTTTAGAATTGATTGAAGCAAGATATACAGCACAACTGTAGTGTAAAAAAAAAATCACAGTATCTGTTTTTGACAGATGTTATTTAAGTAAAAGGATAATAAGATTAATTTTTTTAGTGTTCCCAAGATTTTAAGTTTAATCACCAGTGTGCACACATAAGAGATATTCAATAGGTACAGTAAAAATTAATTAAATTTAAGCACGTTATGATAGCTTGATTTGTCCAAATAAGGACACTTGGCCTGAAATGTATCTTGAGGAGGGAACTCACACCTTTCTCAAGGGTTTGGGAAACCAATATGGGATGTACAAGAATGTGTGGCCTCCTATGGCAGTTGTATAGGGAAAAAACTTACACAGAGTAAATGTTTGGTGAATTTACTACTTTTCTGTGCCACTCTGGAAATGTTTGTTTGGCCTAGTAAATCACTTCCTGAGGAAATTGCTTAAAAGACAATTGGGCAAAATTAAACTTGCAGTAGAATTTAAGCAACTGAGTATAAAAATGAACTGTTTAAACCACCTCCAAGGCTCCCTAATCTTGGGCATAGTGAGAGCTGTAAAAGCCCTGTCTGTGTGTATGTGTGTGTCTGTTTACGACAGGACCTTCATGTTGCTTTGCCATCTCTTCCACTCCAGTGTCATTTTCCCTCCTGGAATAATTGTGTTTGTGTTGAGCTGGCTGGCTTTTTTTTAAGTGGGAAGAATTAGATTGCACAAAGTCACAATCACTCTTATGCTGTTTGAACTCAGCAGTAGAAAAATCTGAGGAGAGAAACAAATGCAAAATTCCCAATTCCTGCAGAGCATAAGCACTTACTTTTACAAGTGAGCCACAGCATCAGCTGCCCTGCTGGTTCTGGGCTTCACCCCAGCAGTCCTGAGCCCCAGAAGCAGACAGCAAAGTCTGCAACTACTCTTTATTTCACATCTATGCTACTAGAGCATGCTCCAGAACCCAGAAGATGCTGTGACCCCTCTTTAAAGAGGGGTACAAAATTGGAGGAAGGGACATAAAGCCTCATTCAGTATGTCGGAGTGAATATTTCTGGGTGTATAGGTGTGTAAGGTAGCTCATAGCCACTAACCTGTGTATTACTTTGGCAAGTCATATCACCCAGTCCGAGACCAAAGATGAAACCAACCTGAGATGTTATGTGGAAGCACCTTGTCTCCATAAGCTCATGCACCTCACATCTTGCCAAGGTAACTCGGCTACCTGCAGGAATTGCTCAGAGAAGTCCAGGTTCTGTCCACAGCAGGATGGAGGCATGAAATAAGTAGGTGGGCTTAGTGCAGCATCTAGTGGACAACTGTCCACATCACAAAAAAACCCTTGTGTTTCTGGCTGATTATTGAAGGAAAAAGCAGCAAATGACCAAGGGACTGTAGAGTAGAGCAAAATCCAATTTAGCTGAAAGAAGCATTTCTCTTCCTAATGCGGCACACTGGCTAATGAAAGGAACTCACCTTAATAGCATCCATTTTATAAATGTGAAATATACCGATAGGGAACCTGAGGCAATGTAGATTGACTTAAGTCGAAGTGAATTAAATCACTGGTCAGAAACATGAATTTAATCAAAAGCATGAAATCTTAAGTTAAATTATGATTTTATTTTTTCTTTTGTTTTGTTTGCATTTTATGTCCTAAGGAATCTTTCTCAATGACTGGTCCAGTGACTTAATGTGATGCTGTGCAGACAGACACAGTTTTTAAAGAAAAATTTGTTTTCCTTTTTTCCTAGAGGGAAGGATGCACTGATACTCCCACATCCATTGAATAAATTTGATCATTTATAAGATATTTTCTCTGTCTTTTTTTTTTTTTTTTTAATTGGATTTGAATTTAACTGGTGGATAACTCATTAGAAAGATGGTGAATTGAAAATCTGATGTGTTGGTGTGTAACAGAACAAAGAGGTAATCAGTGGGATTTTCAAAACCATTAAGCAGCCAAGCACTTCCCTTTCCATACTAAAATGGTAGCTGAACTAAAGCAGAATTGGGAGCTAGTCTTCGTAGATACTTTTAAAAGTTCCATGTTTTTAGGTACTTTAAAAAGTTGCTCATTTGTTCTTTAAATTTTAGTTACTGTAGCTGTCATATTCTCCTATCTGACTTTTATTTGTAAGTTGTAAAAGGGGAACAGCATGTTGGCTAATTAATTTCTGATTCATTTTCTCAGATTTCAGTGGATTAATTCACATGACTAAAATATTCCTGTTGAATCTGATAATAAATAGAAACTCAAAGAAATTAAGGCAAATGCTTATTTACACAACAAAAGCAGAAAGTACTGGCCTTTGGAAAACATGCAAATATTTGCATCCAGTCTTTCGTAAAAAAGTACAGTACAGGGTAATTTGACATATTTATGGAGATCAAGCTGTTGTAAAAAAAAAAGCAGCATTTT
Source organism: Leptocoma aspasia (assembly GCA_013399835.1). Lineage (NCBI taxonomy): Eukaryota > Metazoa > Chordata > Aves > Passeriformes > Nectariniidae > Leptocoma > Leptocoma aspasia. Next base: position 2,836,267 of record VXAX01000826.1, read on the forward strand.
CTCAGTTTCAGCTGTGCCATTATGGGAAAAGGTAGCACTCCTTAACTCGTTAAAATCTGGGAATTAATAACTGTTGCAATACACTTTCTTATATCTTTAATTGGTTGCAATAATTTTAGTAAGCCCAGGCTTGGCATAAACTGTCATTTGTCTGAATTTTAAATATAAAAATTTATTACATTTTAAATCTTAACAGATCTAATTGTAAAAAGTTGTAGGGTTTAAGTTTCAAAAAGTTTAACAGCCCTGCTGAGCACTGGGCTGTTATGGATCAGTGCTTCCTTTGCCCCATATCTTGTCCCTGGATGCAAAATCTCTCCCCACCAAGGCCCCAGGCACACATCAACCATCATCATCAGCTTCCCTCAGACATGGGAACTGGCTGCAAGAGGGAATTTTATGGTGGAGACTGTAGAGGTTGAGTCCTGTTTTCTTTCCCTCCTCCTCTCACCTGTGAGCACCAGTAAGTGGTGTTCACTGGTTTATTTGGCACCTCCAGGGAATAGACTGCCCTCGTGGGTGCCCAGCTCAGGTTGCCCCTCTCATTCCCTACCAACATGGTTTTGATTCTGTGGCACTTGTACCATTTCTCTTTTCTCATTTGTGCCTTTACCATGCCCCAATACGTTGTTTTTGTCCTTTCATCCTTTCTCTCCCAGAGAGTTCTTTATGGTGCAGTAACAGTAGGACAATTTGTTTACAGAAAGAGCTTGTGACCACGGTTGTTTTCTGTGATCCTCCTGATCTCTACAAATTTCATCCTGAATTATATTCTGTTCATAATCCAGCTTCTTCTAGGTCATCCAAGCTGTTGTTAAAATGCAGTGGTGTCCATACATCTGCATTTTATTTCCTCAGACAGGGGCATGGTTGCCAAAAACCTATAATAAAATGAATAGTCATGTAAATGAGAAGTACCCGTGGACATAATTTATTTTGAGTAGAATAAGACTTTTGACATGTCTCCTCTTGTATCCAGGTTTCTGGACAGCTAGATAAGTAACAAACTAGTTGAATGGTCAGACTTGGAGGGCACTGATTAGTGGTCACTCTCTATCTTGAGACTGATGGCAAGTGTGTCACAAAAATCTATTCTGGTATTTTTGCTTTTTATCAGTTGGTCTCTAGCAATTTCTGGGGATGAGGAGTAGATGCTCATCAGGTCAGCAAACCCCACAATGCAGGGAGAGGCTGACATGCTTAAAGGCAGGGCTGCCATCCACAGAGACCTGAATGGTCTGGAGAATAAGGCCAACACAAACTTCCTTAAATTCAATATGTATAAACAGGAGAAGAGCCAGGCTGTCCAGTGAAGTGATTACTCTTCTCAAAGCTTGTTAAGCCCCATGCATCCTCCAGTACAAAGAAGATGCTTATTAAATACAAGCAAGTTTAGGAGATGCCCACCAAGATGGTCAAAGGTGGAGCACTTTCCCTTTGAGGGAAGACCAAGATCAAGCCTCATTCAGCCTTTAAAGGAATGGATTCAAGGGCAAATAATCACTGACCTGAATGGCACATGGTGGAAGGATGAGAGGTAATTGTCCTAGATTGAAATGAGGGAGGTTCAGAATGGACATAAGGGGGGGCATGGTTTGTTCTGCAAGAGCCCAACAGTTGACCAGGTTTCCCAGAGAGGCAGTGCAGTCTCCATCCTTGGAATCTTTCAGGACTTAACTGAAAAAAGCCCTGAGCAACCTCTTCTGCCTTCATAGTTGATCCTGCTTTGCGGGGAAGTTTGGACCAAGGGCTGCCTGAGTTCCCTTCCGACATGAATTATCCTGAGATTCTGTGATCTACATTTTTCCTCATTAAATAATGCATGGCATAGAACATTCCTTGCTGCAAGTAAAAACATCCTAGTCTTCTGTCTTCCTTTCTGTACAAAAAAAGAAACATTCTTAGAACTGTCAGATGAGAAATGTGTCTGCACTGAAAAATGGCAATATATTTCTTTGTGCAAGATAGCTGTAAGAAACCTCTACAGAAATATCTAGAATCAGGAATGGTCAGTTCATAACTATGTTCCTCTGTCTCAAGATATTTTTCAGGTTTTTCATTAGGACAGAGTAGTGGAGGTTGAAATCAGCTCTCCTTTGGATGTTTATAATATAACCCTCCTTATAGGATGTTTCTAACCCACCTAATTGCAGAGAAATGCTTTAAAATATGACCCATGTGCATCCTGAGATCTCAAATAAGAGGGTCTGATTATGAGTAGAGTTTCCACTTCTGCTTAAACTCCTCTCTAGGGTCAAGTTTCGACTTGTTGATACCACTGCATCGAAACCTGCCCAAGAGCAGTTGGTGGGAGACTCCAGATGGGAGTTTCTGGCTGTGATACTCGTAATGGATCAGCAGCCACAGTAGTAGATATAATTCTCCCACGGCTCCTGAATCCTGTTCAACTTCTCCTCTTTATGTTCTTATGCCAAGATCTGACAAAAGCTTCATGATATTCTGGCAGAGATGGGATGTGCCAGCAGAGGAGAGAGAAAACTGCCTGGGACATGGAGGGATAGGTACAGGTGGCAGGAAGGAACAGCTGACAGAGCCTCAGGATGTCAACCTACACTCACGTGACTGCATCTGCAGTTACAGAAGTCCTGTAAATAGTTCTCTTAATTTAAAAACACTCAGGTTTACAGATATAAAGACCTCCCAGATGGTTGTTATCCAAATATAGGACATGAAGTGGTGAGGAATCCTAGGGGCAACCAGTTCGTCCTAGAAAAGTAACTTTCACCAGTAACCAGAAATTTCATACGGATGTTAGAGGGAGGCTCAGCTGTGGTTTGCCAATCTGCCTTGGTGGTGAGGCAGTTTCCCACATTCTGACTCTTGTCAGCTCTCCAGCATGAGCCTGACTCAGCCTGGCAACTCCAATTTATAGAATAGCACCCTCTAAAGTTAGACAGCACTTAATTTCAATCTGGCATTGATACGTGGAATATTAACACAAATATTTCCCATTAAAACCCAGTGTAGCTGTGTTTGTGCCTGCTACATTGGTGGAGGATTTGACTGTGCAAGCATCCTTAAACTCCGAGGAGCTGAATAAATGCCTCTTTTTAAAATATTTATTCTCTTGTGCTCAATTGTTTAAATCTGTTGTTGCACATAAAGATGTAGTGAGGGAAGTAAAACTGAAGCCATATATTGGTGTTATCACTAGCAATATTCTTCAAAAAATACAAAAGCATCTTTTTGTGAGGTACACAGGCAAGCATAAATTGTGTACTAATAGTTCAGCAATTTCTTTATTATTTCTCTGCCACAGCTGAAAAGTAACTTGTATGTCAGACTGATGCCAGAAACAAGCACAATTTCAGGTAAACAGCTGTCTAAGTACTCTTCCAGGAAATTTATGTAACTTTAGCTCCTTCCTATGGCTAAAAATGCAATAGTCTTAAACAGACACCACTGTTGCATATCCTTAGGAAAAAAGGTATAATTATTGGTTGTGGCTGGCAGTTTATCTTATTCAGAAAAATTGTTTCCTACTAAAATAATAGAATTCTAGCAATTCACTATTTCTGTTAATCATCCAGAGTAAAACAAGAATTTATATTCACAGCTGAATTAATTGGTTTCTTTAAACACTATAATTTTTAATAATACCTGAAGATGAGTTACTTATATTTTAATTAATATATAGATAAATATATATTTTTCACCTCTCTGGAACAATTTTCAGTGGTCTGACTTTGATTACTAAGCCTTTGGGGGTGGTATTTTCATCTCACACAGTATAGTAAAAATTTAATTTGCAGCAATCACTAAATAACAGACAGAGAATTGTGATTGAGAGTCTAACATTGACTGGATGTACACTGATATTAACCTTTGAGAAATATAGGAAAATTCCTATATTATTAGGAAGTGGCAGGAATAACCTGAGGGAGGTATTTATGAGAGGACAAAGAGCTTTAAAATGATAATGCTGAAACAGGGGTAATAATAACAAAAGCTAAAGAGCACAGTCCTGCACATTCCTCTACCTATTTGAAGTCATGGTGAAGTGATGTCACATGTTTGTTGAGCATGTGATTGACTGTGTCTATGCTTTTTTCCTGTGAGGCAATTTAATTTCATTTCCAGTAAAAGAGGAGTTTGCCATAGATTAAGAGTAAACAAGTGGGAACAATACATTTGAGGCGAAATCAATTGCTAAATTAAGGTAATTTGTCAACCAACCTGACCCTTGAGTGTTTGCAGGCTTAAAACTCGAAAGCACTCACAACAGGGCACTCTGGCAAACTACCTTTGCTGAAGAGGGCACTTGGTGGTTGAATGTCCCAGAACAAGACGAGAGTCATGTCAGAGAATCACAGAATCACAGAATAGGATAGATTGGAAGGAACCTTTAAATGCCATCTAGTCCAACCCCCATGCAGTCTTCAGGGACATCTCTGGCTAGACCCAGTTGTTCAGAGCCCTCTCCATCTTGATCTTGAATGTTTCCAGGGATGGGGCATCTACCATCTCTCTGAACAAACTGTGCCAGTTTTACCACTCTCTTTGCAAAAATCTTCTTTACATCTAATCTAAACGATGGCTCCTTCAGTTTAAAACCATTACCCTTAGTCCTGTGTAATTTCGAGCAAAGGATTAGTGATAAACACCATTCTCTAATCCAGGAGATTCTGGTTGCTACCTCCCAGCCGCCTCCTAGGACTTGATTGCAATTCCTACTTATGTATGAGGACCCCTTGTGATAAAAATCCAGTGTCGGTCTCTCCATGTATATCTTTATCTTCCCAGCTAATTCAAAGGGCCTTGTCCTCTGGCTGTACTTGTTGCATAATGTTAATTTCATTCTTTGTCTGGCTTTTGGAGCCAAACAAACATTCTGGGGCATATCCCATGACACAAAAATTGCTAGAGAAGAAAGCGCACAGTCTAGAAACTACACAGTTGTCCACCACAATCCCAGGATGTTTAGTATCCTCAGACACCCACGGAAGAAACAGGGATTTCTAGTGTCATGAAAACCTGTGGAACATCAGCCAGCTACAGAAGCTGAGCTGGGTAGCGCCACTGACCTCTTGGCCCTGGTACAGTGGAAGCTGTGGGAGAGGTGAACTCAAGCTGGAACAGAAGTGAAGACATCATGTCTGGTCACTCTGACTGCTCTGAGGAGAGAGAATGTAGCAAGGACATTGCTAACACAAAAGAATGTAACAAGGACCTGATAACCAGAAAGATTGCAATGCTACAGAACAGGGGCAAAGGGGTCCCAGTGGAAAATTTTGCACGGAATGTAGAGACCTATAAATACGTGTGAGTTGTGTAAAAAACTGGCTTTGCTTGCATAGCATGGTCCATGTCTCTCAATCCCTGCAGAAACTCAAGATCAAGTGCTGTGAACTGTGAATGTGCTTGTGTAAGTTGCAGGGGAAGAGCCCTGATGAGGTTTCATTATGAAGTATGTGGAATTTTTTGGCCTGAGTTGGATGCAGTCAGACATAAATTTTTTGTAAGCATCTAGAGCATGTCTAGAAATCAAAACTTAACCACAATCTTTTTTCATTGTCCAGACACAGAGTCTCACCTTGATTTAATTACTTAAGAATTTATCTGGATTCTTTCATTTCTACCTAGAACCAGTGTCTAGGCCAATACCTGATAGCAAAAAGTGGCAACCATCATATCCATAACTCAGAAATATCTTAAGAATCTTGAGGGTGACTGCAAGTCTATCAGTTCTTTTGGTGACTTTTTTGTTTTTTGGAATTGCAGAGTGTTTCATTTCCATCATTCCTTAAATGACTTTCATGGTCACCTATTCCATAACAATACATTAAATACAGGAAAAGAGGACATAAAATTTTCTCATTATTCGTATAAAGGAATAATTTACTTAACTGAAAAAAATGTAGTTGACACTCTAAGTAATGCTGTTCTTGAGAATCAACGCTAATCTCCACTGTGAAGCGATAAATGGGTGCTAAAGGCTAAGTAGATTATCCTAGGAAAGTCTCCTTGAAAGTCACTTAACAGCTAATCATATGTTAAGGTCAAACATTTCCAGTTTCTCCTGGGAGAGAAGCAGGCATCCCGCCTGATTTTCCTATTCTGAAACAATTTTAGGAGCATATACAAATTCAAGGATTCTGCAAATGTCCCCTCAGACATACCCCTTCTCTGACATTTTTCCTGGTTTTGATTTTATCTCAATTTCATTTGGCCAATATCTGTCCCAAGGACAACAGAGGCCTCACATATTTGGGATAAATAGGGTACATTGTTTTCTTTTTGCTTGGTTCACATAAAAGTCTGACTCTGGCACCTATACTGCCCCAAAATAATTTTGCAACATGATTAAGAAGGAAAGAGCATAGAGCTCTGGGACACATGTGGACTATGTTCAGTCTCTAGTTCAGTCCATCTTCATTTCTTTAGTCTGTTTAAGCTCTATACTAAAGATCATCCTCACAACACTTAACTGCATTTTAACATGAAGACCATCTAGGATAACTATCCTGAAAATTTTAAGCAGCTCCATAAGGGAAGTCTACAGTCAGAGAAAGAGATGTGGGCAGTCATAGAGGCGGGGCTGGCACAACCTGTTTTCCATTTTAACTCACTTTTCCACACTCTATAGTCATGCCTCAGGGGAATCATATTTCATAACAAGAAGCTGAACACTATAAAAGAGTGTGATTGCATCATGATCTGTCTTGAAACCTATATTTTTTCTTTTGGTGAATGAAAGTGCTTTCCTTCCAGAGTGGAAAGGAGCACATGAATGTAGGCAAGATGATGACTCACAGCTGTGAAATCTCTCACATGCATAACATTCATGAGCATGAAGGCCTGACTGCAGTCAGCATGTGGCTTCAGTCCTTGTAGGTGTGTAGAAGCCAGTTGGGGCACTGATGGTGTTTTTTCCGAGGCAGCCCAGCGATGAGCACAGGCTGTAAAACCTGCTCAAGCAGTAGTGCAAGGCTTTGGGTGGCCAGCCCTTACTGGGTAATAGCTCCCATGTCTATACTTCCTCTTTTTTCTATAAGTTTTCTTTTCTTTTTTCTGTAAGTTTTCTGTACTTTCTCTTAAGCCAGCTTATCTCCCCAGCTGGTACCCATTTTTTTTATTTGCACTGTAATCCTGACTCTGACTGGCACAGCTATATTTTCTAAGGTTTTGTTAAAAGATATATTTGAGAAGTACTTTGGTCCAAACAATACACAAATAAGAAGGAAAAGAGATCATGACTTTGCAGAGCTGTGGAGTGGGGCAGGTCAACAACAGGGAAAGAATGGGAGAAGGATATGACTTCATTCCTTCTAACAGCAAATGACAAAATTCTTCACCCGTTTTCCAGATGAAGGAAGGAAATTGGCAGTTTTCACATTATAGGAAGCTTTTAAAATGACATATTTAATCAGCAAAGTGACCTTAGAAATCTGAAAAGTAAGAGTAGCATCCTCTGTCTTTGCTGAGGTAGAGGAAGGAGCTGGAAGAGCCTGCCAGGGTCAATGAGGATCAAACAAGCCATTCCAGACAGCTGGATTGTTGTGTAAAACCACATTAAACCATGTGGACTTTACTGTCACACCATGAGCTGGTCAAGGCAGTGATGCTTGCTTATGTATCTGTTTATTTATTCAATTTACAAGACACTTTGGTCAGCACACTCCCTTAGGGCACATATAATAAAAACAGTACATCAATTAAATAGCAATGCTTACAGCATTGACAGAGTGCCTAACGAAGGACTTTGAATTCCTTCAGGCCTTTCCCTTTGGGGAATACTCAGCTTGTAGCTCTCACACATCTGGAAGGTTTGGAGGAAAAACAGGCTGCCTGAATACATGGATGTACCTTGAAGCAAAATTTGAAGGACAACAGGAGCTTCAGCTGTTGTCTTATAGCTGTAAGGGAAGAGAACTCTCCAGTTTGGAGCCCTACATGAGAGAAACCTGAAATTTTTAAAGCTATTTATGTACTACAATCACAAGTAGGCCCTAGTGGGTGTTCTTACTTGCCCTGTTTTTTAATTTTAATTTCAAACTTGTTCAGCCTACAAGGGAAAATCCCACGAGGTACCAGAATGCATCTATCTAACTAAAAATTTGGGCCTTGGTTGAGTATTGCTACAGCATCAACAACCTGGCAGAGGGGAAGCCTCTGAGGTATCTTTTATAGTTCTTTGGTCAAGCACACTAAGAGCTAAAAGTGTGATGTTTATTAAGGGTCTACCATAGGAAAAAAATATGCCCTGAAGAAAATAACAAGCAAACCAAACAAACCTCTTGTACCACTCAGTTAATATCAGCTCCCAGCCATGTGACGTGTCCCACATGTTCCTGCTTCCTACCTGCATTCCTCATTTTCTTCATTTCATAGAGCTAGAGTGGCCACTGGTCACGCAAGGATAAACTCAGGACAACTGTTCTGTTTTCCTAATGGGAGTTTTTGTAGGGTGGTGATGGATCCAGACAGAGTGTCCCATCTTGTCCTTCAGGTCATACAGACTAAGTGGTCCTGGACAAGAAAAGTTTTATTTTCCTTTTCGGACCCTGACTCTCTGACAGCAGGTCCATAGGAATCCATGGGGAAGCCACAGCCTATCTTGATGCATGAAAAGAAGCAGACAGACAAAGTCTGACTAAACCTGACTCTAGACTTTTCTTCTCAGATATCTTTAGTCATAAAAGCCACCATTATCCTAAGCGTTAGTGATGTGTTGCACCTGCTTTTTATAATTTCCAACTTGAAATACCCCTAAGGTTGGCTTCCAAAAGGAGAAGCTTCCCATTTACAAGCAGAATACAGATGGTCTGTGCTGTCAGTGTCAGACAGACCTATAGACACACCAAGAATATCAGGCCAAAAGGCTCTTGGTCCAGGCACCCTAAAACCATGGGCTGCTTCTGCACCAAGTGACATTAGCTCAGCTTATTTTCTGCACCTGTAAACCTTGACAGGTGCTGTTTAATTGCTGAAAGGGTGTTTGCAAAGATCGATTAGCTAATGCCTATAAAGGGCTCTGTAGAGATCCAGCATAACCACTGCTGGGGCATAGCACTTCCCTTCTTTGCCAGGCTCAGTGGGAGCACTGTTGCTTTAAAAAGGGAGCTTGTCCAAGCTCTCCTCCTCCACTGGATCTAAGATGGATGCTCCTGCTGCAGCACAGCCTGTGAGCAGACTTTGCCCAGCCTGCTTTTTTTGTTTTTCCTGGAAGCTTGCTCCAGACAAGTCAGCTGCACTGCAGACTGAGCAGAAGCAGGAGGGCAGCTCTCCCCAGGTAAGCTACCCTGCCCCAAAGCTGCTCATTCCCACACCTGGATGGGGCAGCACCAAGGATGCTGCCATCCTGAGAATTATGGTCGTCTCCGTCCGTCTGTCTGGCTGACTCACAACAGCTCTCAGCCAGGCAAGAGTCAAACAGCTCTGGGCCTGGGCTCTCTTGCACTTCTTTCCTGGCTGACTGGTGTGAATTTAGTTATGAGGAGGACAGGGAGGTTCCTGTTCCACAATCAAAGCTGAGCTTGTGCCTGTTCCTTTGTATTAACGTCGCCTCCGTGGAGGCACTTCTGAATGACGTGGGAGCTGCCTGTGTCACCGTGGTCTTGGGACCATGCTGTGCCTGGCAGCAGCCCCTTCAACCTGTGCTGGGTGAGGAGATGGTCTTCAGTCACCACACAGAGCTGGGGGCTGGCTCAGGAGGGTTCTGCAGGCCTGCAGTCACTGGGAGCAGTTTAAGCTCTGTTGGCTCCTTTCCCTCCAAAACGCATTGATTTTCCACTAAGCTCCTCATCTTTGAGGCATTAAAAATGTCATCTGTAGAGGACTGTGCACTGGACCCTCCAATAACTCTCTTAAGTTTGTCTTTATTTCACCTTATTATTCCCATGGACTCTTTGGAGGACACGTTTCCTCTGTATAGCATAATTTTAGGAAGGTCTTTCCTTTCCCCTTCCTGGGGTGGTAGAGCATTGGAGGTAGGAGACATTCCCAACCAACACAGAGTTGGAGGTGTGCTTTTCCCTAATGTCTTCCATTTACACAACTGTTCCTGTTGGCCAATAGTGGCAGACCCTGCTTGCATCCCCTAGCCCCATGGACAGAGAGTGTTTGGGCAGTGCTGTCAGGGTGAAAGTCCCTGCCCTGGCTTTAAAAGGCTTTCTAGAAAGAGAACGGTGCTGTGAAGGGCCAGTGGTCAGTGCTGACCAGGAAGGATTGGGGTCACTAGCCCTGTGCTTCTCCCTGGACATGCTCCAGCATGTCAAGCCAGAACTGTGAGCACCAAGGGAGCTCTGTGACTGAGAGTGCCTGGTCCAGAAGCTCCCATGAATGAGAGAATTGATAGGATACCTAGGCAACCCAGAACTGAACCTGCTTTTCCTCCATCTGTTTTTTTGTGAGCCACATGGCTTTACAGCTCGTATTTAAGGCCATGGCAATGGGCATCAGCCCATGGAGGCAGAGAGAAGCTGTCTGTGCCACACACAAAAGCAACACCCTTCCAGCTTTCTCTGGGTAACCTTTTTCTATCCCACAGTGAAAAACTGGTCGGGTTACAGAGAAAGACACACAGGAACTGCTGAGAGAAGGAAAAAGTCTTTCAGAAATATTTTTCTTCAGCCAGGTGGTACCTCTGTTTGCGTTGGAGTCAAAGACAGCTCTCCCTCCAAAAAGCCAATAGTGGGCATTGATGTTTTTTTCCTTTGTTGACAGTGGTTGTTTCCCAGATATGGGGTGGATATATTTAGTATAGGGATCTGCAACCTCTGTTCCCCTAATTAGACCTGAGGAGATCACCTGTGTGTCCACTGTGTCCAGAGGAAAGATCCCTATTCTGTCCTTAGCATGGTAAGGTTAGAAATGCCAGCAGACAGAGAGCCAAAGTAGATGTTGTCATGTAGATGTTTGTGCTACAATTTTGATAGAAAAACTTGATGTAGAATTTAGCTGTGACCATAATTGTATTTCTTATTTGTGAGTTTTTCTTGGGTTTGTGTTGGGTTTGTGTTTCTTTTTTCTTTTCATGGAATGAGAATTTCATAGCTGAAAAACCATTAAATGCTAAAAGCTGTGAGGATAGTGGCATTTGCCAGAAATGAGAACAGAATTTCCTGTTACAAGAATCTGAAGGAAATCACTGACAATCTTCCTGACTGCTGAGAAAATGCTCACTTTTAATGGCAACTGGAAAGACAGATACATTTATATGCAGAAAAATTTGCAAAAAAGCCCCCAAAAAATTACAAAATTCAAACATCTGGTAATCAGAACCTCCTTCTCTATATGTCACGGCGAATTTCTGAGTAAAATTTCACAGAGGAACCCAAACATGTTCTCCTGCTTCTAGCACATGTGATGACAGCCTGGGTTCAACTGTAGCATGAAATGTGTGTCTGCTTCTCCTAGCCAGGGTGCCTGTGCAGCCTTAGCCAGAGCAAATCTTGAACACAGTAAAAAGGAGCAAGTAATGTAAGACTTCACAAAATAGGAGTTATATTTAGGCCTTGTCCACTTACTTTTTATTTATTTATTTATGCCTGCAATTATAGCTCACTTGAATGATATTTTACAATCAGGATAACAGATTTTCTTTCAAAACCCTAGTAATGTGGAAAATTCACTTCTCCAAAGTGTCAAATAGCCTGACCTTCTCATGAATTCTGATGTATCATCGGTTTTATTTTTGCTTCTGCTTTCATCAAGCACTTTCCCTTTATGCTTATTATTTCTCTCTAAATAGTAGTACCATATGACACAAGAAATAAAGGCTGGGTTCTTGTGGTTCCTCTCTGAGGCTGCCAGCAGCAGTATGAAAGTCTCAGTACAAGAGATGGTTGTAGAGGCACTGGTTTTTCCACTAAAAGCTGCTTATGGGAACCTCATTTGAAAATTAATCCAGGGCCTTACAAAATACTTCCAGAAGATGGTCAAGGTAATAGTAATGGTTTTTACTTGTGGGTTCTTTTGGAGGTTATTAATTTGGTTTCATCACCAGTCATCAGCTGGGTGTAGTCCCTATCAATGTCCCATCTATGTGGGCCATTAATGATTACCAACATTTTAATTCTGTGTGATCCAAAGGCAGTGAGGTCTAAGCAGTGCATGTATCTCCTCAGAAACCAGAGATAGATTTATTGAAAGTGGATTTCCCCTTTGAAACTATTTTTGGCAGTGTAACACTCCATGCTCCAGCTAGTCTAAATCCCAGGAAGAATTGCTTCCAAGTGCTTTTTTATTGAAGTCCATACCCTGAGGACACAAGGAATTATCAGAGGAATGTCATGTGTAAAGCTCAACATAAATAAATGGCCTGAAAGCAATAACATGAAGTACAAATATTAAGTGTTGCATGTACTAAGGGATATCCAATTGCAGAAATACCAAATGTGTATTGATTAGCCAGGAAGCAGGGAAAGATGGAATGGTGTAGAAATGAATCCCAGACTGAGTCTCAGGGAAAAATGAAAGGCTGTTGCAAAACTAATGTAAAAAACTTGGACCATATTTAGAGAAATACTGTAAGCGAAAGATGGGAGTAATTATTCTGCAGGGCAGTGTCACCATTTGGATGCACACTTTGAGATGGATGGGGAGATTTTAGAGGAAAACACCAAGGACATCAAGTGTTTTATAGTATATGAGCTATGGTAAAGTTTGAAAGAATTAAGCAGAACAAGTTGGGATAATCAATGATCACCTTCAAATATTTAGAAGGTGTTTTTATAAGAATGACTGAGATGTACTAAGCTACAACTCTTCATAATGGGAAAGAGACCAGTTAGAGAGGATGCACAACTAGTTTATAAAGTTACAAGTGACATGGAGAGGATGAATAAAAGTTAACTCTTCCTTGTTCTTTCCATTCCAACATTTTGAGAAAGCTAGTAAAGATACCAGGGCCAAGATTCAGAATAAACAAAAAAGATAGGATTGGAAGACCAGAAAAACCTCTCATCAATGGATGTTGTGGAAGCAGAATGGATTCAGGGAGAGGCAGGAAAATAAATGGAAAATTCCTACCAATTCCTACTGCTTCTTACTGCTGGAGTCTCTCTTGCACACAGGACATGTGTGCAGAGCTGGTGACCACTAGGAGAGGACTGTGGCCAGGCTGATGCCCCCACTCAACGCATAAAGCAAAGATGTGTGTGGTGCAATAACTTCAGTACACATTGGCAAACAGAGCTGGCCAGTTTAGTGCTAGCAACAGGGTATCAACACAAAATTCCACATAGACTAACCCCTCTTTTGTCCCAGCAGCCTGGGTAAATAGTGCAGCTCTTAGTCCTTGGTGGGTTCTGCCATGTGGTGGCTAAACTGATCATTTCAAGCTCTCTTAGATGCATGTGTATTATACTATAAACACTTGAAGGAATCAGTAGGTCTACATAGTGACGTTAAAGTAAGGCATATATTTTCTAGATATTCTGTCTGAATGTTTCCACTCTGTGCCAGCAGGATCAGGCCTTTATTTCTCTTTAATTTGTCACAAAAAACCTTAGAAAATGCTAATACAAGATATAAATAGGAATCTTCAGATAAGTGGAGCTGTTTTGTATCTGTTGAGGACTGGCAGCAATATGCTTGCTTTTTTCTTTCAAGCTGATATTTAATTAGAGTATTTTTTTCTCCCTTCTCTCATATTTTTGTTTTAAATTTATACCTGGCTGGAAAAGTTACTTAAAATTACGTGCAGTTGGTGATTTTGTAAATGATTTAACAGATCAAAATTATTTTCATAAATAATTCAGACAGTTTTTCACTAGTTACAAATGTAGAACTATGCTGGGAACGTGGCACTTTAGAATGTGTAAACACTTATGAACATGAGTACTTTTTGTAAGAGCATTCCCATTAACTTCAAAATCACTGTTATAGGACGGCATACTTAGAGATATGGGCATTTAATTGGAAGGCATTAATTCCATCTTCAGGTGGGGAGATTGAGTCATATGTTTTCCAAACTGCCTACCACATCTGAATTCTTGATGCATAGGTTTTTTCCAGAGCATCCAATCGATCCTCTGCCTTTCCCTCTGCCTCCATGCTCAGATTGCAAGGTGCTTGAGGAGAACTTTCTATCCCCATGTCCCTGTCATCTCTAGGTGAAGCGAACCAGCAGGGTCTGCTGTTGGCAGGAACCAACTGGCAACCCATCCCTGTCTCCATACAGTGACTTGTGAAAACGAAATCAGTTGTCACAAGCCACTGTGTGAGATGGAGCAGCTGCTGCTCATGACACTGGAAGAGGTGGGTCCCAGCAGTCCCAATGACAACTCAAAGAAGTGGCAAATCTCTCTCTACACAGCTGTCCCTGGAGCTCTCTGTTCCATCTCCACCCCAGTGGCCCTGTTCATCTCCTCCTCATGGCAGGACCAGCCCAGACCTTATCTGCTCTTTGAGCCTTTGGACACAAAAAAAAAAAAGTTGCCTTATCCCTGTTCCTGAAAGTGTGTGTGAAAGTTGAGTCTCATATTACCCCTTGGCACCCGTTCAAACACAGTTTTGCATGCGGTGTAGAAAGATGACAAATTAGCAGCTCTTAAACTGGTATCTGGTGACTGTGGGATCTTTCCTGGGCAGACTGCAATGATATGTGCTCACAGCCCAGAAGGTGGGACCATATCCTGGGCTGCATCAAGGGAAGTGTGACCGGCAGGTTGAGGAAGGTGATTCTCACCTGCTACTCCACTATGGTGAGACTCCCTGTGGAGTGCTGCATCCAGCTCAGGGCTTCCCAGGGAAGGAAAGGTATGGACCCATTGGAGCAAGTGCAAAAGTAATCAGAGTGCTGGGATGTCTCTCCTGTAAGAAAAGTCTGAGCGTTTGGATTGTTCAGTCTGAGGTAGAGAAGGCTCCGTGGAGATCTTACTGCTGCCTTTCAGTACTTAAAGAAGCCTGTATGAAATATGGGAACAGAAATCTTCCCAGGTCCTGTTGTGAGAGAATAAGTGGTAATGGTTTGAAACTAAAGGAGACTTTACTTAGACTAGATATAAGGAAATTTTTTTTTTCCCCAGTGAGGGTGGTGAAACACAGGCACAGGTTGACCAGGGAGATGGTGGATGTCCCATCCTTGGAAACATCCAGGGCCAGGTTGGATAGGGCTTTGAGCAACTTGATTTGGTTGAAAACATCCATACTTGTTGAAGGAGAGTTGAACTACATGGCCTTTAAAAGTTGCTTCCAACCCAAACCATTCTATGATTACTGTTCCAAAGGGAGATGGATTTTCAGGCAAACTTAAGCCCAGGCTTCTGATACTCACCATTAGACAAAAGTCAGCAAAATGAAGGCTTGATGTCCCATTGTATACCGCAAAATGACCAGCTCACAGAAAGTGTAGACATAGCTGAGGTCCTTGAAACACCCTAAGTGAAGCCTCTCCAGAGACACAACGGCTGTAAAAACTTTGGTTTAGACTAGAGGTGTGAGACTGTTTTGTTCTCAAGGAACATGTGAGACAGTGGTGTGCAATCATCTATATTTTGATGGGGGATCTTTCAAGTTTGTTTTATATTTACGTTCTCTGGTTCCCTTTGTATGTGCTGCCTGTGGTGCAACAAGCCTTTTTGCTTTTTCTTTTATCTGATGCTTTGAGAAGACAACTTCTCTTTAATCACTGCCAGAGCCGGGTTTAGTTTTTAAGAGACTTGATTAGTATTCAGGGACTTCAGAGAACAGCAAAGAAGACGGTTTTGAATTCTAACATAAGCTTAGAAGCAAGTTAATAATCATATACCTTGGCCAAGGGTTTATAGATCATCATGATCTTCTCATATCCAATGGAAGTTTTAAGGGTTCATGGAACTTTTAATTGTATAGTAATGGAACAAAAACTTGAGTAGTGAAATCAGGGCAGGGGAAATGCATAAATCTATACCATAGTAACCAGAACTTAAGCCATCTTCTCAACAGAAGCAGCAGAGAATTAAGAAATCCTAAAATTAAGCGTCCTAAGATAGTCAAAGGTAAATACCTAAAAATTCTTTGTGACTCTCCAGGTCTTTTCTTTTTTTTTTTTTTTAATTTATATTGATCTTCTTGTTTCTCCCATGATATGTCAGGTGCAAAGCTAAGCATTTCCATTTGAAATAGCTACAGTACAGGAGGAGATATATACATATTAAGTGAGGAAATATCATGCAAACATGATCATAATACTTCCTGAAATGCAACTCAGTTGCAAGTTAATTCATCCATTTCCACAACATGGGGCACTGTGAAAGGCAGACATCTTTGGAAAACCTGGAGCTGAAAAGTTGGCAGCTTCCAGAGGGGATGGTATAGCAGGAGAGGTCTTATCAGACTGTGGCTGCGAGCAAGAGGCTGGATCAATGAACTCAAGGCCAAAGAAGGCTGGAGGGCTCAAAAAATGGATCCATGGACTCTTCATAGAGTAACACCCACAATTTATGTTCTTCTGCATATTGCATTAGCACAAATCCTTTCTCCTGCAGTATGACTGTGCCATTCCTGGCAAGTAGCAATATACCTGTGTGTGTGGTAAGTGCTGTTGTGAAAAAAGACAAGATAGAGAAGGATCTCTGAGCAAATGTTTTCTTATGGCATTTTTCTATATGTGTGTGTCACTTAATGGCAATAAATGTCTTGGCCAATTGCGAAATGAGTTATTATTCAAATCTGTCACTGGAATAAATCATCTTTTTCTGAGGTTTTCCCAAATGACTGTGTGTCAGGTAACTGTTTTTTCACTTGAAAGCAACGATTAGCTGAAGTGTGAAGGGATGAATTTCATGCCTTGCAAAATACTTGGGTGCTTGCTGTTTGGTGCATCTTAACACTGAAATGAAATCACAGGTGAAACCTGTTCTGGTTGAAAAACTGCAACAGTGGCAGGGGCTGGGGAAGAAATGAGAATTTAAATGAACAGATATGTTCTCCCTTTTGAAAACATGAGCCACCTGAATGCAGTAAGATCCAAATGGTCCAAGAGGCTAATGGGCTGACTGTCTTTCCCTTCTTTGAAATTGGAATTTGGAAATAAATGCAGGTGATTTTAATTAGGCCATATGCATATTAATCAGAAATTACATTTGTGTGATTGAGTTCAGTTTTCAATCAGGACGTCATGTTTAAAACATTGAAAAGTACAGATGTGATGCATTCTTCTCTTCAAAATGCTAATGATTGGTACAGATTGGGAATTACTGATCACTCAAATCTCTAAGATGGGTGGCTATTAGAAGGGCCAAAATAGTTTAATAGCACAGTTTTCTGGCATTTTATAGTAGTGTCTCCTAAAAATATTGCCATGCCACCCCCATCCCAAATTAATGCTTCTAAGCCCAGTGATGTAGTGTGCTCACACCTTAAGGTAGCACTGTGATTCATGTTTTAATGATAGTGGCTGCTGGCTGTAACTATGGAATGTATTGTCATGGAAACTACGCTTTTCTATATTTACACCACTGCTGGTTATGCGAGAGACAGTGCTTGAAAGAAAAATCTGTATAATATATAGCTTAATAACAAGACAGGCAAGCTAGGAATAAACAGATCAAAGATTCAGCAATGTTACAGCTGCTGTTTGTCACCACAGTACTTTTCTAAACAGGCTCAGTCACTGTTCCAGAGAAGCGCTGCTGCGATGTCACTTCGGGCTCATGGGTCACACAAACTTAGGTTATTGAACAGCTGACTGAAGAGCATCCATGCAGTGAACTCCCATGGCACACAGGCTCATGTCCAGGCTGGTTGGCAGAAAAGTGTGAGCTGAGTGAATTCAGGACAATGGTTTGTAAGAGCTTGCTATTTGCAAAAAAGAAATCTTCAGAAATGGAACTGGGTTGTAACTTGGAGCAGCTCTATCAGCCACTTCCATCTAGAAACTGCTGTAATTTTACTGAGCTTGGGTTCTTGTGAGTGCTAAGTTCAAAAATAGAGCGTGAGAAACAATAATTGGAAAACATTATTCCAAGCTGAAATTTAACTGCACACTAAAATTGGATAAAAATAAAGTTATTGTATCGTGCAAGAGTAGGAGCAAAGATGTTAAGAAAGACAATGGTTCTTCTATGGCTTTGAACTTTGCAAAGCAAGGGTAAATTATACTGAAGAAATTCTGCCTAAAGTATAGATATATGCATACACGCAACACATACACATGCATGTATCTATACTTACATAATCACAAAATCTTAGTAGAAGAGGTTGCCTAAGTTAGGGTCTGCAATCTCAGGCAGCTTTTTAAAAAAATCCTGTGCTATTCATCCTCTGTACTGCTTGATCTGGCTTCACACCGGGACCTCCATTTGCCATTTTCTCTGTTCTGTTGTATAACAAATTTCTGCTTTGGGTTTATTACAGAAAACTGTTTCAGTTGTGACTTAAGAACTCACTTGCAATTGCCAGGGAGACAAGCTGCTCTCATTTCTTTAGAAAGAGTTTCTAATTTGATGGGCAGAGCTTAGTGAGTCACAGAAAAGCAGGGTCAGGGCACTGTGAAACAACTGCTTGGTTTACTTTTATCAGCTGTGAAATCATTAAGGACATCACTTTACTTTCCATATCACAGCCTTTTCATTTTGTATTTGTGTCTGCCATGACCAAACCTAAACCTGGAGGATGCATTAATCCAACTTTTGATATAAATAATCCTCTTAAAAAGCACAGCTAGTGATTTGTTCATCTAAGTGCTTTATTATGCATTTTCAGCTGGTGTTGCTTTAACTGAAGGAGCAGCGACAGCTGTAACAGAATCCAAACCAGCATTATGCTCCCAAACTTCTTTAATTATTGCTTTTCTGGTTTACAGCAAGATGTTTGCAGGTTGTAGGATAGCAGTACTAGCTGGGGTCAGTCGTTACATTGCTCTAAAGCAGAGTTAAAAGAGGCTTGACTTCTTAGCTTCATGCTGGTGCATTTTCTGTGTAACTTCATATCTTTATTCAGTGTCTCCTGCAATCCTTCAACCTGTCTATTTGTAAATTTGTGCCTGGAGAAAGCTCCCATGTGGCAAGCCAGGATTGGATAAATGTTGCTTGTATTTCTCTTATTACAAACTCCCAGCATCTGTGATTTTCAGCTCTGAGTACAGTTTGTTTCCTGCTGAGATTCATCTATTTGGGGAAAGCAAAGGTCATCGCTTCTCCGGAGTTGCGACTGATCTGATTCTTTTTCACGGGGAGGCGCTGGGAAGGGAATCCTTACTGGAATGCATATTGATAAAGGCTGAGGATCCTGGCTTCTTAGATAAGTCATTTTTTTTTTCTCT
Source organism: Leptocoma aspasia (assembly GCA_013399835.1). Classification (NCBI taxonomy): domain Eukaryota; kingdom Metazoa; phylum Chordata; class Aves; order Passeriformes; family Nectariniidae; genus Leptocoma; species Leptocoma aspasia. The sequence goes on from VXAX01000826.1 coordinate 2,855,477, forward strand.
TCTCTCCACACTATGACTATGTATTGCAGCAACTCACTGGCTTTTTACCAAATCAGGAGCTGCAGTATTTTTCTTCCGATGGAATAATTTCAGCCCACTTCAGCTAGCATGACAATCTTATGTGATTGTTATGAGTAGGCGTTTACATCCTTTTACATGCTAATACTGCCACACCTGCTAGTCCCCCTCATTTCCATTTCTCTCTCTTTTTTTTCCTTTTTTTTTTTTTTCCCCGATGTAAAAACTAATTTCCCAGAGGAAGGGAAATCCTGAGATCCGTGATCACTGTTGCATCGTTGATTCACCAACAAAGAAGGGGATGGCTGAATGGGACCCAGGTAGAGATTCAAGCAGGCTGCTTCTGACCAGCAAGAGGAAAGCTAGCTGTTGAGCAGCATATGTTGCCACTCCATGTGCTGTGTTAGCTACTTGTTTTCAGCCTTCAGTAGGCTGCCACTACTGCAGCACTAAAGGAATGTGCCCTATTGTTAAAAATCCTGACTGCTTTACACCAATGATTTGCCACTGCAAAGTTGCATGCACCAACAACACTTTATCGTTGATGTTTGGATGCAAGGTAGGATGTGGTTAATGTATTTAAATGCATGCTGTAACTCCTTTGAATATCTGTGCTGTTTAATTTCGTGTCTGACTAGAGATTTCAGTGCAAATTGCGATCCGCTGGCTATAAATTAGGGCTTACAGCCGGCATGTTTTAAACCTTAGAGAAAAAAAAAAATCAGAAGTAAAGCTTTCTTATTTCCCAGGGTTATACAAGTAGAGATATACACGGGAGAATTACGGATTATGAAGCATTTGTTTTAGAGTTGATTGTATACTTAGCTAACAGTGCTAAGATTGCTAAACCACTACTCTGCTATTTGCCTGGATTTATTGATTTGGAATGTGTATACTGTTATTGCAAAAACACAATCCAGCAAGGCTGAATGTATTTTTTTTCCATTTATATTGCTGACATTGTTCTTAACCAAAAGAGCAATACTGAAGTATACAACCCTGCACTTCTGTGTAAGAAAGAATAAAGTAGCTCCCAATCCCATTTTTAGGTCTAGAGGAATACCCTTAAGTGTTTTCTTCTATGGACTGGACAATCATTTAATTTTCTATTTAAATTTAAATCATAAGGTGGTGCAGTTAGCCAGAGAAGTTTTTTTCCTGGCTGTGTAATGCAACCCCATCCCAATTTGTTTTAACAATGGTGTTGGATTGGACTATATTTTCCCTCATATACATCCTGGCTTGACGTTTGAGTATAACTGATGTTTGTTATTTTACTGAAGTAATTCTGAACTGATGACATGTTTTTAAAACTTATTGTCTTTGGGGAAAAAGTTTGGTTCTTAGATCACTGGATCAATCATAGTGATTTCACAGGGGGGTTACATATTTTGTCCCATTCCTTTTCCTTGCTCTCCTTAAATACTGGATGATATTAAAACTGTTCCTCTATGTCTAAATAGAGTAGAAAATGAGCAGTTATATATTAAAAAAAAGTGTAAGTAATTACTTAAAATAATTAGCTTCATACATGAACCTTACTAATCCTCAAAAATAGCTAAGCTTCAAAAATAAAATTTTAGTTATACAGTCCACAAACTAGGGAACACAGTATGCTTTGTGAGTTCCTGTGTGACAGAGTAGCCTAAATAAAATGGCTTTATGGAATAGGTTATAGATGACCCAATGCTGCCTAAACGTATATCAACTAGAAGTTAATGACAGCTCATGCATTACTTCATATACCCTAACTCAAACTTGGTTATAGTCAAAACACAAATTATTCATGTACCCTCTGCTTTTCCTATAACTGTGGCCTGCCTATATGTCTGGTTACTTGAGGTTTTCTTGAAGTAAAGTTTCTTGTTTCTCCCCTTCTGTTTTAAATAGGCAAAAATATATTCTGTTAGTGAAAGGGTTATAATTTATTTGCTGTGTCATGATTCCACTACTGATATAAATAGCATTAAGAGTTTTTCAGATCAGAAGCTTTATTAATTTGCATTTTTTTATAAGTTTTTTTTTTTTTTTTTTTTACTTTCAAACCTTAAATCCTCTTGTTTTCAAATGTTAAATTCTAATTCATAAAGGTGAATTGTTACGGGAAATTAAATACAAGCTACCCTTCTACAAAGGTAGGCCAGTGGCCTAGGGACTAGTATCCAATTTGTATTCCTGCCTGTAAGCATGATTTTCAGAGGATATTCTTTGATGCACTTAAGTTCTTTTAAGATTTTCAGATCCTGTTAGGAGGAAGAAAGAGAATAAAAATCATAAATTCCAAACTTTTTTCCCTCATCTTTCTTTAGTGCTTCAGGCTCATTACATTAGTCACAGTCAATGTTTTATCTTCTTGTGGTGGTGTATGAACTACTTCTCAAATGAAATGTGGATGTGTGGGATAGTGATCATTTTCAGAGAGATGAGAAGGAGCACAAGTGAAGTTATTTATCTTGGGCTGGTTCAACACGTGTCCAGTTAGTACCCTTTGATACCACCATCAAGCATGCATGAATTACACTGGTAAATGTACAGAAATAACCTCACTTCAAGTATCTTTTTCTCATTTTTGTTTGTTCTGCAGCTCGTATATGAATTAATGATGTTTTGCTCTGGACATGCAGAGTTATATTTCTAGATCTATGGGTGCAGATCCATTGTTAACAGCCAAAGAATTGTGAATAAGAAGTGAGACTGTTTCTTTTTAGGAGATGTTCTAGTCATATGGCATGAAGTCATGGATCTAAGCATGCTCATAATATTATGACTTCTAGAATCACGTGGTTCTTGAACTCAGGAAAGAGTGTAATATCCTGAAATGACACTTTATATTCTGGGTGACAGAGGAGAAAATAAGTCCTCAGAATATAAAATCTAGATAGTGGAATAGACAACAGAGGAATTCGAAGTACAGGCAAATATTTCCAAGTGCTAAAATATTAGTAACTGACTCCTTTCAAAAGGACAGGACAAGTTACAGTATTGCTTGCACTTTTGATTTACAGTTTTTAATTTTGTGTTGCATACAGACTTCTTTTTCCTATGGTCAGAGAAGTGAGTGAGAGAAATGCACCACCTCAGAACCATCACACCCATTTTTATCTGTTCCCCATGCAGTAGTTTTACTGTCTTCTCATTCCTAGCAGGGAGTTAGTGTGGTGGGGCAGGAAAAGGGTGCACATCGTACCACATCTTACCACACTTTATGTTGCAAAGAAGGTCAATGGAGGAGCTCTCACTGTGCCCATAGGAAGCTTTGCTTGTCAGCTTGATTTCCTGGATTTTGATAGTTGTCCTTGTCCTGGACCTGTCCTTTCAATGATGTCACATTTTGTGATCCTTGACTTTGAAACTGCAAAGAATTCAGAGCAGTTTGATTGGAAAGACAGGTCAGTGTCTACCTGAATTGCCACAATTGCACTTTAACATGTTTGAGCACTTTTTCAGTTTCTAGTAGGGAAGTCCCCATGTTCCCATCCCAGCAGTACAGAGCTGAAGCAGAAAGAGAATAAGCAGGCTGTAAAACACGGCCCTCAGGTGCCAGGAGGTGCAGTGCAGAACTGTCTTGTTCCTAATCCTGCAGGGTTGGCCTCTCCCCTGAGTCCATGAGAAGCTCCACAGCTGCTGGACAGATTAATGCCACAGGTTGGAGGAGGGCTTCTGTGTGAGACAGACCCATGTTCACAGATCTCCATTGAGAGGAGTGCACAGGCAGATGTCAGATTCGCACTGAAGATGCTGACTTAAATGCATGCTCAAATGTTACTATGTGCTTACTCACTTTGCTGAGTTGTTTGTTCAGTATTGCAGAAGAGTTATCTCCTGGCTCTTAATATCCTGTTCATTTTGCTCTTATTAGTGTTGGGAAGGGATTTTAGGTTGACTGACATATTTCTTAAATTATATTTCAGCCACAGTTCTGACTCTCAGATGGAAGTGTTATTCTGCCTTACCTCTTTTACTTCTATATATTGAAAATAGATATTGAGGAGATTCCATTGACTTTTATGTTTGTTGACCTTGACCAGCTATTTTGATTAATCCTACTTTCCTTTTGATTTAGGTTTATTTTTATATCTGTCCTAGCATAATTTAATTTCTTTTTAAAGGGATAAGATATACTTACCTCTCTTCCTTGTCTCCTTTCTTTCCTTCTAGCACATTTATCACAAGCAGTCCTCCAGCAAAATAGCTGGTTTTGGTAGAGTTTTTCCCTACTATTTCTCAGTTTTAGCTGAAACAGCCAGATAGTGACATATTCCACTATCCAAGGTGAGGATGCAAGTAAACCCACTTGTTTCTTCAACTGCCAAAACTTCTATTTTTTAAAAAATTATCGGAATGGAAAAGATTTTATTGTTAAAACAAGCATTAAGTAGTATTACTGAATATCTTGACATTTGTATTCATTATTTTTATAATTATCAAACTATAAGAAAACCAGTAGTTTTCTGTACTGGTCTTATTAGTCTCTTGAACAAACTCTGGTATGCCACTTAGATCTTAATTGAGAATATTCTCTCTATTGTCATAATCTAGACCTGGCTATTGTAAGGAGCAGCATTTTGAAATGACAGGAAAGTACTTCTCCCACTAGGTATGATACACAGCAGACCTGCTCAAGGCCTTGCATGCTTCAGCTTCTTGATGTACCCACATGAACTCAAGTGCAATGGATGCAACTAGACAGAACACTCATTCAAATTCCAAATGATTTTTTGACAATAGTCTCCAAGCCCTGCCCATGTATCCTGACTTTCTTGCATTACAGAGTAGGCTTGGGGTGTGGAAACAGGATGCCTTTTTGATGAAACTAAGCAGAAGAATTCATTTCAGAAACATACCAAGTATTCTGCAAAATCTTACACGTATTCAGTTTATAAAAGCAGATTAACACTATTTCAAAGGAAAACCCAAAACACAGGTGTGATGCTGTGATTGAGCCCTTCTTACCAGGTTTCATTCTGTGGATCCATTTGTGCTGCTTGCTGATGTGTACCTAACCTCTGACTCCACTGCCATATTTAATTTCTGATTTTTTTGGGGGGGGGCAGAACTGGAGAGATGTAAAAATACAATATATCCATGGTAATGCTGACTTCTGTGATTAATCTGTAGAGACTGGTATGTTGTATAGGGTTTCAGAACCCTCTGAAAGAGTTGGCTGCCTATTCATGGGCAATCAGCAGAGCAAGTCAGCTGGAACATTGCTGCCACTTGCTATGCATAACATTGACAGTGGCACTGAGAAAACTACTTCCACATATTATTCTTGTTAGGCTACTGTGGTGTTTAAATAAAAGTGCTCAGCAATAGAAGGAGCTGCAGAAGAGATGCAGCATTGCCATTGGCAAGAGGCTCCGAGTATGATTGCTTGAGTCACAGAGGATTTGTGCATTAGTGCACAACGCTCAAGGCAGGGAGAGTTTTCTTCTCTGGCATTAAATTAATGCAAGCTGGACATGGGGTGTAACCCCAAGCAAATTTGCCTGGCTGGATCTTTTTATTTCTGTCAGGCATTCACTAACCCCTTGCACTTTACCACTTCTGGCTGAAGAAGAAGTGATAGCTCTCCAGAAGTTCCCACCCATCATCAATGACTGTGGGAAAAAGTAGAACTACACATTTTACTCAAAGGCCACCAGTCTGAGATTTTCTGTGTAGCAGTTTATGAGGCCATGAGACCCTGTCAAGAACTCCTCCCAGTATTAAAAAAATGTACAAAGTGGATCCTACTCTTCAGAATTTCTTGTTCCCCACCACTGAGAGGCATTGAGAGGAACTCTGGTATCAGAGAAGAGCAGACTGACTTTGTAAATGATCCTGAGTTTCTTATCTTGAACTCAGTGTGGGTGCTGCAGAAATCGATATTACAGGAAAAACAGAATGGCAGAAGCCTAAGGAGAGGTAGGAGGCAGCAGCAGGAAGGTTCAGGTGGGGCAGGTGATAAAGAAGACATGAGGCAGGATGATGCAGAGACAGCAGCTTAGGGGTAGGATGAGAAGGCAGTGGTGTGGGCAAAGGTCCTGAGGAGGCAAGCTGAAAAGGAAGCTGGTGAGGTCTGGCTAGATTGTAAATGGTAAAAAAGTTGTATCATGAATCTTCTGAAACTTTGGGCCCAAATCACATGGGAGTTACTGGATCACTGGTTAGGGAATGCAAACAAGTGTTACCATTTTCTCTGGAGTGAGTTCACTTGCCAGCTGTCACCCACTGGCAATGACCAACATCTGGGAGGGAAATATGGAGGTATTTTTCAAAAAGCATCAAGATCAGGTGTTAAAAATATTTGTTTTTTATGAGAGTACTGTGTTTCACTTTCTGCCACTGTCCTGCCCACAAGCTCCCTGTACACTGTGACAGAGATGGGTTGCTGGTGGGAGATTCCCTGAGACAGTTTAAATTAAGAAAACAATGCTAAAAGTGTTTTTTTTTTCCTTAGTTAAGATGTCTTGTTTTTGTTTTTAAAAATTTTATACACTGAAAGAAAGTTCTCTTGAAGGTGAGAGCCTCAATCCCTATGTCATTTTGAATCAGTGGCTTTTTTTCCCACGTTTTGCCAGAATATCTTTTAGCTGCTAACAGCAGCTGGACACTGGACTGGATGGCTCACAGTGCTTGCTGTCATAGAATCATAGGATGGTTTCTGTTGGAGGGGACCTTAAAGTGTCACCTAGTTCCAGCTCCATCTTCTTGTCATGCTTCTGTCATCACAAGAACATTCTCTGGTAGCGTAGCAATGGAGTCTGATATTCACTGCTCCAAATTCCTTATAATTCACCTGGAGCTAAAGGACACCATGAATGCCCTCTGTACTGTACCTTTGAACATATAGCCATAGTGGGAAATGGGTTTCTTTATTGAGCTAGCAATAAAGAAGAGCTGATTGTTGTGGTTCATAAGTACTGCAATAGAGTTTACCTATGGAAAAAGTAGGGCAGGAGGAACGTAGCTAAGGGTTACTGAACATTTGAAAGGAGAAGCTCAGAGTTTTGTCAAACACTTAATTTTTTTAATATATTTTTGCTTTAAATTATACATAATAATTACATAAAATTAGGTACTTTTAAATATAAATCACTGGTGCTCAGCTACATGAGCTGCTTGATTTTGCAAACTAATTATTGACTAAGAGAGGGATATATATAGACATTAATCTTAGCTGTAAGAGATGTCATAGAAGAGAATGGTGATAAAGAAGTGTTATATAAATATATTTAAGTGATAATAGCAATAGAACTGAAACCTGTCACTGAACAGTTCTCCTGATCTTTGAAAAGTAGCTTTTATGTTTCCAGTGTAGCTGTCAGAAATATTCTCATTATTAAAATGTATACATTTATTGCTTTCACTTTTCTGATTGTGCTTCCTTCAGCTTTAACCATTTGCTATAGCATTAATAAACATGAAGGACAGGATTTTTCAAGAAAGCCTAGCTGGGGGTTGTGCTGAATGTAATGGAAACCTCAATGAGAAGAAAGATTACCAGTGGGAATTCCTCTGACTCCCTGTAGAAGTTAATGATCTGTAATCCCAGGAGAGATGGCACAGAATGATCTGATGAAGTATTAAGGGAGTCTGAGCTATTCTTCTGAGTCACTTGGCTCTTGAGTGTTCTGAGAGTGTCACTGGGAAGTAAAAATGGTGACCCAGCTTCAATGAGGAATTGCACCCATTAGCTCCTCAAATGATCCCCACCAAGCCAGAAAAGCAGGTTTTCTGGGAGACTGACTGTTGGTAAATAGGACAGTTTTTCATTTTTCCTTAAACTGACATTTCAGAAAAGAAACCTTGATTCTGAGAATCCTGACAGATCATTTTGGGGAGATTTCCTTTACCAGATGCTGTCAGCTGTTCAGTGTAATTAAGATGAAATATGCTAAAAATGAATGTTCAGAAAGTTGTAAGGTGCTCTCAGCACCAAAGTTGACACAATGAATCACCTGGAGGTTCTGTAGATGTGTCTGATGTGGTAAAGAGCCTGAGCCAGCACATAGTTGCCTGAGAAGGAATGTAGACACATCACTTATTTGCAGGATGTGAGCTTATCCCCTATTGAAACAGGCTTGTAACTTCAGGCCTTGGAGCAGCTGCAAATATTTAGAATATACCTATATTTCTAAGTAAAGGAGGACTAATGATTATACTCAAGTACTCAATTCCTGACTTTCCATATTGAAAAATTGTTAGATATTTCCCTTGGCTGAATTTTGTGATGATCTCAAGCTCTTTCCAGACAATTTGTGGATGTGGCTTGAAGGATTGTTCACTCCAGGAACTTCTTCCCAGGGGGAGTATGGATGAGACTGCATCAGGGAAGATTACTTGCAGCCTACAGCCAAACCTCTTTCCTCTGTCTTCAAACACCTCCCACCCCTGCCCTTTGCCTTTTGGTGATATTTGAGAGCGTGAAACACATCTTGTATTCATTTATTAAAGATGCTACTTTAGTAGCAACATGGATGTGGGCCTCTCCCAACTGCTTGGCCTGAGAACCAGGGGTCATGATGAGAAAGTGATGTGTTTAGCAGAGTTGGTGTTGCATAAGGTCTCAATCATGATTCCACCACTCTGATCTTGAAAAATGTAACCAATAGGTCAGATTTAATCTAACCATAACATCTCTGTCAGGCTGGGTTCATCTGGACCTGCAACTACCACATGTGACAGCCCACTGAAATATACCCAGGTGTGCTGGGTTAGAGGTCTGAGCCCAAAACTGAGAAACCTGTGCTGAACTCAGAGATCCTGTGTCCAGCACAGAGAGATGCTCCACCCTCAAATACTTCCCATTTTAGCTACTTAACCACTTAACCAGCCACTGGCTCTTCAAGTAAGAGAGGAGTTTAAATTCAGAGAATTAAAAGGTTTCATAGATAAAAAGGCATTTAAATGAGTAATACACTTTTGCCTTCCACCTTGTAAGGCTTATAACAATGCCCTGTGAACAGTATGTTGTTAAACTGTGTTAGTTCTGGCCCTTACCCTGTTTATCAGAGGTATTGTCAGCTGGAAGTGAGATGACTTGAACTTTGTACACATCCCAGGGAAATCCCTGTCTGTATAAAACATAGTTCCATAACAGGATAGTCACCTCCATAAAACATTGAGAAAATAGCCTGTGCCAGAGAGGGTTCTGTGACCTTGATTTAGGACAGGGAATGGGAACTACTTATTTCTATTCCTGGCTCTCACATAGAATTCCTGTTGTGGCCTGAGGAAAATTGTGCCTTGCATATCTTTCTAGAAAATCAAGCTGGTAATACCTGCCTCAGAGAAATATTGAGAATTAATAGTTATTGTGTGTAAACAGCACTGAAATCAAATGAACCGTGTAAATACAATTGGTTTAAGGACCAACATAAAGCCATGGTTAGGCAAAGATGAGGAGGATATAAGTGAAAATGGAATGACATTAGTGAAAATCAAAATATCTCCTTTTTTTTTCTGTGTGTCCCTCTTTCCACACTACTTATTTCGGGTATACCTTGAAATATTATTATTCATCCTTATTTTTAAGTTCTTCCTCCAGGTCTGAGGTTTCACATCCCCTCTTTTTCCCCATATCAAAATGTTGTAGATGAATTGCAAATCCCTGCAAAAGTGGATTTGAAAAGAAAGTGCTGACAGGCTCTTATCTCCACCCATCCAAGATAATGCTACTATTGTCTAATTTATTATATAAAATTGCTGAAGGGAAGAAGCAATTTCCAGAACTCTGCTTGAGTTTTTATTTTTGCAAAGATTTTTTAAAAATAGTCATAGGATGATGATACACGAGGAAGGAAGCTGAAAAGCAGATGAACACACACCTGTTGCAAGGAGGCAAATCAGTAACTGCATCGTGCAAATCTTGTGAGGATTTGCATGATGTTCAGGAATTGTGGTTAGGCTGATCGCTAGGAGGGACATTCAGCTCAGTTCAGAGGGCCATATGGCTCTCAAACTGCACATTATATCCCAGGTTCTGCAGTCTACAATAAATTAAGCAAAGTGCTGCAGAGTTGCATAAAATTCAGGACACAACAATCTGCAGAGCTGTGAGGGGTCTTTTCAGTGTTCTTGCAGCAGTGTTTTGCACTGTACCTATAAAATACCCTTTTCCTGCTTGTTTCTTTCCCTTGTCTGTGTCAGTCTGTGCTCAGATTCCTGATCCTTAGCTTAGGAAAGATAATAGATTAGCTGTGTAGGAACTAAACACTTGACAGCATAAGAAAGCATAGGCCATTTTTGCACTGGCAAAATGAGGACTAACATTCTGTACACAGTAGTTTGGGATATAAAATAACCAGGACAATATGTTTTCATAAAAAGATAAAGTTTGGTGATACATTTTGAAACATGTATTCCTTCCCAGAACAATTAAGAAAACTCAAGGGAGGAGGTGAGAGCAGAGGAGGGAGAAGAAGTTGACCTAGAAAATGCACTTGCGGGTCTAATTTTGTGTGTATGTACGTATTACAGAGGAGACTGTTGCACCACCTCCTCAAAGCCCTGGTGTTTTGCACTCTTTACTATATGCATCAACCCCCACGTGAGTTCCAGACATGCAGGTCTTTAATTTTTCAGCATTAAGGGTATGTCTTTCCAGTGTCTTGAAGATCACAGCTCTGTAAAGGTGTTGGAAGTGAGGAGACAGAGAGAGGGAATAGAGACTATATGAGATAAACTTTCAGAGGATTGGAAGATCTGGTTATGAAGCAAGAGGTTTTTGTATTGAAAGTGTTTTTGTTGCAGACCCTTTGGGCTTGCTTCCTCATGTCAGGTATAGCTGCAGGGACAGGGGAACAGCATCTTCATCACAGAGCTGGGACTTGAACTTCAGGCTATTGCTCCTTGTGTTGGAGGCAGCTTCCTAAAACAGAGGTTTAATTTGCTGTCTACAAATTGCCTAATCTGAATGGATCCAATGTATAAATCTCTTACTGATACTAGGTTGCACAACTTTTTCCACAGAGCATTAGCAACTACTATTTTTCCTGTGCAATAAAAACTTTCAGTGTGCTGAGCCAGAGAAATGGAGGTGCTCTCAAACTAATCCATATTCTGCGTGCAAACACCAGCTGTTTCTTGACTGTTTTTATTCACCAGGAGGGATAGCATAGGTCTCCATCAGTTAATAAAGTTTCTGTTATTAGATGAGAATTAGTTGTCCTGTAGTCTGATGAGTTTTCTTCTACTGTCTTCAGTTATTCATGAAAGAAGGGAGCCCAAATAGGAATGGGTCATCTCACATTATAAGAACGCATACAAAGTAATCACAGAATCTTAGAAATGTTGATTGGAAAGAACCTCTATAAATGACCTCATCCAAATTTCACGGAAAGCAGGAAAATGAGAGGTGATTTAGCATGCAGCCGGACACCTCTCTTTGCAGAAGAAATGGTTTGGGTTTTAAGTAATGCCAGGTGAAATATCACTGCAGCTAAAACAGAAGGAAATATGGGAAGCACAATCCAGAGTTTAAAACTAGGGAAAGGAAGTTGGAAGTGCTGAATCTTGCTCCCTGTTCTTCCATTGATCTAATAAACATGTGTAGGAAGTTGATTTGGCCTCTGCTGATTAAAGCTGGGAGTGTTGCCAGGGGCCAGGACGGTAGGGACTTCTGTCACGGGGGTAGGGCATCACCTTTTATGCCTCCATTTCTAAATAAATTCAGGAAGAGTTTGTGAGACTCTAAGGCCAAGATCCTTGAGATAATTAGATACCAGCCCCCTTGGCTTTTGGCAGGAATTAAGTGCCACCTAAGGATCTGCCCATGCAGAATTTATTTTTCTTAGTGCTTCCTTTATTCAGCCTATGCCTTATTTCCTCCTTTTCTTTACTCTACTTCTCCAATGTGCATATGTGCCTTCTCTGCTGTTCCTGGCTCTTACTTAAAATTCACTGTTAGACCCCAGGTCAGTCGATGTGGTTGGTTTGGGTAGGGAAGTTAGGAGGGCACTCCTAGAGAGAATCCCAGACAGGAATAGGGGTACATGTCCATACCCTGTCATATACTTGGACATACAAACAAACAGGTCACTAAACTCTGCACTTACCTGGTAGATTAGCAATACTCCCACTCTTAATTCTGGAACTTTGGTGACTATAGGCCTTGGATGATGGTGGGTGGGTGGGAGAAGCGGAATGTCTGTTTAAGGCTGTAAACTGCCTTTGAAAGTGTCAAAAGTGTTTGTGATGCAGAGTCTATTTGCCTTATATAGAAAATTCATGTTGTCACATCCCTGAAAGTTCTTATGCAAGAGTGAGGTCTTTCAATGCTGCAGTAAATAATAACATGACTTGTTGTTAAAACCCTAATAAGTTAAATCTAGTTAATGTATTTTAATCATTTCTTTATTAAGAAGGCTTTAATTCCTTGAATTAGTTGTAACTAAAATTAAAATAATGCAAGAAAAGGGAGCAGATTCTGCTTTTATTTTCCTGCATAATTTATTCCTCTACTTAGATGGTGAGACACAAATTAAGAGTGATATCATGTTGCAGTGAAATACCTCCATGTTAGTAATTCCAGATTTGGCTAAACTTTATAAATTACTGATTTAAAGATCAAGGCACAACTCTTAATAAAACTCTGTTCCTTGGTGGAGTTTAGCTGCAGAAATTATGGCTAGGGCTTTTTATTGAGATGCTTTTCTCAGACCTCAGTCAGAATTGGTACCTAAAGAAAAGTGGTTATTTGGTCTGAACATATTGCTGCCTTTTTAGGGGCACAAGGCCCTGTCTTCTCTTGCTTTTCCTATCATAAAATAGCTCCACAAAGCATCAAATGAGTATTAAGTATAACACTACATGTGGTCCCCTGGTATCTGTTGGATTTTAGTTGAATTTAGGGCAAAAAATTTACCAAACAGGGCTACTGCAGTCATGAATTAGGTAGCTCTTTTGAGTACAAGTCACGGCTTGCAAAACTGATAAATTAGAGTAAACACAGCATTTCATCAATGTTCCTTATCTATTACATTGTTATCTTCTGTGTGTGAATAAAAGTTCTGATAATCTTCATTTACCAGCTGTAAAGCAAAATTCGTTTTCCTGTTGTGACTAATGTGGAAGGGTTTCTTTTCATTCAAAAAGACTGCCATGTACTGCAAAGAATAAGGAAATAATGAAGCTGTAGCAGGACAAAAGAGAAGGTGCTGAGAACTGGAAAGAGCTGAATGTTTTTTGAACTTGTAACTCTTCAAATTACATTTTCTCTGTGTGGACTTTTGAAAATGAAGTGAATTTCTCCCCTTTTATAACAGTGTGCTTGAACCTATGGTGTGCAAGTAGAATAATTCTATGTCCGACACATGATTATATAATGATGCTTAAAGTTGCAGTGCCATTCCCAAAAGAAAAAGACCTTATAGGTTCATATTTATGCTTTAACAGGTGAGATCCCAAAAGAAGAGCGAAGCATTTTATTTTTTTTTCAATGTGTTTTCGCTGATGCTAAAAATATAAGCTGTAATTAAACGCTCTAAATATGAGCAGAGATGCCTGAGCTTGACAGCTTTTTGGTTTGAAGCAACCACCCTCCAAGTGGCGGTGACCTTCTGGCAATGTTTGCTATCAACTACAGCTGTTTTCATCTCTTCTTTGGCTGGAGATACCCCACTCTGCTTGCCTGCAGAGATGATACAAACAACCATTTAGCAGCTTGCTCTGAGCTACCACTTGACCCCTGAGGAGGGTCAGGCTGCTTGGAGGCACATTGACTTGCTGCTATTGCTTGCTCCAAAGAGCATTGTCGTGCTCTGCTGCTGTCTACACAGGTCAGGTTCAGGTGCAATCCCACATTGGGAAACACACTTCAGAGCAGATGCACTTGGGAAAACTGGCAAGTGGAAAAGACTTGGAATTATTTTAAGGGGCTCTGTAACTGTTGCTACATATTTTTTTGTTCTAAATATCTGCATTTAAGAAAGTCCTTTATTAAGTGTACTGAGAACTTCTAGTCACTAGCCGTAGGGAAAAATTATATTGAGCTGTTCAATATTTGTGCTGGGAATGCCTCTGGAAATGGGCTGCCCATCTCTGTCGTATACATGGTGTGGGTCAAGATAAGGGAAGACAAGGGAGCTTGTCCTATGGGTCTTGGTGACAATTCTTTCCTTCTTCTTCCCTCTTATATCAATGCAGATAAGCATTGAAGAGAGACCTCTGTTTAGGCTACCCAGCTGTTTCAATCCACAAGTCCTGATCTTTTGAGACTTTAGGAACAAAGCCAAAACCCTTGAGGTACCAAGAGAGGCTTTGGTTTACCTAGAAACAAGATATCTGCACTGTTCTCAAACTCTTTTGAAAGCCTTGTATGAGTAGTATAGACTAGCGACTGAGAGGTCTTCAGCAGGCGTGAAGGGAGAAATATGAAACCAGGGAAATATTTTTAGTTTAGATTAACCTTCTCTTGATTTCAGTTGAGATTTTTGTTGGATTCCAAAGTTTGATACAAACTTCTCAATGAGAAGCTTAAAGTCTGGGTTTTCTTCTTGGAATTTCTTTCCTGGAATGTTTTTTCTTGTATATGTGAAAGGCAAACATGGATAACAGCAATGGAATTAGAAAATACCTGGAGTAGTCCTTGTGTGTGGGTGGTTTGTTTGGCTGTGTTTTGTTTTCCTGGCTTGAGGAACTGTACATTTCTTCTTTTATCTTGGAACTGTACGTTTCTTCTTTTATCTTGAAAAGAAAAATTCTAAAAACCAAAACCAGCTTTAATTTGTGTTCAGCTGTTCCACTTTCTAAAGATGCAGTGTTCTGCTTTGAAAATAAAAAGCTCCTTTTCTCTAGAATACTTTATAATGTAGTTGAAAATCCAAGAAATCCATAATATTCTCCTATCTTCATCCTATGATGGCATAGTAGCCTAGCTTCCTGTGCACCCACTTGATTTTTCAAGGGCTTCAATTGGATACTCCAAAGCTGTAGTGCCACTGATTGTCGTTCAGCCTCCTGTGAGTAAAACCATGTTTGTTGTTATTGTATCCTTCAGGCTGACTGAGCTAAGCAGTGGTGTGTGGCTGTTTACTCTTATCTTTATAAAATGTTAACCCTTGACTCAAGGAGACAATGGAGCTCTGATTTCTTCTATTCCTGGCCCTGCCACAGGCTTCTTCTGTGGCTTCAGTGCATGACCCATTACTAAATATACAGGCCAGGTATTGCATTATTTAATGCCACTGCCTAGTCCTATTTTTGGCACCATGATTGATGCTTGCAGGTGATTCAGTTTTATGCTGATTTCACCAAAAGCTGCGGCAGTATTGCCATTGTGTGGGCACCCATAAGGGATTGTATTAAGCAAGTACTCTACTGCAGAAATATTCTTTCAGTCCAGTCAGTGACAGAGGCAGGAACAAAGCAAACAGAGGGCTAAAGGAGGTGCCTTTTCACACCAAGCTTCTAGACTTGAGCATCTCCACTACCAAAGTATTGCTGATTATCCCTTTAAGGGAAATATGTTAATATACAAGATCTAATTACCTCTGTCTAAGCTGATACGCCTACAGCACCTTTTACATAACCCAAACACTTGAGTTCCAATTATACAATTATATTTTAACATATATTAAGTGCTATTCCTTTAGGGAGGAGACTTATACTGAATATTTTAACTGAACTCCTTTCTCAATATGGACATATATATGGTAGGTCTCATTTAATTACAGTGCCAAAAACTTGAATTTTTTAGTTGCTTTCCCCTTCAATAAGCTTTCCTCTGGCTTTCTTCAGAAAGCCCATTTTCCATGTCTTCAGCACTCACAGCAGTCTCTGTATGTGTATATCAAATGCAGGCTTTGAAGCTCATGTTCTTGGGGTCAGCAGTGGTCCATGACTGCAGCTAGATCAATAATGATCTCTCCATACTCAGTGTGAGTATCCTCTGCTTTGCAAACAGCCTGTGGCAAGGTCCAGGCCTCTCGAGGAAGCAACATGTTCAAGTGGGGAGGAAAAGCCACTGCTTATTTAAATAGCATGTCTTGCTCTGAAGGCTGATAGCACAAAAGACAAAGGGTTTTACTGAAAAGACAAAGGGCTCCAATGACCATTCTTCTTTTCTGATAACTTCATGCAACTTCTGTAAGAGACAAAAGCCCTCTTCTGGATGACATGTTGATGAAGGCTGTTTGCTGCACACTTTCAGTCGTTAATATCAATGAGGTTTGTAGGTCATTCTTCTGAAAACCCAGAGCCTAAGTTTAGAGCAAGGAGTCTGAGTGTATTCCTATGCTCAGAGCTAACTCAAATTTTCAGAACATCCAGAAGTTGGGACTTGACCTGAAAGAGCATAGGAGAAGAAAGTAGATGAACCAAGAAACAGTAAGTTGAGGGCAACCCTGGTGAGAAAGGCTGGGGACTGCTGGTGCTCCCCATGGTGGATTAAATATATGTGGGGTGATGGCAACTGCTGGAGGGGAGGAATCAGCTCCCAGAAGTGTTCTGCTTCTTTCCATGCCTCAGCATCAGCCTATGCCAGGGCTGGCACAGCCTGCAGTGCAGTGGCAGAGTTTGTGTCGAGTTCACTGCTGCCATGGAGGTTACCTTACCAGCAGCTGAACCACTTGGTTTAACACTGATGCAGTGTTTTCTGTACTACACTATAGCCATTTCTGCACAGTGACTCAAGTTTAAAAATCCCCTGCTTAGATAACCAACTTTTGGAAATGCTGAATAAAGTTATCACATTGGGCTGTACCCATCATGTAAACAGAGTTCCCGCCCAAAGAAAACGTGAACATAATTAATTACAAGGCAAAACTGAATCATTACAACATTGTACTTGTGTTATTTTGATTATACAAACCCAAAAAAATCTGGAGGTAAAGTTCCCATGGCAACCTTAACTCTGTTGTCTGTATGCACTGTGTGTGTATATTTGTGTAAAATAGGAACATGCATTATCCTGGTCAGAGTGTTTTAGGACTTGCTGGTCAGGAAGATGTTAATCAGACCAGAAATATCATCTTAAAAGTGATTTATTTTTGCTATTTCTCCAGTCAAGTGTTAAAACATAGAGGAGATTTTTAATTTCTGTCCAGCCTGATAAGTATTCCTGCTAAAACCTGGTGCCCGAACCTTGTCATAAATGTGATCTATCTCTGTTCAACTTTAGCTGTGATTTTGACAGACACCCCACAGCCATGAATCTCAAGAGCGAGTAAGATAAAATTGGCATCCATTTTTTTGAGCGAGCTCACCAGTATCAAACATTTGGTTACGCATTGCACTCTGATGCTAGCACTTAACGCCACAGAGATAATTTCACCCATAAAGCTTTTTCCAGGAAGGTTAGACATTGCTTGCCTATTCATCAAGGATTATGGAGGGTGCAGGGGTCTAGTGACATAGTGGGACTTTCCCCATGATGTCCCGACCTAGAGTAACTGTCAGGTGATACCCTACGTATCACCTGAAGGAATGGCATTTTCAGGAGGAATTCCTATGAAACACTCTTATTCTCTTCATTTCCTTCTCCTGCCTCACCCATGTTCAATTTTTCTAAAATGTCCCTGTCAGCCATCACTCTCTGACAGAGCCCGATGATCAGGGGAGGGAGGTGTTAACTGCTGATGTGGGGAGAGACCAACAGCTGTAAGAAATTTCAGCTGGTTTTTGCAGGCAGAGTGAATAAGGGGAAGTTTTGTGATTAAAAAACCCACCACATATTATACCCTTGTGAAACGTGTCTGGATGGTGAAGGCATTAAAGGGTACTATTCATTTTTATGGCTGTCATGAGATTCTGTCAATGGCATGTTCCTGGTAGTGAGCTTTACAAGTATTATGTAAAGTACTTCTCAAAACTACAGCTTATTTTTTCCCCTGTGCTTACCTTTAGCTTTATTTTCAGTGACATAATTCTTCAGGGGTGGTGGCTCAGAAAGAGGATTAATACTTTAGAGGAAGAACTGAAGGTGTAAAACTTTTCCTATACAAATAAATACGCATCGTTGCATCTACTGAATATGACCATATTCTTGCTGAGCTGCTGTGTAAAGTCAAAAGAGACATTATACATATATAGCACAAGCATAATGTGTGTATAAATATATTCTGAGCAGACACACAGAATAGAAAGCTTTGCAGGTTTCTAAAGTCCCCAAGATACAAACCTAAGGACAGAAATTAGCGTTCACTGTGTTAAAGAGCTGTGAGTATATAAAGCAGATATAAGTGTTAACTCACTAAGAATTCATCTAAAGAGCTGAGAAATATGAAGAAAGAAACCTCAGAAAAATTCTATCCTGTTTTCATTGGGGGTGTGGGATTAAATGTTAGAACAATTCAATTTAGAAATGTCTTCAGATGGTGAATTGCCTTTAAATATAGGAAAGCTGGACATACTGAAGTAGAGCAATTATTTCTCTGCTTTAAGTATACATTGTTTTCCTGTGAGTCATGAGGTCAAATAATATTTAGCCTCTAATACTTGGCATCCTGCCAAAATTAAAAAGCGTAGAGATTTCCTGCCAACACAATTCTGAACTTGTATTTTTATTTCCTTGGATATAGCACAAAAAGCAAAAATGTATATTTATGCCCCTGAAGGCATTTGAAAATACAGCACAATTATAATCCCCAGATGTCTTTCATCATAATTACTTTTCTTTTGTTTGTAATTACATTTTCTGGATTTTTTTAGAAGAACAGGTTTGAAATTAAACCTTAAAATCAGGTGGGATATATTTGCAATAAGCCTAATGACAAACCTTTTTTAGATTGGTCCTCTCTGATATAATCAGTGGATACCTCTGTGCTCATGTCAGTAAGACACAGTCTCTGGGTCAGGGGAGGTGACATCAGGTTTCTGTGGTTATTCCCAGCTAGATGAAACCAGGCATAAAAGAGCTCTCTTGCAAGTGCTGTCAGAACAAAGGGATTGCTGAACAGGATTCAGAGAAGGAGTTAAAAGGAACAGAGAAAACACACGGAGGAAGAGAATGAAGCACTTCAAAGTCTGCCTCACCAAGGCTAGAATTCTCCAGGAAGGTGGAGGATAACGAAAGTGACACCACTCTAGTTTTGCAAGCTGTGAATGCCAGCAAAATGCAGATCCTTTTCTAACAATTGCTGTGTTGAAATCCTCAGTATCTTTGATAGTTTTTGTTACCCTAGCCAAAAAGACTGTAAAACTGAAGCAAGGAAGGATGGGGAATACTCTTTGCCCCATAAGCATGGAATATGAATAGTGGCTTTAGTCAGAGCTACAAAAGGCTGTGGAAGCTGTGAGTGATATTTCTGGGGGTTGAGTCTCTGGGGAGAGATCCCGTTGGTTCCGCGCATGCTGAGACACGAGGAGCGTGCTGTGCCGTGCTCCCCGCGGGGCCGATGCTCCGTGTGCCCCACAAACACGCGCTGACTCCGTGCTCTCTGTTACCTACTCCCCGCCTTTGCTTTCTGCCAGTCATTCAGCTGGAGCTCTTCCAAGAGCACATCAAGCCTGCTTAGCTTTCCCTTGGCACAAAACAGTGGAGGAGGGATTGAGCGTGCCCAAGTCACATCCCAACACCGCTCTTGTGATTGGGAGGGTAAACAAAGCTCAGGAATGTCACTAAGAATTCTGAAAGGAGAGAGGTAAGAATTTTATAAACAAAAGGAAGGACCAAGTTTGGACTCAGAGTAGTGGGTGGACAATTATGTCCTAATTGAAATCCTTCACACTGTAGGGGAAAAGAGCTGTGTAAGGCATGACAACTCTGACTGCAGCAAAAAGCATGTGGAGTTTGAGGAGCAGAGTTTGAGAAGCCAACCCACTGGGTGTCACTAAAGGAAAGATGTGAGAAGGAGGATGGATTATATCGCTTTGCAAAAGTTGGCAAGAGCCACAGTGTGTGTTGCTCAGATTAATCCTCACAGGAACCATGAGCAGCAGTTCATTTGGAGATAAATACACTATTGAACTGGAAGTAAATGGGTCAGTTATGAAGTTGGACATGGCACACACACTATTATATTGCCAAAAATAGTTGTTTTCACTGTTAGCCTTGAATACTGGATAGTAAATTTCCTAGTGGTAGTAACAGGGTTCAGTGGTGCACTTATTGCAGTTATAGAGGCCTGCACACATCAGTGTGTAAAAGCTAAACAGGGAGAGGCATCTCTGAAGAGCAGAGTTTACTTAGGAATCCCCACACTAAAGAAGTGTTGAACTAGCTGGATGATCAGCACGTTGGAAGACACTTGTAACAGTACTAAGGAAAATTTATTTCTTTTACTGGTGGAAAATATGGGACATCCTTTTCCTCATCAAGATGACCCCTAAAAACTGAGGAAGCAAATGGAGGTTGCAAAAATATCCTCCAGGGATAATAGACCTGCAAGACACAGATGTTTATCAGCATTTTAAATGTCACCCAATACATCCCCCAGTATGTCTGTGGTTGATATGTCACCATACCTGTAGGAAACCCACGACTTTCTCCAGTGACAGCTGAGGGCCAGACAGGTTTCTCTGGTACTAAAATGCATAAACACCATCATCTCAGCTGATGAGCATAGTTACAGTCTCCAGAGGCATCAGGAGACATGTGGAGACCACCCAGTCTCCCATTCACACGTTTCAGTAAATTATCCTTTCCCTAAGGACTGAGCAAGCACAGTTATTAGCTTTGGTAAGAACAAAAAGAACAGAAACATATTTCAGTCAAAATTTGTGCAAGATAAATTTTATGAGCTTTATATATCAATAGATACTTTAGAAAAACTTTACATTAATGCTTTTCCACCCATGGAATATTTTTTCTTCTTATTATAATTTGAGTTGTGCTGGACAACCAAAATCTTTCACCAGAAAGCATATCTGGGATATCTTCACAGGCAGTCAGACCAAGAAAGCATGACCAGATGCTCTCTGGAACAAAGTGGGCTGCTGGGTCAAAGCTGAACTAGTTCTGTTATATGATATATTTGCTTTTTGGGGGTACTGGTACTTCATCTCATTGATCTATGTTAACACCTGTGTCTCAATGCACATGGTTTCTTTGAGGGGGGAGCAACAGAGGAGCATTAATGTTTTAGTCTTACTACAGAGTTTGGGAAGCTGAGAGAATTAGAGGATCTTATTTCACTTATTATCTCCATAATTGAAATGCTAAATTTCTTTCAATCCTCTTATTCTACTCTGTGAAGCCTGAAAAAGGCTTTGGCAGTACAGGTGATAAGGACCAAAGAGTTGGCTGTAATAAAGAAGACTTTAGATTGTGGATGCAAATATCTCATGCCCCTTTTCCTGGGAAATCAATTTAAGCTAGTACTGACTACAAATTGATGCTTTGAGAAATCCTCACTTTTTCACAAATAAAACCTATTTGTTGTTGTTTGTGAAATTTATGACTCACAAACTGCATATAAATCTGTAAGAGAGCTGCTGTTTGTAGACAAAGTCATTCATGCAATTGAAAAAATTTCAGTAGAAAAAATTGTCGTGAGCCTAAATTTTTTTCCTAATAACTGGAATTTAATAGCTAGTCTGGTCTCGAAGGAGACATTCACAGAGGCTGCCAGAGCAGATTCAAGGTAAGACACCGGAAAATGACTACATTTGGCAGTAGCATGTATTTAACACTTATTACCAATTTTGGAAAAAGTATCTGGAGCAGATAGGAGTTGGACATTGCAATAATTTCCAAAACGTTACAGAAAAAATATAATAAAATGAAGGTCATTTAGAGTGAACAACCCATGAGAGAAGGTGCAAAACACATTGAATTTGCTTCAATATCAGTGATTGAAGTCTTGCAGAATATACCATCTTACAATATGCAAAAGAGGCTTATGATTTTAGGAAAAAAAAAATGGCTCTCCAGAAAAAAACAAAAACAGGCCTTTATTTCTTTACATTTTCAGGGCAAAGAAAAGCCCTACAATCCCATATGTATATGCTTGAAAATTAGTCTATATCAGAAAATGCTTGTGTGAAAGAGGAGCTCATGTATATCATCCATTTCTGTGATAATAGTACAAATGTCTGAGCAATAGCTGAGAACAGACCGTAGTTTACTGAGCGTGTGTTTAAGTACTTTTCAATGAAGATTAGTTCTAATCATATAATCTCCTATTCCCATAATTCCCTGTCTAAATGGCTGGTCAAAACAATGTACAAAACCCCTTCAGGATGACCATTGCAAAATCAACCAGCAGCGGTGCTCTGTAATCACCACTTTCAAATTCCAGTGTGCCTTCAGTGAAGTGCTTGCTGCTGATAGCTCTGATTGAGAGAAACCTGTAAACACATGCATTTGCATTGCCAGCAAGCACCCCTAAAATCACTGGGTACTTTCAAATGGGAAAAGAAAAATACATAATTGACATAATTTGAATTCTTGAGTACTTGTACTCCAGGTAATGGTATTGTGCACCTCTGGTAGTAGAAAGTGGCTGTGTCTACACTGTGGAACAAAAGTCCACGTGGGACTCCTGTGGAACAAAAGGTGCTTTCTCATGTCCACACTACTGAGTCTGGCTCCTAGAGCAGTTTTGTCCTGGAAGGAGCCAGCTGGAATTACACAGAACAGCCAGGACAGCATGTAACATCTAAGAGTGAGGATAATGAGGGTCCAGGCTTGAGCATGTTCCTCAGCCTTCTTTTTTTGGGTAATTCAGCCATTTCCAGAAGTAGCAGTGCTCCAGCATTGCAGCAGGTCCAACCAACCAGAACAGGGAGCATCTTGAACAGGGAGCACACAAAACAACTGTGTTTGCATCCATTTGACAGCAACACTAAGGAGGTTTCAGGTGAGATGTGCTGGACAGAAGTCATGGCTCTGGAAATCTCTGAACAACCTCTACTAAGGATACTTGTTAGAGTGATCAAAAGGATGTTAGCTTACATATGATGTTTTCTGACCATTAATATTTGGATTGGAATGAAAGGCATGCTTTGAGGACTGTTACTTTAGTGGCTGAATTTCCCAGACAATAGAGCAATTTCATTTCTAAGCTTCTCAGTAGGTATCAGACAAGGGATAAAAAAAGCTCTTAGAAGATCCCTGGGAAACAAGTTGTCCCTGAATGCCACATGAGCATCAGTGGACTGATTTAATTTTATCCATTTCATGAATGAAGTATAGTACTAGGATTAAAAAGAAGTGGTTTTGCAATAGTCATATCATATTTTTTCTACGGGAAGAATTAGTTGGAAAATGAGGTGGTTTCTGCAATGAAAGCATAGAAATCATGATTTTCTAGATCAGCAGTGAAAAGTAGTAGGTTAGCAACAGTGTAAGTTTATACTTGGTAACCCACATGAAGGTCTGACGTCTCTCCTCTTTTCTAATACAGTTCTTTCATTTGGTTCCTCACCTTTCTTTTCTGTCATTTGTTCCCCTAATAATCCTTTCCCACCAGTTCATCCAAGACAGTATCAGGCAGATACTGGTATTACGGAGTAGCTAACCAGAAACATCCTTGGTGCATCTAAGCAGGAACACACGTATATTTTAGTGTAGGTCTGCTATGAACTCCAGAGGCTTCATTGAATCCAGTGATGCTCTTTTCCACAGTTCCTCACAAATTTTTTGTTGTTATGGAAGCAATTGGATTAACAGGAGACAGCAGCAGTGATTTTTTTTTCTGGGTTTGATCCCAATGTAGATTTTATCCTCTGCAGTTGCACTCATTCTTTTGAACCCTTCTCTGTCTGTGCCTCTGTGCATCACTGTGAGTTTAAAAGTTCTAGTTTCATTCTGTGTCACGAGTACTTGTGTCAGTCAAGTATCATAATATGTGGTAGCAAGTGTAGAAGCTTTAACCTAATCATAGCTGTCACTTAATAAAGCCACTTTTTGATGGATTAGGAGATGAAGCCAGAACTGGTTGAGGCACAAGTAAAAAAGTTGCTGCCTGTTTTCCTGGACCTTTGGGACTTCACTTTCGCTTAAATACTAGAGGGCATGAGATGTGGAGGCAGTCAGAGCATGACTGCAGAAACCCTAGATGCAGTATGACATCCCAGTGCCCATATCCAGATCAAGAATTGGAAGGGGAGGCAATTTCTAACATGTTCATTATGTAAAATGTGTGCACAAACTGAGGCACTGGGTACACTGGCGTAATTATCCACTGTGAGAATGGATACCCTGGTGCTGAATGTGATTAACCTGCAAGCAGAGCCAAGAACTATTCTTGTTTCAGAAAGCCTATGTTAAACCTGCCTGCCTGTGAAGCTGTGCTCAGTGCTGCTGTAATTGCACTCGTTGCTGGCACACATTGTTAATAACAAGCATTTTTGCTGCTGTGGACAAGGGTAAAATGTAAGGATGTTGCAGTGAGCCAAAGCTTGAAAGCCCTCACTTAGCTTGTATGCTCAGGATTTTAGCTACTGGGGAAACTTTATGTCTCTGGCTATTTATTATTACATACAACATGTTCTTGGAAACCACTCCGCTTTTAACAGCAGTTAAACCCATCTGCTGCTCCTGAATTTTCATTTCATTCACAAGCCTGTTTTAAAAGTATTTTTGGACTTGTCTCCAATGTGCTATCAGCTGTTCATTATTCTGTTGTAAATTGATAAAAAGAATGACTCAAATTTTAAAAGAAAATTGTAGCCTTCTATACATTTTTGAGCTTTTCATTGAAACTTTCCTTTCTATCATTGTGTGATATAAATTAAATTTTTAGTTTAAAAGCAATTATTCACCATGGACGTTCATCCCTTCATGCTCAATTCTGTGGAATTCATCTATAGTAGTTACATCACTGGCATGAGGAACAGACTTGAACTTAGCATCATGATCACAGATACTGTTCAGTATACTGAAGTTCCTGTGAGTGCAACAATTTTTCATGGCTTTATTTAGAAATACTATCACCATTTTCTTTACACGTCTCTTCTCCCTATGTTCATATTTTATTACTGTTACTTTGCATAGCAAAGTACTTCAATACACTTTACATATGATTAGCAGGAACTCTGTAGATTTTCATGAGATCTCTTTTTGAAGATTTCTTTTAAACAGAAAACTTTATTTTCCTCAATTTTATTGGTGTGGCTGACTTTATTTATAACACTGCATGATGTTCTTGTAAGCAGGTAATATTTGTTCGACCGTGGGACTTCCTGGTATTTAATACACACAATTTTTTTCCATGGCTATAAACGGATTCTTCCTTAATCTACAGATTAATAAGGCTTTCCAGACTATAAGAGTATTTAAATCCTTCTAAAATTGGTGTACTTCAACACTGAAACTTGTTTGGCTCTAGGTCTTGTGTAAAACTTATATTGGATTTTGTATTATTAGATTTATGGTAGTTCATCACATTTAGGAAACTTGAAGTTTTTTTTTATTTTTAGTTAAAGAACAGGAGATTTAGATTTTCCATGCAATAACCCCCCAAATTTTTAAACTATATATTTGCATTTCATAATAGCTTGTGTGAATAACAATGTCTGTTAGAAAAGATTTCCTTTAAATAAAAAAAGACTCTTTGGGGTGAGATTCAGTTGTATAAGATAGGCATATAGTGCTATTTTAGATGTCCTGTAAGATCTGAGGTGTGCATATGGCTCTCAGAAATGACAGAAGGAAACCCATTCCCTTTTGAAGAAGCAGCTGGACACAAAACCATACCTTAATGCACCTGATAAGACAGGTCTGTTTGGGAAACTCAGTCTCCCCTTTAGGGTTGCCACATTTGTAGCTCACATTTTGATGCTTATGAAGAATTCTCTTTTAAATGCTACCTTACTTGCATTTGAGTAGAGTTTATTCAAAAGATGTTTTTTTATAAAGAGGATTGCATTTCTACAACAACTACATCACTAGTGGCATTGTAAAATCTAACCTTGGAAGCAAGTATGTATTTATTTTATTTTAACTTAGCACAGAGGAATATGCCTTTTGCTTTTAGCTGGTTAATAATCATCTGGTTCCAAATTAAAATTGCTGGAATTACTAAGGAATAAACCTCTCATGGAGCCAAAGCCTGTAGGACATGGAAAGGACTGGAGACTTTAAATGTTTCAGCACCCTAGCAGTTAAAGGTTTTTTTCATAGCAGCACATTTGGAGTGATTTCCCTGGTTTCTCTCTCAGTTGGAAACAGCTTATCACTATCCCTATGTAATATCCTGTTTTCAGTCTTCCCTAGGTTGTGACATTCCCCTTCTGTAGATTTTCTTTGGCATTTCCAGTGCTTATCTTAAAACAAAATGCCCCAAAATTATACAGTTCTGCTGGTGTCTCATCATCAATGATTACAGCACAATAGTTACAACCCTTGTCCTTATACACAGCAATTCTTCATATCTTGAATGAAGGCCATTTTGCAACAGAACCTCACTTTTGGCTCCTCCTTAGTTAATGATCTCAACAGAGGTGTTCCTTACTCTGTTTTTTTTGATTTTGATGTTTCCTCTGTCAGGGACGTGCTTACTGCTCGGTGTGCATTTCTTCTATCGGTGTTTAGGGTACTACACATTTCTTAGAAGTCTCCAGAACCAAATACATGTACACAGAATACATGCACCTTGCTGTGGTCAAGGTGCATCAGCTTCAGTGGACTTGTCCATATAATGGCTTGTGGTTGTTCTTGGTGGGCTTGGTGCTGATGTTAGGGAGCCCACAGCTGCCCATTACACTGTAAAAGAAGTTACTCGAGATTTTATTAATGTAAAAATCCTCTCTGTGTAAGCTCAACTGAATATTCAGACTTCCATTAATCCCGTTCCCACAGAGGTGGGAACGCACCCTCCAGAGTGACTCAGGGAATTTAAGCCTGAAACCATTCTCAGTATTTTCCTGTGTCTCAAAGGACTCTGCTCCTAGCTGACACAGCTAAATGCCTGCAGACTGACAGCATCAATATAAGCCTCAATTCTTAAAAATATTGTATGACAGCATTATTCTTTTTAAGCAGAGCCAGAAGTCCCTTTGTCTTAGACTATATACTGAAAAGTGTTACACCCTGAGCTTTTTGACTGTTGTTAGCCATTCTTTATAGCAACAGAGTTTCAAGACTTCCCTGAATGACTTGGCCTAGTGGTTTTATACTTGCTGTTAAAAAAGACTAAATCTTGCAGGTGAGAGTGAAAAAGTGTTACCTTTTATACAAAAAAAGTAGTGGGTTTATACGCAAAGGGGGTCTACAAGAAGGCTGGAGGGGGACATTTTACAAATGCATTTAGTGACAGAACAAGGGGAAATGGCTTCAGACTGTCAGAGGGCAGGTTTAGTTATTAGAAAGAAATTCTTCAGTGTGAGAGTGGTGAGGCACTGGCACAGGTTGCCCAGGGAAGCTGTGGATGCCCCGTTCCTGAAAGTGTTCAAGTCCAGGCTGGATGGGCCTTTGAGGAACCTGGTCTAGTGGTGTCCCTTCCCATGGCAGGGGTTGTTGGAACTAGGTGATCTTTATTTCCTTTCACACCTAAACTGATGTATGATTTTTATTCTTTTTAAAATTTGTATTCTTTATTAAAATAGAAACAAAAAGTCTCTCAAGTATCCTAGTAAAAGGTGAGGATCAGCATTACATAAGCATCATAATGAATATGGCCTTTGTAAAAATACTTTTCAGTCCCTTGTGTATTAAACATTGCGTAAAAATGCTGTTGGATGCATAGCTACAGATATGGTAGTTTTGCTATCAACAGAAACTGAGATCCTTGCCTTATGTCTCTCCTTACTGGCAAGGCTCTTCCATATTGTTGTTGTTTGTTAAGAACTCATGTGTTTTCTACAATGGCATTGACTCATGCCTATGTGGGAGACCGAATTCATTATAGATTTTCTGTTTCACAAAAAAGTGGAAACCTGACGTTCATTAAAAGCAAATATATAACCTCCTACTGTTAAACTTCATAAATTCATAGTGATAATTAGAGTGGGTTTTAAAATTTAGAAGCAACAGGGTTATTTCTAATTTTAGCTAGAAAGAGGTGGACTGTCAAGAGAATGTTTATTTATTCCTTGTGGCCTTCTTGCTTCGTTTGCTAATAGTTACTAGCGATTGGTAGATGTTGCATACTAAAAATCAACCTAAATACAGTAGTGCAGTGTTAATTCTTGTAAAATATACATAACTTGTTCTTCCCTCAGTGATAAATAGCTAATCCATAGATATTAATATAATCAATAATATGCACTCACATTTTTAATACTGTATAATATAATGCCAATTTACTTTTTGTTATAAAGCCTCTGGGCAATTCAGTGTGTATTAACACCAATTTACAGCTTCAAGGGAATAAATGAGCCCACTCCCCCAAAAAAACAACCTGGGAAGCAAACCCACACAGCTAAGCACCATATGCAAAGACAATGAAAAATCTGAGTTTGGAACATGTCCTGAGTAGATGTCTCTATGTACTTCCAGAAAGGCCAAGAGGAAGAAAATCCCACAGGTAGAGGCCTTCAGCTGGGACCTTTTCCTGAAATGGAATGGACTAATACACAGGTGAGAGTAGTGAAGTTGGCTGTGAGAAGTAAGTGAGGAAAGCAAATAGTTTCTCAATTGCTGCTTCATAGTTTTGCCAATTTTTCTCCACCAATGCTTCCCGGCACCCAAAAGGGCCCATTTCAAGTTAAAAAAAAATATATTTGCACAAATGTTTCAGTAATATCCAAGATGCTGTGGCATGCAAGAAGCCCTGGCTACATACTGATCAAACTGAAAACGGTGTGAGCTGTTAGGAAAACAATGTGGCTTGAGTTGACTTTTGACGTTTGAGGAGGTCAATGATATTGCCATGGTAGCCAGTAGAGAGACCTGTCCTGATCACAGTTCTTCTAACCTGATTTGAATGGCTCCGTTAGATGGAGGGGGATCGTGCCCTGGAAATTATTTTGCCTCTCCATTGTCTAGACATTTTTATGGTCAAATAACTTAGGTGTAAATGTCTTGACTTTGGTATCTCAAGCGGTCAGGAAAATTTCACTTTTATTTTTTTGAAATTTCTTGTTATTGCCTGTTGGTCCAGCAGAGGTGCAATCAATCTCTGAGATGTAACGGGCAGGACTAAACCAGGATATAGGACATATAGGAAGACTAAGAACATTTGTGAACCCTGAGAGCCTGACTGAAAAAGCATTGTTGAAGTTTGATTTGGTGTGGGGTTTTTTGTGGCTTATTTTGGGGGTTTGTTTGTTTATTTGTTTTTTAATCAAAGAACTTTTCCAATAGATGAGTTGTCATTGAAACCAGAAGTATAAAAAAACCCTCCAAATCAAACAAAAGTGCAAGTGATGCTATTGCACCAGAATAGTAAACTCCATAAATTTCTGTTATGAAAATACTTAGTTTAGTTTATGTTGCATTTGTGCGCTCAGTTTTCAGTGTATGACCTTCTGCCATTATGATAATAGATGTGTGAGACACTTGATATTCTGGCTGTTTGCCAGCTGGGTCCTTTGCAGTCTCAGGAGCAAAAGAAGGCAGATTTAGATATGAAGTTAATGCACACTAATGAGCTATTTCTGGTAAAAGTAGTCTGAAGTAATATATTGCTCATGTCCAAATTGCTATCCTTTGTTATCCAGAGTTAACAAGACTGGGATAAATAGGACAGATGAGGATTCTGAGTGATCTTGCACAGCTCTCTGCCAGCTGGACATCAATTTATAATGGCTTAGGATGTCTAGGTAATTTTCCTTAATGTAAGGGCCAAAAATATGTAATGATTAACGTGGCAACCTAGGATGAACTCAGTGGCAAGCATAATGGACAAGAACTCTTACAGTATCTGGACACACAATTTCTATCTCCTAAGATTTCAAGAAAAGTTTAACAAAGCTTATTTTGTGGTTTATTTTGCATGTGAATTAACTAATTTGTGCTGCTTTTTTGTAACGCCAAAACCAAGAAATGATGCCAGTCAATCACTGTTTAATTAATCGTGTCATTTATTCATGCAAAGATGAACAAAAGCTCTGATACCTCTTCAATACTGAGTGGCACACAGTAGGAGGGAAGTGCTGTTTGCTCCCTAGCAAGCCCATATGGTGGTAGGAGATCCAGTGTCCCTACTGTACAAACAGCACCGAATCTTTCAAAGCACGTTAAACAACATCTGCCAGTGATAAAATAAGTAAAGCAGAAGGCTCATTACTTGGTAACTTTCACCTAAGAGCCTTAAAAAGGGAGGCTGAAATGATCCATTGGAGAAATTGTAAAATTCTGGAATGTGAGTGTCATGCTATTATTTTCACCTTTTTTTTTTTTTTCAAATAATGCTGCAGAGCAGGCTAGTTCTATTTCAGCCCTGGAAAAAATATTGGAAAGATTAAGGAGAATTTAGCTAAAAAAGCAAGCATAAGAACAAAATAATGATAGGAAGAAATTAATGACAGTCAACATAGTTTTAAAGAAAAGCAATTATGCTAGATAAACTTCATTCCAGAATGTGTATTTGCTTGTCAAATAGTCCTAGGTGTTGTTTAGGCTTTTGTAAGGCATTTCATTTAATTTTGTATTTCATCTGGTATAAAATAAATAACAGTATACTTTATCAAAATAACATTCCTTGAAGACTGACATCTCAAAGCATTAGTCGATGAGAAGTGACCCTTACACAGAAATTTTGAAGGATCATAGAATCATAAAATAGAATCATAGAATGGCCTGGGTTGGAAGGGACCTTAGAAATTATCTACTTCCAACCCCCCTGCCATGGGCAGGGACACCTTCCGCTAGACCAGGTTGCTCAGAGCTCCATCCAACCTGGCCTTGAACAGTTCCAAGGATGGGGCATCCACAGCTTCTCTGGACAACCTGTGCCAGTGCCTCACCACCCCCACAGTAAAGAATTTCTTCCTAATACCCAATCTAAACCTGCTGTCTCTCAGTTTGAAGCCATTCCCTCTTGTCCCGTCACTGCATCCTCTTTTAAATAGTCTCTCTTCACAGCCTTCCACAGTTTAGAATTGGGTGTGGACAACATTATTTCAATATTTTCACAAATTCTTTGGAAAGCAGCATGAATTCTTGGATGTTAGAATTTGAAAATAATGCAAAGATTGAAACACTAGGAAAAAAGAGGAGGACACAGCAATCGAAACAGTAGGGGAAAAGAGGAGGACACAGCAATCAGATAATGCAATCTAGTTACAGTCTAGCCTGCAAACAGAGGTCATTCAAACAAAATTGTCAAGATTGTCTCTAGAAGAGGTGTTACACAGCCAGAAGGAAGCAATAGCAGCCTTACGTACACATGGGGAACCCTACAGCTGACATAAGGGATGCTAGGAATGTTCCAGAGGAAAGGACAGACAGCTCAGTGGGGCCTGTATTTTTAACTTGGATGTAAAAAACCTCACTAAAAATTAAGAGTAAGGAGATGGTTTTATTGGTATGTGCAACAGTGAGACTGTGGAAGGAAATATTGTACCAGGTTTTCGCATCTGTAATTTATAAAGACAATAAATAAATATCAAAAGAGAGAAGAGAGACTAAAGTGGAGAAGAATTCTTCCAGAGAGATACATGACCTAATGACGGTGTATTCCTGTGGGATGACTGGGAATAAGAGGATTCTTCACAGTAGCAGAGAAAAGCAGAATGTGTACCAGGGTAAGAGTAAACCAAGGCTGGGCAGGTGTTTTTAAAAGTGAGAACATGGGACAAACCATCAAGGAAAGCATTAGATCTCAGTCCTGTTATGTTTCCAGGATTAGGTGCTTTCCTGAATAGGTGTGCACGCTTGTGTTTAAGACAAGCTGCTGTTGTCAGTGTTACATATGGCAGTACATTAGATCCCATTAGTTTAAGGCTTTGTGCCTTAACTCCACATCTTTGAGGTGCTGAGTCAGAAAAAGCTTGTTCTACACTCGAAGGCAGGGTTAGATGGTATTGTGGAGGGAGATTCAACTCCTAGAACTAATGCATTTTATCACCTTCTTCCCCAGTCAGTAGTTCAAATGGAGAAATGTGGAGCTTTATTACTTGGCCTAATGAAAGCATTTATTTCCTTTTTACTTCCTTCCCACTTCCTTCCACTTTAATTCATTAAAAAAAGCTCAGTACACCCACCTCCTGGCCTACATGTGTGGAGGATAAAGTTTGAATTCTTCTAGATCATGAACTTGTGAATTAATTTTCCTTCACTGATTTTTAACCAGGAGTGGCAAAATTTTGATTAAAACAGCAAGGTTTGGTTGAGAAGTCTTGATGTTTTGCAGTGCTGTCTGCCATCTATTCCCCAGTCATATTCTGTATAACTGGTTGAAGATTGGATAGTCTTTAAAATAAAGTTCTAGACATGGTATGTTTTTTCAGCTCTTCTTGAGTCATCTTAGGCAGCTTGCTTCATTTCTTTCCCTTTGATTTCCTACCTGTAAAGAATAATAGCATTTTCCTTTCCCTTCAAACCCCTCAAAGGGCTTTGAGAAGCATTGTAGTGGCTGAAGAGTCGTTAGACCTTTTCTTTCTGTTTGACATAGAACTAATTAATTCTCGTACTACCATTGCACCGTGTTCTCAGAGCAGTGAATGGTCTCACCTGATAACGCTCTGGAACACTTGGAGCTAAAAAGAAACAGAGACCCCTAGCCTACAAATCCATAGGTGCACTTACCAACTCCTAGAGAAAGTATATTTAAAATTAGCTTTGTTTTGTCCCCCCCCCTACACCTACACCCATTATAGCATGTCTTTTCAAGCTTCCTGCTTTGACTTGCACCTAAAATAAATTATTTTCACTTATTCCCATCTTACTTACCTTATATCATTCCCTGGGAAAAAGTGGCTCTCCTCTGCAGTTAGGCAAGGATGGAAGGGTCTATTGTTCAATTATGAAGCCTTCCAAAAACATTTTCATTGTTTTTGCTCAATTAATCAGCAAAATCTGCTTTTGTCTTAATGTCTAAAAGAAATTCAATGTCTCAATAATGAGGGGTGTAAAACTCTGGTGAAATCCTGATGAGAACTGTTGAGGAATGGGTGCATCTGTTTTCTCCTGTTTTACACTCAAATTGGAAACTCTCTAAAGCTTGGCTGCTCCTTTTTCATTCTGGATTTCCTAAAGCCTTCGGCAGTGGAATTGCAATCCTTAACACTGACACTGAGATGTTAAGGCTAGAGATAACAGGCTAATCAGAAGCTGGCATCCTTTGCATAATCTTAACACTTCACCGGGGAAGAGGGAACTGAGCTCCTGTACCCCTTATTGGAATCTGAAAATGCAGATGAGAACATAGGCAGAGTTTGAGCCTTAAAACCTAGTTCTATTAAAATGGAATTTCTCTGATGTACAAATCTACTTCCTTTGTACTCTACCGAGAGACATATTTATTAATGAGCATAGCTATTTAGCTTTTTCCACTGCTAACATTTCAGAAATGAGTCTTTGCTCTTGCCCATATACCCCTACAGAATTATTTCTCTGTGAAGAATTTTTCAAGTTTAAAGTACTGCATGGGCATCATGAAGTCTTAATTTTGCCTGCAGTAGGTTTTCATTATTTGGTATTACCCATGAGTAGTAGAAGAGATGGAGGTGCACTTTATAAATTTGTTTTCCCTTTGTTTGTTGTGTCAGTTGATGTTCCCTTGTGGTCTCTCACGAGCTTTGTTAGACACTGCTCAGGCAGCCCAGCTTATCAATGATGTGTAGTTGCCCTTTCATTCTCACAAGCTGAGAAGAATTTGCTTCACCTCCCATTCAAGTAGATAATAGAACTTCAAAAGGCTTAATTGCATCCGAGATATTGCACAATATTTCCACATGAACAAATATAAAGGTCAGCAACATTTGAGAGGCTTTATTGCAAAGATCTTTGTTCTGGCTTGAATTCTGCTGAAAATTGTCTTTGTTGTTAAGAAACGGGAATTTATTGATCTTAAAAAAGGACATTACCTGTGGACAATCCTTTAAAAGTGATCGGCCCTAAATTTTTGTGAGGGTAGCTTCTATTGATGTCTTTGATATAATATTTAGAAAATTAGTAATTAAGTAAAATATCTCTAGTGACCCTGCAAATAGATTTTACCTGAAGTGATTTGTTTCTGTATTTCACTCTTCCACATGGAAGAGTGTTCACTATAGCTTCAAAACTGAAGCTTAGGATTTTAAACAATTTTATATCTCCTTTGCAGTCAGCATTAAAGGTAAACTGATGGTTTTGATTGTCAGTTAAGTAAATCTCACATGCTTTCCTGGAAAGGCCAATAATAAAATTCAAATTATGTAAAAGTAAACCGAATATACAGATAGTAATTCTGCTTCACAAAGCTTTGGAAAATACTGGTAACATCAGTATTCCATATTGCTTGCCTGTATTATATGGGGTAAAGTGAGTGCTGGAGCTTGAAATAAGTTTTCAAACAAGTTATTCTTGCCTTTTTCCACTTCTGTGATGTAATTCAGCAATGCATTGTTTAATTTACAGCAACAAAATGATTTGGGGTTAAATGTTATGGAGGCACTGAAGAGTTGGTTCTGCTTTTAATTGATGCTGTGACCTACATTGTTCCCCAAGGCAGTACAGACATTTTTCAGAAAAGTCTCCTGTTAATTATAATTGTACTCTGTGGTGCTGGGTCAGTTGTCATTTCCATTATATAAACTTTAAAAACTGGGGGGGTTGGGGGGTTTGGTTCAGGTTTTTTAGCTCACATTTGGTAAAGCTTTGTTCACTTGTCTATAACTGTTTCCTAAAGTGACGGTGGCTTCAGTCTAGCAGTCACTTCTGTACAAACCCCTGCAGATTCCGAGGGCTCCAAGAGGTACCTGCGTAGCTGTGCAGGTGCTGAAAGCACTTCCAGCCTTCTTGGAAAACAAAGCCAAAAGTGCTGAATATTTGTGTCAGCCTAAATTCCCATTAGAGCCAATTCCTTTAGAGCCAATGTGTGGTCCTGCCCATCCACTAATCCTGGTTTCTGGAGTAAACCTTAACCTCACTGCACTGCTGAATACACTCCCTATTTCCTTCAGGAGGTGACCACATCCATAGAGACCATCATGGGGTTCCTATAACATCTGCCTCACAGAAACAGGGAAATATTTATTGGTAACTTGGATGAAAGATGGTGTAAAGAAGTCAGCCATTTAAAGGAGAGGAAATTTATTTCTTATCTCTAGACAGTACAAGTTATGGTTCATTACAGCATTTCCTTTCAGTTGTAGACATGCCCATGTGGTCAGCTTGCAATATCAGACTCTTCTTCACTTCCTTGGGAGGTTTTTTGGTTTTTGTTGTTGTTTTTCCCCCTCATAGTGTTTATTTATTTACATTACTTTGTTTTATAATGTAGATTTTCTCTGGATGAGGCTAAAGCCCACTTGCCTTCATTATAACTTCCTTACTTGAAACATTTGGGATTTTGTGATTCTTTAGTTACATATAGTTGCTGTCTACAACTGCTGGAAAACAGGTTGTGCTGAGGTGGGAGTTGTCCTCTTCTTCCAGGTAATTAGTGATAGGACAAGTGAAAATGGCTTCAAGTTGTTCCCAGTGGAGGTTCAGATGGATATTAGAAAAAATTTAATTACTGAAAGAGTGGATAAGCATTGGAACAGGATGCCCAGGGAAGTGGTGTTGTCACCATCCCTGGAAGAGTTCAAAATATGAGTTGACATGAGACTTTGCTATATGGTTCAGTGGCCTGGATGGTATTCAGCTGAAGATTGGACTTGATGATCTTGAAGGTCTTTTCCAAACTTAATGATGGTAAGATTCTATGATTCTAAAATAAACTTAAGTGGAATATTGTGAGAGCTACAAGTGCTTCCCAACCCTGAAAGAGTGACCCAGGATTTCTGAAGCTAAAGACTGAAAAATCAGCAATGTTTGTAATTTTGCAAGTTATTAGGCAGTCTTGAAATAATTTTATGAAGTCATCATTACACAGCAGTAGAGTTAAGAAACTCAGATTCTGAAAACTTCAGGAGACTGAAGTCACAGTATGAATTCACAACCTCTTCAGATATTTTCAAAATTTTGCATCTAAGGGTAATTTTCCTGAAGAAACATAATTGCTTCTGGAGACATCATCCTGATTAAATACATTAAAATGCTGTTATTGATTAAAATTAGAACGTTGCAATATACCTGATCATTTGGAGTGATTGATAATGATTCTTTTAGCTCTGAGCATAAATTCCAAAATTAGTCATAATTCAACTTGTAGCTTAAGATAAAATAGTTAATGCCATGGTGTAATCTTTCTGAAAAAAGAAGCATGTCCTATCTTAAAATGTACTGCTAGTACCTTTACTTTGCATTGGTGGCTGCTGCCTCAGTCAACTGTCCTACCTAATTTTTTCATGTGTTCATTCTCCAATTAAGGGATCGAAATTTATTTTTTCTCTTTGCTTCACAGTATGAATCTTAACCCATTCAGAAAAGCACAAGGAAATTCTGAAATAATGGCTATGTAAGCAGTCTATTAAATGTTATTAGAAATACATGCTCTTTCTGTAGTGAACTCAAAGTCTCCTGATTGTTTATATAAAATGTTTATAGGAGGTTTACAGCTACAAAGGGGATTTTTTTTGTATGTTGTTTGAAAAAGTATTTCACAGGGTAGAAGTGATCATGATAAAATGATATTTTTATAGTACAGATGTGTTTCAAGGACCCTCATATAAAAGAGTACTCTTTACTTTATTTGTGCAATAGAAATGTAGAGCTTACTGTAAGGTCAAGTGTCTATGTCTCTAAGAAGAAAATGTTTGGTTAAAAATTTTATCTCAGTGTTGGAATCCACTTAAAAGCACATTTTTATTCAGATCCTTTATTCAGTAAAGTACTGAAAAGATATATAGGAATTAGTAGGTAACTTGGAGGATTTTAGAGAACAAAAAGAAATAATTAAGAGT
Source organism: Leptocoma aspasia (assembly GCA_013399835.1). NCBI lineage: Eukaryota > Metazoa > Chordata > Aves > Passeriformes > Nectariniidae > Leptocoma > Leptocoma aspasia. The sequence continues at coordinate 2,892,239 of VXAX01000826.1, forward strand.
AAACTGATTAACCCCCCTGGGAGCGAGGTTTTACCAAGGGAGAATTTTTTCTGTCTTTCGCACTCAACTCTCAATAACAAAAAAGCAGCATTTTTTCACTTGTTTACAAAACACATTGTTAGTGATTAAATTGCAAATGAAGAATGGTTGAGTTTAGTTTAATCCATAGTTAAAGTCTGCAGAATTTCAGACATCAAGACTTTGAATTCCATAAAGCCCAGACAATTAAGAGACCTTTCCATGTTCAGCATCGTGTTGTGAGACAAGCATGCACTTTGTTCCAACTCTAATAAATTAAAAAAAATTTGTTCCAATTGCCACAGAGAGTACCCAGAGAACTGCTAAAATTATACTTTTGCTATGATTTGGTTTTCTACAAGGCACAGTATATTACTGAGAGATAGAATATGCACAGCTGCTTTACTACATAAGCCTTGAATGCTACTGGAGATTTTAATTATCATTGAATGAGTTGGTTTAAATCTTTACACACACACACATATAATTGCAATGTATTTTACTTATCTAAGAAGAGTTATATCTCACTTTGGCCATAGGAATTTGAAAATTAAATGGGTTTTTTTGACAAATAAATCTTTTCTCAGTTACATGTTTAAACTTTGTAGTTGCAAGCAAAATACAAAAATATTAATTTAAAATACAAAAATATTGATACAAAATATTAATTTCTACCCTATAATCTAAAGGTTTCTGCCTCTTCTAGTGGCCTCTGAAAGCCTCTGTACCTTCAGAAATATGCAGTTTAACTCATAATACTGTTTCCAATAACAAGATTCTTACATTTTGCTTAGAAGCGCTGTGAAAAGAATTGTGATTTTCTTAGGTTAAATTGGCATTCGCTTAAACCCCACAGAAATTCTGGATTTAAATTTTTCGAAGTTCCTTTTAAAATTTTCTAAAATAATAAGGACATGAAATTATTTCTAAAATAATATGGGCCCTAGGACACCTGCTTCAACTTTGAAGTTCTACTTTGAGAATGAGTTGGACAGTAAGACACACTTGAAGCTCACTTCCAGCTCAGCTTGTCATCCTATGGTTCTGTGATTCTGTGAGTTAAATTGACATTTGTCAGTGATTGATTTTGAAGAGTGCAATTATATACTAAGAACTGAACATTGTAGGCTCCAAAATTAAAATATCGCCCTCTATTTCCTACACAGACCTTGATCACCCTTAATGTTTCGTTCAGTTTTTTTTTGTTCAGTTTTTTCAGTTCAGAAACAGTCTTTTCTCTGTTTCATTTTGACTCCTCTAGTGCCAGGCTATTTTTTTCTGGTAATTTTGAAATACTTGAGCATTTCATTTTGACTTTGCCGTCTCTTTCCCTGACCTTGACAAGTCCCTGTTGACATAATCACACTATAAACTTTTTCTGTCATATACTGATGTGAATGATAGTGCAGCTTTCAGATACTATGTTTGCAATGAAATACAGGAATTGGAGTAAACTTGAGTGACATATCTTTTCTGACATAACCTGCATTTAGAATTCAGGCAAGTGCATTCTTTTGTGAAATCTTAAAGCCAAACTTGTAGAAAAAGAAAAATTAAAAATCTATTTTTCAAGCCATTAAGGATCTTTTCATTAAACAGTGTTAACAAAGTGTACAAAATCAACTCCTTCTTACTGAGATTTTTTTTCCCCTGCTATCTTTATATCTGTTGTGAAAACTGGGAACTATTGTGTAAAGCAACAGTGTCATTGGAACACAGAATGAAAAGACCGACCCTCTCCCAAAGAGTTCCCTAATTAAGTAAAGGAGAAAATAAAAATAGGTGAAGTAGGACAGAAGAGATACAAAAACATATTTAAAAAGCACAAACTACTGACAATTTTTAATAGAATCACAGAACCATGGAATGGTTTGGGTTGGAAGGGACTTTAAAGATCACCTAATTCCAACCCCCCTGCCATTGGCAGGGACACCTTCCACAAGACTAGTGTGCTCAAAGTCCCATCCAGCCTGGCCTTGAACACTTCCAGGGATGGTGTAATAACAACTTATCTTTTTAAATTAATTACTACTCTAAAGACAGATCATAAAGAAGCAGCTTTGCAGGATGTTTCACTATCACAACTGAAATGCCACTCCTGGCAAATTGGTGGGAAACTGAACTAAGAAGACCCAGTTTTATTCTTCTTTTTGGGAAGTATCTGAGCCCTTCTAATATGCAGAAAAGGACTCAGTGTTCACTTATAGAAGGGGTCCAAAAGTACATACTGAAAGTGGCCAAAGGGCAGTTTCACGTGACCATAGTATACAAGATGCTTTGGGACAAATGGGATAAAACTTCTTCCCTGTTGATCCTAAAGTATTTTTTAACACTGCTTTTTCCTCTGCAAAAAAGTTCTTCCACTGTTGTGTTCCCACATTGGGCCGAGGGCTGGTGCACCAGCCTGGAAGTGTGTTAGCTAAACTTGTTCTAGATTCTCTTACTTCTGGCTATAAGTAATTTAAAAATCTTCAATAGATGAATTAACAGGGCTTTCATAAGGCCATTCCAGGCAGTAATGGGGAAAAATGCTAGATCTGTAACAAGTTCTTAAATATGACTCACTGATAATTTGGAGATGGTTGCAGTCTGGCATCAGCAGGTGGAAATTTTGCCTATGCTTGCAGAGTATAAACCCCTTACTACAACTTTTCAAACAACCAGGTGACTTCATGAGCTCTAAGATATTTTTTAAATGTTTTGAAGGTTTACTGTTTCCTGCTCTATTTCCTAGTAATTCAGCAGTTTAAATTCGGTGATTGCTGAGCAAATTCCAAAGTTGTTCTATGAATGAAAGTCAGCACTTGCCTTCTTTAGCTTCTGGGAAAGAGGTAGCTTTTGAATGATCTCAGAGAGGGAAACCTTAGTTGTCTTAGTTTATCCTCCTAATAGCACTGGTGTCTTTTCTTTCTTGGTCTGTGTATCTCTTTGGAAAGATAACTTGGGATGAGAGGGTGTCAATGGCTATATTGGAGAAGAGATTGATAAAGAAAAATTAGAGGAATGTGTGAAAAGGGTCTATACAGAAAGGCAGCATATGTGGAAAAGTGAGTCTGAGCAATGTGAAAAAATTATGGGAATGGAGGAAAAGAAAGAAGGAAAATGTGTTCTTAAATTGCCTATGGAAAAAGTGCTTGCTGAGTAAAGGATATATAATGTCTACTGGTATATATAAAGGAACTGGTTGAAGTTCCTTTCCTTTTGGTTTCTTTTTTATGTGTTGCCTTTCACAGAGATGCAACACTATTTGCAGCAAGACTAAGATTGAACCACATCTAAATCCAGAGAGCAGCTTTTATTGGTTAACATGGGAAAAACTAGAGAAGGTAGACTGAGGTTTTTTCTGTCTTGAAGCAGATGACACCAAAAAATTCACAGATTTGAAAAGTCAAGGATTATATTGTCCAGTCAAGGAATAGTCTGTATTATTATATTATCTATCAGGTATCTAAAGACACATGATTTTATGTGGCAACAGTATGTGAAAACTTACAGTACCTGTGCACCTGGGGTGGTACTTGAGATCCATGAATTCAGGACAAGTTAACATTAAAAATACAGAAAAAATATAGCTACATCAAGGTATTATGCATAAAAACACAGTGCTATCTCATTTACAGGAATTAGTTGGGTGGTATGATGCAAAGAGACCCCATAAGCTGCAGCAAAACATACTTTTCACCCTGGCTTAATATTATGTTAGTAGGCAAACAGAAGTTCTCTATGCCCTGGAGTGGTGTCTGTTGTGTAACTTGTCCTTCCTACATCTTCATATGTTGTAACTCATTGTTTGTTAATATTATTTGATTTTTTCAAGTGATGAATTGCTCAAGCTAAAAAGTAGGCTTTGTGAGTGGGGGCTCAGCATGTTCATGCAAAGGGACTGTTTCTGAAAAATGAATACACAGGACATTTTTATTGTTTCTGCTGTTCTGTGAATTTTCATACTTTCTAAAACAGATTGCTTCTTAACTATAAGTATGGCCAGGCATCTCATGTTCTGGTTAAATAACCCAAAGAATTCAGTGCCTGTCTAGTTCTTCAGTATCAGTGGACCAAGGAACTCAAAACTGATCTAATTCCAATTTCTAAAGGTACGTGAGAACTCGTGTCCTTGGCACCAACTTTTTTTCTTTTCAGTGGGTCTGGTTTTAGGCTAAGGCCATGTAAGGGAACAGGCAGTAGTTTCTAAATTGCTACAAATAGAGATATTTTAACTTGGTATTTCGAAGTTAATTCTAGGAGACAATAGCATGAAGCTCTATCATGGAGCGCTGTCGTGGTTGGTGAAACAAATTTTTAAAGTAAGATACAGCTTTGGCATAGTGCTCCATATTGCAATACCCTGTGGGCATTTGGAGGAAGTTAAGAGGTGTCACATATATAACACCAGGATTTATTGCATTTTACTTTATAGAATAGGCTGGAATATTGCATATTAAAAATAGGCAATGTGTGTTTATAGCTGTATAATATATTCACAAACCAGCTGAATTATTCCCTCAGAGTAATTTGATGGACTACTTCTTTTTGCCTTTTTCTTTTTATTTTATTTTTTGTATAACTGCTGAGATTATCCAGTTACAAGTTAGGTCAGAGTTCTTAGGAGTGAAGAGAAATATGCATCCTCACAGGCTTGCAGAGCATTGTTCAGAGACACTCTTAAATTAGACTGGCTCTTTCTGCTCAGTTTGTAGAGACTGTTCAAAAGATAAATCAGTATATAACCTTATATTGGTAGAGTACTTGCGTAGTTTAGCTTAATTCCTCCAGTGGGAGAGGGCATATTTGGGGTTTGCTCCTCCGCTGTCTTTAGTGGAGACAGTCTCTTGATGAAATGAGAAGTAATGCAGAATAATCCAGAGCTATTTACTGATAAATTTTCTGTTCATCAGAAAATGTTAAAACAAACAAACAAACAAAATGTTTTACAATATGTTAACTGTGACCTAAACTTTATACAGTTATCAATTTTGTGCAACTGACAAACTGAATGACTAAAGCGTTGATCTTATTCATACCTGGCTGCTATAAATAATCTAATCTGATGCCTGAAGCATTTGTCTTGAGCCTGTAATATATCCTTATTACAAGCTTATATTGCAGACATTTTCTACTGCACTTCATTTACAGAGCTGAGAATCTGAAATCAAATGAAGAGCAGGATGACAGTGGAAATTATGGGAAAAGAGGTGACTGTATGGATTATTAGAACTGCATGTCTTAGGTTAAACAAAGCTTAGATTCCACTTGCAGGTGAAGGAGAAAATGGTTGGTTGCTTTCTTGAAAGATGCTGAGCTAAATGTAGCTGTTGACCAACAGTTCTAACCATAGTGAAACCCTTCCTCTTTCCAGACTTTCTGTGAATCTTTGAGCACGTTGTGACATTGTGTGTGCACAAACCATCTGTTTATGGTGGCTGTGTACCATAAATATGCGTGGTGCTGGATATGCCTAGCATGCTGAGGCTCTGTAGATCTAATGGCACAGCACAGCGTGTCATTCAGAGAAAAGAGGTTCAGAAGTAACGTGAGAAAAAAAATGGGTCAACTTCATAAAAAAGACATGGATTTCCTATTAGTTCACCTCTGTGGTTTTGTATTTCTTAGATTCTTTTTTCAGGAAGGGAATTTTGGATGATTTTCTTACCATAATGATAAATGTGAGAGACAAAACTAAGAGGGAGTTACCTATTTTGAAAACCTTTGTAGCAGTCACATTGAGAAGGCTGTGCCTCAATTCTCTTGCAACTCATCATGATGAAAAGCAGAGTTTAAGGCTTTGGACAAGTAGTGTCTCAGAGTCTTACAAGGGAAATAATTTTTAATCTAATATAATTTTATGAACTTTCAGCTTTAAATCCAGATTTACCAGGTGACATATGTCTTTTTAGATGTAGGAGTATCCCGCAGATTAAAAGGAATATTTTTATGGGTCCTTGGGTATTTGATATGAAGGAAGTATAAATAGCTTTGTGGAGTAAGCACAAATTTCACAGTGTGCACTAAACTAGGTTCATTGGAGTGCTGCTGAACACTGCAGCTTTGCTAGTTTAGCTGTAAACTGTTCACTTAAAATTAGTCACTGCTGTCATAAAGCTTAAGATTTTCATACATACTACATAGGGAGAGATAAAGACCTTCCAATTGATGGCTAATTCTAGTCTTGTCATTTGTTTCCATCTTGTATTAACATGTTGACATTGGTTGTTCCAAAAAGTCAGTAAAGAGTCAAACTTCACTGACTTCAGTATTTCCTTAGTTATTGCCACACCTTTATTTTGGTACACAGTACCTTATTAGTCCTTAGAAAGGATATTTTGTTTTTAAAAAGGGCTTTCAGAAAATGGTAGCGCGTGAAATATCCTATCCCCATCGGTCTCTTGGAGGGCACTGTGTTCCAGAGGCAGAGATGAGTGCCCTGTACAGCAGCACAGCTTTGTGTGGCACTGGGCTGAGACAGCCAGCGCTCCTGCCACGCCACTGACCGGGACAAACTGACTCTCCACAGCTTTTCCTTGCCCATTCATGTATCTCATTCCACTAGTGGCCATGCAGCAGGATTCTTGAGTTATTTTAGCACTGCTGACGTTCAGCTCTGTAAAGAAAATGTGTCTTTCACTCTGGAGAGGTGATCAAGCAAACTTGCATAAAAGCGAAGAGGTTAAAAGAAGTTAATGATAATTCTGGCATCAAATGGAACAGAGAAGGAATCAGAGTATGCCTTTTCTAGCACTCCAAAGCATACTGATATAGTGTCTGCTAATGAAAATTGCTCTAATAATTTGAAATACATGCATATCAGATGCACATATCCCATGCATTAAAATATTTTAACTAAATGGAACTTCTAATTAATGCCTTGTTTAACCATGTTACATTTTCAACCAGATGAACACTATTTAATCTGTTTGGCTGCTCCACTCATGGACAGTATTTGATATTTTCATCTTCCTTATAAATTACACTTTAGATTTTGATGAAAATATCTTCCCAGATTAAGTATGTTGGTTGCCCATCTCCTTATTTTTCTTGAGAGCAGGCTGTTTCTCATTTAACTGAACTTGGGTATTTTTGAATTTGTATGGTTTCAAGTACCATAATTAAAATAACAGCAAACATTGATTATGACAGACTTATGACCAAAACTTGTGATAAAATCTTATTAATCCCTTTTCTGCTTACTCAGACAATTGGTATCATTCTGCCTAAATACTGACATTTACAAATTTGTTGTCAGCTAAATAAACACTTCATTTTTACATTGGTTATAGCTGCCCAGCACACAGTTCTTTTATCTGTGTATTTACATATTCATATATTCTTTGACACCTCTGCATATATTATAAGAGGGGAGGGGAAGATGGTGTCCAAATTTGTCACAGAAGACACGTGTTAATATGCATTAAAATGTTCAAAGAGCAATATTCATCTTAGCCTCTACATTGAGAAGATATCAAAGCAGTTCAGCAGAGTGTTATGAGAAGCTAATTTGAAACTTCTACTCCCTGTTAGTGTCATTCTGTCTTAGAGTGAGATTTTGTTTAATTGCAAAATGTCACCCAATATTTTTCTGTTTATTCCTGGGAGGCTGCTCAGAATGTATCAATTGGGAATGCTGTCTGTTTACAGGGAGAAAGTTCGTAAAAACCACACACCAGCAATTCCCCAAGGGATAAATAAATTAAAATATTTCTAATTTACTACTGTTGGACATACTGGGTGAACTGATAAAGAGACACAATTTAATATTCACCTTAGTGAAATTTCAAGATTAAACTCATGGTACAGCTTTTCAGTCTAGTGGCCAGACCAATTTATATAGTGAATCCAAAACTTGATGTGGTTCCCTGTTCCAAGACAGGAGAAAAAAGTTTTAATACTTTTCCGATCATTTTCATATACACAGAAAATTCTAACAGAAACTTTCATCCCGCCTTCAGTGTGTCTAGGCCATGGATCACCCCAGCATGCTTAACTTCATCCTCCTTTCACCACTGCTGCCGAAAAAGCTGGGACTATTTTTACTGACTACTATTTTAGCATGGCTGTGTGAGATACTGAGAAACATCTGAGGTAATTAATAAACCCAAACTCTCTGAGCTTTTAGTGTAGTTTATATATAAATGTTCCACGGGCCAGAAGAAATGAAAATGCTAAGGCTGATACCCTGACAATATTTGTGGAATTGGGCAAGATTTCTTCTCATATGGTGTGACCTCTTTTTTCAGTGGTTTCTGAAAGGATCTTCCACTGCTGTGGAACACTTTCAGGACACAATAGTGAGAGGAACTTTCTTAATGCATTAGTCAGAGGGAAAGCATGTGATGCTGCCAAAAGGAAGCAGAATGTTACAAGTGACTGAAAAAGTGGGGAGCAGCAAGGAAATTAGAATCCAAATTCAATAGAAGTGTTCATTATACTAGCTATCTATATTATGTATCATTATAACTGGGAACATGTATTACTTTAGATTCTTGTTTCCTTTTGCTGATGTCAAACATTATCCAGATGGTATAGTGCATTTTCAGTATTCACCTCCTTTTTATGTCACACTTTTCATGATCTGCATTTTTCACAGATTTTTTCTTTCATTTTTTTCCATAGAAAATATATTATAATGTCCTTCTTAGCCCTATTGCCATATTTTTCTCTCCACTGAAACCATTTCTTAGTTAATAAACTTAATTTGTCCCTTTTTCTTAAACAAGCTTTTTTATCTCTGCTGCTTTCAGATTTAATGGACTGAGTGCTTCAGAAGAAAATATTGCTTGTAAAAAATATTGTGAGCTATTGGTATTATTTTCAGATCCTGCAACAGTAAGGATTGTATGCATAAACTATATTATATATATTTCACACATATGAATTCTGAGGTTTGGTGCTATGAACCAACACATTTTTGATACTAGCCGAGAAAGCACAAAATTATCTGCATGAAACTTGAAGGACTGATCTTTTGAGAATCAGTGGAAAAAAACTCTCTTCTTAATGAGACCTAATAAGCTACAAAGAAAGAAACTGGATCATCCTCTAGTAAGTGTGGCAGTCAGGCAGCACAGAGGAATGTGTGACTCGAGTCACAGAGTGGGTGGTGGCATCAGCCAGGGGAAGGGGTGGGTGTTGTGTTTTTCTGCTGAAATTACTTCTCTTTGGAAGCACAGACTGGAGAGCCATGGACTCGGTGTTTATTCTCAGTCACCTCTCCTTTCATACTTTCCTTTTTAGTATCCATTAAATAGACAAACTCTTTGTCCTAAATTTTCAGGATTCCCATTAGCCAGTCTCTTTAATGAATACACAATAGAAAAAAATTAACATGGAAAGATATGCAAATATGTGATCAATCTTACGCATTTTCTTCCCAGAGAACTTGTGGGTGCCCTATCCCTGGAAGTGTTCAAGGCCAGCTTGGGCAGGACTTGGAGTGACTTGGTCTAGTGTAACATGATTCTGCCCATGGCAGAGGAGTTGGAGCTAGCTGATCTTTAAGGTCCTTTCTGATCCAAGCCATTCTATGATTAACTTTTGATGTCATTTTCATTAAAGGGAACAATTTTAATACTCGTGTGTAATTTAAATCACATCTTTTTCTTTTTTGCCTGGTTACCTCCTAGCACACAGTAATATGATTGAAATCTCCTGCTGTCTCTCTGAGTTACTGCATACTAACAGGTGATGTCATCAGCACAAGAACTTAGAGAGTTGAAAGTATATATAGAAAACTTTTCTAGGCACTGAAAAGCATCTGACACATATCTGAGGAAAAATCAATCACCTATTTGAACAGCGCATATAATTCAAAACAAGAAGTAAAAATAAGTGAAACTGTCAGGAAAATGAACTGATGAAATTTAAATTTTAAATTAGTATTACCCAGGACACTGGGATTAAAATACCTAACCTTTCAGAAAATGCTGTTCATTTTTTTTAGTATGCTAGTGTACAGAATTATGATGCTGTCCTTAGCATCACATCATATATTAGTCTAGTATTGATGGAGGAGGGAGAGACTTCTACTTACTGAATTGTGATCTCCACCTGCTGTCTCTCCATGGCAGTTCTTGCTGATCTTCCTGATCGGACCATCTAACAAGTCTTTTCAGATGCAAACTCAAGGGGTTTGCCTCATCACTGTTCCAAGTGCTCCTTTGTGTTTGTGTAGATGATCACATAACCAAACACTGCTCATATATCCATCTATATTCTTTTATAGCAGATTTCTGATGTACTTTTGTTTATTCTTTGGCACATGGTGCTAAAGCTTCAGTTGTCACAGTCTGTTTAAATGATTTTAGAAAGAAACGTGTTCACATGTAATTTAAGGCACTTGGTGTCACTAAATCTTGTGGCAGAAGTGAAACTCAGGCAGTACATGTATACTTGCCTCATCGTTATTCTCCACCCATCAATCCATAGGAGGGATCCAAACTCAGGGAGTTTAAGGCCAGGAGGAGCTGCTTGAAGAGCCATTAGATTTTGTCAGATTTCCTTAAGACTTAACTTGCACTGGAATAAAGAACATTTGTATTTCAAAGGGTTATATCTCCTTGCAAAGCCTTCAGTCCTGAAAGGTATCAGGTAGCAGAAAAGCCCTCACTTCCTTGGGCAGTCTGTTCTCCTAGCTCCTTTCCCCACCTTGCAAGTGTAAAGTTGTCCAGCAATAGTTGACAGTCAGTGGTTCTCGTTATGGCTTCTTCTATTATATAAAACACTGCACTCAGTTTCTCAGTCAACAGATGGAAAGTTACACATCTTGCGCTTTTAAAGCTTTTACTGAGAGAAAATGTTTCCCTATCATTTGATTATTTTCTTTTTCTGGTCTTGATTTACAATGCCCTTATTAAAATGCAGACATTTTACTTTTACGTAATTTCCCTGGATCAGTTATCCTGGATCAGTTATCTATTAGTAAAATTGCTTCTGTAAAATAAATTTCTTGCTGAAATAAAATTGCTTCTGTATTGTGGAGGGATCTATTCCTTGTGGATGGATCTGTTGCTCTTGAAATTTATATCTGGTGATTAAACTAATTTTTTTCCAAAATAAGCAGTGAATCATAGAATCAAAGAATGGGTTTGGTTGGAAGGGACATTTAAAAATCACCTAGTTCCAATCCCCCTATGATGGGTAGGGGCACTTTCCACAAAACAGGCTTGTTCAAAGCCCCATCCAACCTAGCCTTGAACACTTCCAAGGATGGATGTCTGCAACCTCTCTGGGCAATATCTTTCACCACATTTTTCTCACTATCCTGATCATATATTTTTTCTTCCTGATTTCCAACCTAAGCCTACTCTCTTTTAGTTACAACTGTTTCTCCTTGTTGTGTCACTACAGGCCCTGCCAAAAAGTTTATTTCCATCATTCTTAAAAGCCCTCTTTATACAGTGAAAGGCTGCAAGAAGGTCTCCCTAGACTTGTCTCCTATCAAGAATTAGTAACCCCAGCTCTCTCAGCTTGTCCTCACAGCAGAGGTGCTCCATCTCTCTGATCATCCTTGTGGCCTCCTCTGGACCCACTCCAACAGGTCCACATCCTTCTTGTGTTGGGACCCCAGAGCTGGATGCAGAACTGCAGGTGGGGTCTCACCAGAGCAGAGAAAGGAGAAGAATCTCCTCTGTCACCCTGCTGCCCATGCTGCCTTGGATGCAGCCCAGGATAGGTTTGGCTTTCTGGGCTGCAAGAGCCTGTCGTCGGGTCATGCCTGGTTTGTCATGGTTTTCATGTTTCATACACGTGGTAGGAGTTTCTTTGCTCACCTGTCACAAGCCTTCCATTATTTCTGGACTCTCTGTTTTCCAGTACTCAGCCCCTTTTTCTGTAGGCTTATGTTCTTTGGTTCTAAATATGTAACTTACTTTTACTAAAAAAAAAAAAAAAAGAATATTGAATAGGAGTAATTTCAACTACTTCCTTGAGTAAGCCTGTGTTTTCTTTAGGATCAGAGGTGAGAAATAGGCACTTTTAAGGTGTTACTAATCTGAACTAGCATAGGCATCTAAAAATGCCTATTTCTGTCCTTTGGCTAAAAAAAAACCCAAACCAGGTGGCTTTTACAGTGAGCCAGATTTCTAAAGGTATTTACAAAGCAGGCACTTTTATTTATTCAGGGAATCCCATCCCTTTAGGGGTAATGGACATCTACAAGTCAAGCCATCAGTATTCATAACCTGAGCAGTCCTTATGTCATCCAAAATTTTCATCAGAAGCACCTTTATGTATCCAAAAAAATGTCATTAAATGGTTCAGGAGTACAGGATGTGCTGCTATACTACAAACCTACATTAGAGACATTTTCATTCAAATCACGTTGCTCTGCTGTTGACTACTTTTTTTTTATTTATCATCTAGTCAGTTCTTTGTCTGTTACATCTATGTTTTAATGCTATTTAGTAGTTTTAACTTCCTAACTGCTTCATATGCAATAGCCTTTCAGAAGCCTGAATATTTTACATTTGACAGGTTTCTTTGTCAGGCAAAGTCATATGCTCAACAGATGATGCAAACAGGTTTAGGAAGACCTGCTTTCCATAAAATCTGGGGCAAACAGTTAGCAACAGTTTTCTTTAATTTCTGTTTAACTGAGAATCTTTCTTTTCTATCAATGGTCTTGTTCTAAATTTCTGAAGAAGGACTGAAGATACAGCAATAGACTTTTTATGATCCTTCACAGAGTTCCTGTGCAGCTTTTATACTCCACTACGACGTTCCTAAAGATTCCTTATAGCTCCTTATCTCAACATCAGCTGCACCCATAATGTGATAGAATTATAACTCAATTTGAGAATATTTTATTAGTTACTTAATATGAGAATAGGTAAGGAACTTTCAGTTTAGCTGGAAAGTGTGTCTAGACATGGACTTTCTTAGTGGTTATAACTATCTGTATAAGTGTAACATTATGAATGTACCTTTAGAGGTCAACTTTTTTTGTCATTTGAAAGGTAACACATGCTAATTATCAATTCTACTTCTCTATTAAAATAATGAACCACTTCAGCTGTTCAGATCATCTTTTTGGCCAGAAGCTGTACAGAGTTTATCTACTTGAAAAAGTGATGTTTGGGCAGAAAATACATATTTTAGTCTAACAGAAGAATGTGTGAACTTTATTAATATTTGCAACTGCTCATGTAACTCGTGTTCTTTCTCTGGATTCTCTGAAAAAGGTTTTGAAGGCCTGGTATATAAAAATATATTTTGGCCTTTTTCTCAGAGCTGCCAGGGGCAATGAAGCATCTTCACTTTTTCTGTTCTATGAGTCCAGGTGACACTGGAGTAAAAGCAGCAACTGGTAAAAACTGAATGAATTTGTACAGAACAGACATCTCTCTGCTTGATTCATCCAGACTTTCAGAGTTACTTCATTATGTTTCGTGTTCTGAAAACACCAAACCCTAGTGATTCATTGATTTCCTTGGCTTGTGAGCAATACCCTTTTTTTTCATGACATCAGTCTTTATACTTCTGACATCCTCTTATAATTTCACGCTCATGACAGAACTGGTGCTCCTTATTTCCCAGCACAGGTACATCCTGTTGCCCAAAATAACTGAGATGCGTGCCAGGGAGAGGTTACTCAATATATGAAATATGTTTAAATATTCTTCCAAAGCTGCAAAACCAAGATTTTATGGATAATTTAATTTTGAATTTGTGAAGGGGCTTTGTGTTGGAAAGCTATTCAGACCTAAATTCAGCTTTACTTGATTTCTTTAAAAAATAAAGTGCCTTTTTAATCACTATTATTCACGCTTTCTCTCAGTCTGTAAGATTTTAATGGCTTTTAAGGACTTTTTAAAGTCAATAACAATAATATGTTTATATTATGAATATATGGGAATTAATTTGCCTAAACGCCCACTTCTCAATCAGCATCTCAAATGCAGACCTTTGATTTTTATTCCTCTTTCAAGCACAGAGCTTATTTACCATTTCTGAGAGGTTGTGACTATAAATACTGCTAGTGCTTCTATTTTAAAGACAGACACATAGTATACATCTACTTTCTTTCAATACTGAAATTTCCGTATTGGTTTTAATTTTTTCTCATCGCCATATGTGCTGCAAAACTGCTGAAGTGGAAGGAACCTTGTGAGGTCTCTGTACAACCTGTTCTTCAAAATAGGGTCAACACAGAAATCAGAGCAGGGTCATACACTTACATCCTGAAAACCTCCAAGGGCTGAGATCCCTCAACCTCACTTGACTCTGTTCGTAATTAACTTCATAGTTCTTAATTAACTTCATAGTAAGTTTTTTTCCCCCTTATGAGGTCCAGATGGAACCTCCCCCAATTCAGTGGATGACTGTTTTCTGTTCTCCCACGAAGCATCTGGGTAAAGAGTTTGGCTTTGTCTTCTTGGTTACCTCCTTGCAGGTGTTGAAAAGCAGCTCCTAAAAGTCCCCCCACTCATTCTCTGGCTATTGGGAGGTGTACATCAGTTTCTCTTCTTCGTGAAACATTTACTTTAATCTTGTTTCATACTAATTTATATGAGATTCACGCACTTCTTCTTTTATGCTACAGAATTCTGTAATTTCTACTACTTCTGATTTTATTAAGTCAAATAATTTTTTTCTTGGAACCAACAATATTCCAAATGAGCCAAGATTTTCAGGTCCAAGATTTTATTACTCATCCTTTAATAGAGCATCTAGTTATCATACTGTTATTCTAATCTTCATTTTGTCTCAATAGCCTAACAAATTTTGGCAGTAAGATGTTAATTATGCTTGCAATAATTGACCTTCACATCTATAAAGTGCAAGTAGGTGCATATATGTAAATGAAGACTTATAAACGTGACAAAATGCAAGCAGCATTTGACATTAACTCTACACCTTCTGTCTCTCTTCAGTGTGTTTTGAGCAAAAAAAGCAGCTGTTTGACTTGGGCGCATTTGATTTACAACATTTCAAATAAAGTCCCTTTTCTTCTTTTTTCTTAATTACAGTGAATCTATTAAAACACAAAACTCAAAGGGTTCCTTTTTACCCTGTTCCTTAATATTCTACTTTGAATCTGGACCCTTTTATTCCATAGCAATTTAATTTTTTTCTGATTTCCCCAGCTAATGGAAATAAATGATGATTTAAGATTTTTTTTCCTCTTAAAGGAGAATTTATATCCATCATGGCTGCAGGAAAAGACAATGAAACTAAACATCTCAGTAAATGCTGTTTTCTTTTCATCACTGTTTTTGCCATTACTGACTTGATATGCTATCTTCAGATAATGAATTTTTTTCTAATTTAAACACATATTAAACAGAAATATCTATTTTACACATTTTTTTCATTTTCTTTGGCCTCAGCAACCTAGAGAAAATGGCTTATACTGGGCAATTAAAATGGCAGTAATTGTGAAAAAGGGATTCTGGGTATTAAGCTCCTTTCATTTCTACGTTATTTAGAATAATGAATGGAACAGATATGGCTAATGTTCTTCCCTGTGGCATGGGAAATGCTGGCTTCTGGAGATATGGAAATTATTTTCCCACTGCAATGAGCTCCTCCTTCCCACATGGCAGAGCTCCAGACACTGCACTGGCAGGAGGCTGAGTGCATGGAAACTGAAGCTAAGAGCTTTGTGGCTGACGGCGCTAAATGTCACCACCTCAGACATGGATTTGCCCAGAGATGGGAAATCATGGAGGGAGTCCTGAGATGTCAGGACTTCCATCACCGTCTTCCTCTCCCTGCAGCTTGGGCTTTTCCAGAGATCATTCCTGTATCACACAGTGCATTTATCTGGCTGATGCTTATGGAGATGCTCCATAAACGTTGCATCAGTAATGTCATGCCAGGCTCAGTGTCCAGGGGTTCAGATGGCTTT
Source organism: Leptocoma aspasia (assembly GCA_013399835.1). Lineage (NCBI taxonomy): Eukaryota > Metazoa > Chordata > Aves > Passeriformes > Nectariniidae > Leptocoma > Leptocoma aspasia. The sequence continues at coordinate 2,908,098 of VXAX01000826.1, forward strand.
TGGTTTTCTTCCACCATCAGGTGGACTGGGAAAATGAAGAGGAAAACATAAAAAAAAAGACATTAAACCAACTCTAAGAAGAACTGAGGCTGTGTCCTGTGCAGGTCTGGAAGTGGTTACCATTTAGGTGTTGCCTCCACGAAGGAGGGCAGCCTTTGTAACTTGGGAAAGAGAGGATTTGGCTGTAGTGCAGCAGATGTTGATTATTTTTTGTACTGTTGGTCACTAATGAGATTTTGGTAGCTCAGCAAGGCTCTCTAGCTCCAGGGCAAAAGAGAGCACAGGGCTCACCTTAGATTGCAACTCCGTGGATATCGCATTAAGGCTCTTCTCTTGTTTTTTCCTGTCAGTACTTTTATTTTCTACTTGCAGCTGCTGACATTGTCTGCTTACAGCTTAGTCTTTCCCAGGAGTCAGGCTCTGTACTGTCCATCAGAATTGGTGTAGTACGAGCCCCCACCTCTGTCTGAAAGACCCCAACATCTACAGGCTGCACTGAACAGCCTTCAGCATACAATGGGCACTGCCCAATAAATGGAAAAGCTTCCATAGGTCATGATAACACTCTTCCTTCTACGCCAGTTCATGGATAGAAATCTGGATTCAGGACATCTGGGAGTTAAGGGAAGTGCTTCATCAGGTTTACAAATATAGGACTTACCACTGTTTCTCTGAGATGATCTTGGCTTCACTGAAAAGCAATGGTGCAAGACCTGCAAGCTCATTAATTTGCTCTTGTGTTCAGAAATGGAGTTCACTGACTGTTAGAACAATCTGCAAAATTTTATTCATAAAAACATCTCTTTCAGCAGGAGTCTGTTTCTTTGGTTTACATTTTATGTTAAGCCTAGCAGGATATAATTTATACAAATAATGTTTCATTGTTTCCTCATTTTGGCAGGACTGTTGAAAAATTTGAATACCAATATTTCCAGTGACTCAGAACAATGCCTGAAGTGACGAGGCTTTCAGTTTTTTCCTCTGTACTTACTTTATCATAGAAATTTTATGTTTTTATGAATGTTTTGCTGTGTTATAAAAATATCACTCCCAGTGATACTGTTGTAGAAATGTATCTTTAAAGAAAAAAAGGGACAATGTGTGAAAGTTGGAAATATTTTCAGATTTTAAATTCCACTGACAAAGATTTATTTTTTCTAGGCCAATGAGACGATTTTATAACATTTCCCTCTTAAAAAAAAAAGTTTAAAAAGTGACCAAGTATAGTCCTTTAGGCTAAATGAAATATTAAAATTCTCCTTTTCTGAAAAATCCTAGCATTGTATAAAAATTTAGGTTTAAATGGATCTCTGGAGGTTGTCTGGTGCAATGCCCAATCAAAGTAGAAACAACTTTGAGTTCTGAAATTACATCCAGTCAAAATTAGATGAGGTTGTCCAAAGCCTTGTCCAGTCCAGTGTTAAATATCTCCGAGGAGGGAGACTTCACTACATTTCCAGGTGATCTGTTGCAGTGCTTGACCACCCCTGTTATACTTTTTGTCTGGTGAATTCTGTTTTCTCCAGGCTGTTCAAACTCCTCTCTCAACCCCTCTATATTGTGTGCTCTGAGCCTCTCATCATCTTTTTGGACCACCATTGAAGTTGTATCAGCATCTTTCTTGTGGGACACACAGTACTGAAATGCAGTAGCCAGATGAGTCTCATAGTTACCATGTGATGGAAACAGTCACAACATTGGTATAAATTCTGCAGAAATTAGTAAGAATACCTGTGGGTACTGCTTTAGTTGGGAGAAGCTCATATACATTATTATTATTAAAAATGCAGTGACTTTTGTGTATTGTAATCCTCCATTAGTTAAACTGATATAGGAAATCCTACATCTGTGGGAAACTTTTGAATATTTATCTGATGATAATAGAAAATGTTGATCTTGTTACATCTCAATGAACTTTTATTACCATATAGATGATAATACAGATGCTATACAGATGCTTCATGTTGTTTACAGACACAGAAAAAGTATTTCTGTTATAAACAGGATTTCCTTATCTCAAAGAGTTTACAGAGAGTGAGCCATACAAGGAGCAGGTGAGGCCACTTGGTCTGTTCAGCCTGGAAAGAGGAGACTGAGCAGAGACTTCATCAGGGTCTCCAAGTTCTTTATGGGTAGAAGCAGAGGGGCCCACACCAATCTCTTCTCTTTGTTGACTCATGACAGGACCCAAAGGAACTGCATGAAGTTGCCAGGGAAGGTTTAGGTTTGATATTACAAAAAGGTTCCTCACCCTTGAGTGGTTGGGCACTGGAACAGGCTCCCCAGGGATGTGGTCACAGCACCAAGCCTGACAGAGTTCAAGAGCATTTGGGCAATGCTCTCAGACACATGGTGTGACTCTTGGGGTGTCCTGTACAGGGCCAGGAGTTGGTTTTCAATGATCCTAGTTCGTCCTTTCCAACTCAGGATATTCTATGATTCTATGAAATTTGGTTTTTTCCAAAATGGAAGTTTCAAAAAAAAAAAAAGAAGTCGATGTTATTCTAGTGTGTATTTAGTCTAGTTTGTCTTGTGAAGTCATAGGAAAGGATCATAAATGTCCTTGAACAACTCTTTATGAGACATTCATACTACTATTTAAGATCATATTGTCAGCAGTTAATTAGTGCAACTAACTGAAAGCAAGTGTGATGTATAAATTCTATTCTGAATTTACCTTAAGACATGACATCAAGTACAGATTTCAGGAAATAATATAATATGTTGACGTGTTTCCAACATTGACCATTGGGCACTCTTTTACAGAAAGTGAAGCTGAGTGTTAATTTATACCCTAAGGGGTCTGCAGAAAACGTTAAATTATTCCTGGTGGGAATCCTACAGTTTTTGCTTTCTACCCCTTGTAACTGTTTTAATATTAAGTTATCCCAAATAAGCTCTGACTACATGTACTCAGCCTATAGAATTAGAGAAGCTGAATCAGCACTGCAACAAACAAGCACTTTTAGAAAAGGAGGATCTTTGCTGCACTTTGTACTGAAATTACACTGAGTGTTGATGTCAGCTCTATATAAAAGCAATGAGCATTACTTCTAATTACTGAGTTAGGCTGGCTTTGGGCAAATGGTGATGGTAATGAGAGTTTTCATGCTTTCATACTTTCCAAGAGGCTGCCTTAGACAAAGATATGTTCATACCTTCCTAGTTAAACTCTAATTTCCTGTAGAAACATTTTAGTGACTTTTTCATTGTTTTAATACTGGACTTAGAGTTCCTGTTAATGGCAAAGGAGACTTAAAAAGATTTCAGCCTGAGAAGTAAGACCTTGGGGCAAAGCTCAGAAACAATCATACCACACAGCATTCCTCTAATCTCAACACAGCTTTGAAGAATAATAATAATAAAAAAAAATATACACCTCCTGCCCTGATTAAAATTTGAAGTGTCAGAAGTTGCACCCTGGTATTTGCACTTCAGATACTCTCTCCTGAAATGCAACTGATAATTCATTGCACCTCTGTTAAAAGCTGCTAAATATAAGTAAAACCTAATTCCTTTATTTCTGCAGCACTTGTGCAAACTGTAGGTGAAAGACACCTACAAGTAGGTATTTTACCTGCATTATTATCAGAACTTTCTGTAAAGAGACTAGGAGATTTCTTGTGCAAAGGGTGAAGAGGGGCCAAGGGAACCGCACCCACTTTGCTACCTAGCCATCACCACCTTAAATAGTCATGTTCCAGAGTCTTCAAGAATGTTCTTTTTGGTATGTTTTCTTGCTTATGAAGATGACCAAGCTCTTCCCAGGTGTACCCAAAAGTGACCTAGGCAGATTGTTTTGCCTCCTTAGCGAGTATATGTATACCAGATATATTTACATGCAGTCTTACCTAAATCTCTATCACTCTATATTAAGTCTTTGGGTGAACTCTCTGATAAATTGAGTGCAGCTGACTTTGCCTTAAATATCCCAGGAGCACAGCTTCATCTCCAGCACGGCACTAGATACTATGAAAGGCAAAACATCCATCAAGAGCACAGTGGATTGTGCCTTTTGACTTGGCTGCTGAGTCACCTCTCTCTCGGTGCTGACACTGCGAGAGGACCTGGAGAGAAATCTCTGTAGGGTCATTGTGGCCACAGATGCATTGAACTGTAAGAGCTGGAGTGATCAGTAGTCAATCAGCAGGTAGCTCAATCACTAGAAGGCTTCAGAAATTGGCTGAATTGTTAAAGCAGCAATTTTCTTGACTGTTATTTCCAGGGGTGACAGTGTCTGTTGGAAAGCACTTGAGAAAGCTTGCATTAAGATAAATTATCCATTAAGAACAAGATAAACTCAGAAGTGTCTTTTCCCATAAGCAAAAATTTCAGCTGCCCCAGCTGCATCACCTTATCTCAGTCACATAACTCTGGCCAACTTGTTTCTTCCATAAAACAAGAATGTTTTTTTTTTTTTCAATTTTTGCTGTTAGAAGCCTACCATTTTCTATTGTCTCTTGAATATAATGTTTAATATTAAAAAAAAAAAATTAAACTTTCCTACACTTTCCCACAATGGCAAACCTTCTGATGTGACTCCAGCTTGCTGATATGCATGCATGTAGACAATTTCATATAATCACAGGGTATCCTGGGTTGGAATGGACCCATCAGGATCATCAAGTCCAGATCCTGGCCCTGCACAGAACAGCCCCAAGGCTCACACCATGTGTCTGAGAGCATTGTCCAAATGCTTCTTGAACTCTGTCAGGCTTCTAATATTCTGCCTGGTGGTGTTTAAAATACTTTGGTTCCTATTTCCATGAGACATTTTCATAAAAAACCCTTGGAAACATGAGTCTGGGGTTTTTGTGTTTGTTTGTGTTTTTTTCCCCTGAAAATTAGAAATATTCTGTTATAATATCTTCTAACTTAAATTTGAGAACAACACCATGAGGGATATTTATTAAAAATAGCATTCTGAACCACACAGACCTGTGATCTAAGCAGACTTTTGGAGGATTTTATTTAGAAGTTAAAATAGCCAAACATTTTAGTAACCTCACAAGTAGCCCAGCCAGTGTGTAGCACTACACACCTTGACAAACTGATTATTGTAGGCAGATTTCTTTTCTATATGACATAGTTTGCCTTCCTCCAATGCTACTGAGAAAAGAGGGCAATGAGGTGTAGGAGTCCTTCTAATGGCCTTGATTCGGTTCATGTACCGTAGGTTGGCCATCCCTGAATATTTAAGAGATTTTTTAAAGGTATTTAAATTCAATTTTGTAGAAGAAATTATTTTGCTTTGTTGTTCTATGGCTGGTAGTTCAAAGATTAGAAATAAAAGATTGTGGCTGTTCACACATGATTGTGGAAGAGAGTTGTTTTCTTTGTTTTTTTTTAATGTTTCAGAATGAAGTATCATTCAGACCAGGTTGGTTTGAACCATGTTTATTTCAAAATTACTTTAGAATGCTCAACAACAATGAACTCTGATAGTGACTGAATGGAAAAAACACCAAGGAATGAAAAAAGACCCTAGAGGACGAATGCCAGGTTATTTCAACAAAACCTCTAGGAAGAGAAAGTGGATATGTAGTGATGCCAAAGTGGCCTGACTCTGGGCAGTGTCTGCTGTCCTGCTTTTCATTTAATTTTAAGGCGCTTACTTAAGAATATTAAAAGGGCCAAAGAATAGGAAGAATCAACAATTTTTAATCTGAGAAGCAATCCAATATTTCTGAATCTTACCACACTTTTTGTCTCACTAAATCTAAGTTCAGTGACAGTATCTCGTGCCTATTCAGATTCATGTAAAGAATAACAATCTGCTAACTCTATCAGCTCTTCTATTATTTCAAGAAGCAAAGATCTAAAAGCTTCCAGTGCTCTGAAAAAAGACTTTATTTTTATTTCTACATGTCTCTATTTTGACATTTAGTTATAGAAACATTTCTAAGCAAAATCCTCACTTTTATAATTCTGGAAATATTATTTTTTTATACTTTGTACCTCAATTTTCAATTGAAAAATGGTTTGTAGTGTACTCCATTTTCCTGTTGGAGGAAAAAAATCCACCTTTATTTCTTACATATGGCTAATAAGATGCATTCTAGGACATTTTATAGAGCATTTCTGTGAGTTTGGAGAAACTGAATGAGCAGCACAGAGTGAGAGATATTGCTGACTATTAGTGATGTCTCCCTATGGAATTAGAGAGGATACATTCAAGAGAGACACTGTCTTACTGGCCTTTGCAATTGTTTTAACTTCCTTTTTTGGAGATTGTGATCAGACATGTACATAAAATCCTGTGAGTTATCTTTTCATATGCTTGCTCTTCATCGTAGATTTGAGTTCTAAAACTAATGAAGGCCCAAAGCCATAAAGACATAAAAGGGGGGAAAACCCCTTGGTGTAAAATCAACACCTCCAAGCAGCTAAACACTGTTTTTCAGTCTGAGGGAAGAAAATTGAATCAAGTTTACTGATGTTTAAGTACAGTAGGTCAGATGTGGAGAGACATTTTCTAGGACTTTAGCAAAGACAAGCGCGTATCAGAATTTTTGTTCAAGCTATAACGTGTCCTCTCCAACAGAACCAGCACCTCCTGGGCACCCAGCTATGATGTCAATAATTTGCCAGAAATGTGATGTTTCTCAGAAAAAAAGAGGCGCAGACAAGAGAAGCAACTGCTTCAGTGACGTTCCAGAAAAAGTGGCTGCGAGAGGTGGGAGGCAGATGGGAAAACGAATTTCAGCCTGTGCAGAGGGGAGAGAAATAGAGACCACTGCAATGGAGCTACCCATGCCTAGTACTGGTTAGCAGTACCAAAAATTAACATGCACTAATGAGGAGTGGGTATCACTGGCTAATTCTGTCCTTGTGTGGGGACAAAGCCTTAGGTCCTTGCCTGACCAACCCAAACATTTTGTACTAAGCTATAGCTGAAATTCAGTTGGGTTCAACAGGGGGCTCCTGTAGACTCTAATCAGCTCAATCAGCCCCAGTGAGGGGTCCAGCAAATAGCCTCAGAGAAATAGGCAGAGTTGCTCTGGATTTCCACAATGAAGCTGACAGAACAATTGGTCTTTTTTAAAAGATCTTTGAAATACGAGGTACAGTGTGGTTTTGTCTGTAACAGCTTCCTTAAAATGTCATATACTTTTTCAGACATTTAATAACTTCTTGGCAAAGCATGGTATTTTTGATTTAATAGTCAATTTAATATAGAACATTTTAAGAAGGTGGATGTCACTGCAATCTCATTGGAGGTACTTCTCTTTTCCTGCTGCATTGTGAAAAGAAAAGCTAGACTACATACACTCTAAATATATTTTAAAAAATCTCCTGCATGAAACATTTAAGGGACAGGCTGTATTTGACTAAAGGTGAATAGAAAGAAGTTGGGAATGTAATTTCAAAATGGAGGCGTAAACATGCCCAGGGCAATGTGCCATTCTCTGGAACAGTCATGAACCCCAGCCAGCAGAGCTAAGTTTTTCCCAGAACCTTTTCCATCACGGCTCTTTTGGAAGCTGTCAGACCTCTGACCAATCTGCATGACCATGCACTGCATGTCAATTTTTACATTGTCGAGAATGACAACGACATCAGCCCTGTGCATGGGCAGCTGATGGGCCCAAGGGCTCTGGGAGAGGTTACAGGCCAGGAGGTGGCAAATGTAGCCTAAGTCTGGGCTGGAAGGGTGAAGGATGCCACCCTGGAAGGGTGGAGGAAGGGTGGAGGAAAGCAGTCTGCTATCACCTGCTACTGCAAAGGGTTAAGGTTAGTGATGACTCCTGTATCAGCACAGTTCTTTGGCTGATTGTGACACAGCCTCACCCCATATGTGAAGCAGGTAACCCAAAAACCATTGTACCTTAGACAACAAATGTCCCCAGGCTTAAAAAATGCCCACAGCAGTCCATAACTATAACGTTAGGGAGTCCTAATGTCCATACTCCCATGCCCATACCAATTTAATTGCACAGAAAATTTATTTTCATCCCCGTGATGACCAGGGGCTGGACCTGGGGCACTGGTCTTCCAATGTGCAGCTTTGTTCCTGTATGTATTAGATGTACATGCATATATATGACAGAACTTTCACATTCCTCAGAAAATTAATAGTCTCCAAATTTTCTCGCCTACAACTTCTAGTAATGCTGCGGTTTCTTCAAGTCTTTCTTCATCCCACATAATGCTATTTTCATAGAATGCTGTGATGACTAGACAGATAAAAAAGAATTCTAGACAAGCCATCTTTATCTTTTCAGACTTCATATATACTTATTAAAACAATTCATGACAGTCCATTCTTTCTAGGAAGTCTGATCAGGGCATAATTAATTCCAGTGTTAGCAATCATATTAGTTAGCAGTCTTAGTCTTCAGGCATGTTTCAGACTGGAAATTAGGGTTTGAGTTTTTTAATGTGTTGCTTAGGATAAACAGTTGATCTCTTCACTGAAATGTTCTTATTCTTCTTCTTGACTTACTGCTACCTCCTTTTTCCCCCATGACCTTTTTTCTTGGTTCTTTACAACAGTACAACCAAAGAGTAGTTTTCAATGAAGTCTAAATAATGTAATGTATTTTTCCTTTTCAAAAAGAAAAATGGTAAAATCTGTGTAGCAATTGAAAGAAAAGTTGCAACAACTCCTTGCCATATGCTGCACAATAATTTCAGTAAAATACCACGTATGTCTGTATATATTGATCATCAATATGATGGAAGGTGCAGTTATTCTTTCTTATCTCAGAATGTTTACACCAGAGTTCTTTTTATAGTTAAATCGTTATGTTCTATAAAAATTCCTTTTTTTCAGTGCCAAGTAAATGATGGCCTGGGCCTCACAGCTTTGGATAGATGCCTCTGACTATATTCTTCTCTTTCCCCCCCCCCCATCTCTTCCATCTTTTGAAACCTCAACAGTTTCATTTTTTAAAATCTAAAAGTATGCCACTCATGTTCAAATTAAAAGCACTGTAATTTATGACTTTGCAATACTCAGAGATAGAATCACACGTTTTGTGACAATCAGAGCTGTGTATTCACTCTTTTAGACTGACAGCAGTGAAAGAGCTGAACAAAGTAATGGTCCTGTCACTTCATGTCCTATTCAGGGCACAGATTGCAGTAAACCTTTGCAGTACTTAACTGCAGGCACTGGAAGGCTGAGGTGTTGCAATAACTAATCAACAACAGTGTTGGGCCTCTTTAAATTAGTACTCATGACTCCTAAGAGTGACTACCCCCAAAAAGACTGACTCATAGAGGATAAAGTTAGTAGAGCTGAAATGAGAGTTTGATTCAGAGACTCCAGGAATCCCGTGGTGCCAGTACCATTTGGAACTGACAGCCTGTCATCATCCTTGTTAACAGTTTTGCACTGTTAAGATAAACCATTGCCATGCTCCTAAAATTCATAACTGGTACAAATAGAGCACTACAGAATACCCTAAATTCTAAAGAGTAGCTTGCTGGAAAGGATTTTTGAAGATCCATCCATTCATGTAAGGATTATATATTGCATCCCTCAAAGAACACAGATAAAGGGAAATCTGGTGCACTTGATTTAAATATAACCGATTCAACAAAGTTCCATATTTTTCCCTAAATGTGTGTTTATTCCATTAACATTGGAAAAAGCTTTAGGTAATTTTATCTGTCCAGTAATTGCATCTTTTAATGCATATATTATCTGATAAAGCTTCATCTTAATTTGTTTTCTGGTATCTTTGGGGAGGTAAGATAGAAATGTCTTTACCAGGGGATGCCTGGTTTTGCTTGCCTCATAAAGCCATTTACCTGAGATTTTCTAACCCAACTCTGTTGTGATTCTAGAAGAAATCTGGTGGTGATATATCAGAGTTTGGACTCTTTTTTGGGATCCAAAAACTTTGTTCTTCCCCTTAACTCTCTGTGTATATGTTCCATTTAGGGTTAATTTAAGCATGTTTCTGGAGGTGTTACCTGTTTCCGAGAACAAAACTTAAATATGGTCGTATTTTCATTGTCCTCCAACTTTGACCGATTTTGCATTTTTTTTCCTTAGTTCTTTCCTATAATTGAAGGGGTAACAGATCTACAATTTCCATTTGCACAGTGGGGAAATACCCTTCCAAATGAAGAGTACAACAAGCCTGTTAAATAGTTAAATCCTGACTGTAGTGAAGTAATATATTAGTATTTTGTAAGTTAATGTGTAGTTCCTCCACTGAAATAAAATTATCCTTAGGCTAGCAAACTGGTAGCCTAAATTTTTCTTTGTAGGGATTGAATTGCTTACAATGCTACAAATGAATACTTTATTGTGTTACAAAACTACATTCATCTTTAACGTTTAAATCAATATTTAAAACCAGACATAGGCAATAAGAGAAACCAGAGATCCACAGATGTGTTCATCTGTTGTAACAATTTTGAGGCAATATTTGAATCTAGTAGCTAGTTTGGACTTCCAGTTTTTGGTTTGGTTTTTTTTTAATTGTGCTGAGTCTATGAATATATACATCAACATGCAGTTTAGATTTCAGTCCTGGTGATACCTATTCTCATTATGTTTTATGCATTACTTTTTCAGTGGCTGTGTATTCACTTGATTTAAAATTTAATCTACTGTGATAGAACCTTTCAGGCTTTTCAGTGAGCTTTATAGATCCGCAACAACGAGCAATTAGGAACAAATTTTATGTTTTGCATTCCAGCTCTTAAAATTCCTCTTGTATAAACATCTCCTGGTTTCAGCTGGTGTAGAATTTATTTTCTTCCTGGTAGCTGGAACAGTGCTGTGCTTTTGATGGAGGTTGAGACTAATGTTGATAACACGCTGATGCTTTTAGTTGTTGCTAAGTAGTGTTTATAGTAGGTCAAGGACTTTTCAGCTTCTCATGCCCTGCCAGCAATAAGGCTGGGGAGGTGCAAGGAGTTGGGAGGGGACACAGCCAGGACAGTTGACCCCAACTGACCAAGGGGATATTTCATAACATACAGTGAGATGCTCAGTAGATAAACTGTGGGGGAAAGCTGGCTGGGGGACTGCTGCTGGGGCACTGGCTGGGCACTGATAGGTGAGTGGTGAGCAATAGCATTGTGCATCACTTGTTTTGCATATTCAAATTGATTATTGTTATTTTTAATACTATTATTATTGTTATTATATTTTTTTCTTCTTTTTCTGTCCTATGTAAGCTGTCTATTTCGATCCACAAATTTTCTCTCTTTTGCTCTTTCTATTCTCCTCTTTCATTGGGGTGGGGGTGATCAAGCAGTTCTGTGGGGCTTAGCTGCTGGCTGGGGTTAAACCACAACAAAACATTTTGCTTTCATCAAATTTCCATTGTAGCTGACTTGCCTCAAATAACCTTGAAGGAAATTGAATACTGGTTGTCTAGAACTGTATTTTAAAATATGGTCTTCCCTGGATCATGCTTTATAAAGAAATAATACTTTAAAAGATTTTATTTGTTTAGATGCCTAAAACTTTTGCCCTCAGGCAATCTTGTATTCTGTATGAATGAAATGCTTTAGAATATTCTATTCACTGTGTAGGCTATGCATCCTGCCTTCTCAACAGAGAGGAGCATAGATACCTTCCACTGCAATTTATGTATTTTAGTATCTGCAATTTATGATGTGCTTGATTCATTTTGTTGAGGTTTAAAATCATCATCANAAGGGGATATTTCATAACATACAGTGAGATGCTCAGTAGATAAACTGTGGGGGAAAGCTGGCTGGGGGACTGCTGCTGGGGCACTGGCTGGGCACTGATAGGTGAGTGGTGAGCAATAGCATTGTGCATCACTTGTTTTGCATATTCAAATTGATTATTGTTATTTTTAATACTATTATTATTGTTATTATATTTTTTTCTTCTTTTTCTGTCCTATGTAAGCTGTCTATTTCGATCCACAAATTTTCTCTCTTTTGCTCTTTCTATTCTCCTCTTTCATTGGGGTGGGGGTGATCAAGCAGTTCTGTGGGGCTTAGCTGCTGGCTGGGGTTAAACCACAACAAAACATTTTGCTTTCATCAAATTTCCATTGTAGCTGACTTGCCTCAAATAACCTTGAAGGAAATTGAATACTGGTTGTCTAGAACTGTATTTTAAAATATGGTCTTCCCTGGATCATGCTTTATAAAGAAATAATACTTTAAAAGATTTTATTTGTTTAGATGCCTAAAACTTTTGCCCTCAGGCAATCTTGTATTCTGTATGAATGAAATGCTTTAGAATATTCTATTCACTGTGTAGGCTATGCATCCTGCCTTCTCAACAGAGAGGAGCATAGATACCTTCCACTGCAATTTATGTATTTTAGTATCTGCAATTTATGATGTGCTTGATTCATTTTGTTGAGGTTTAAAATCATCATCACGTTTTCTATTTTAGGCCTTTAATTGGCACGGTTTTTAAAATACCGTTCAGTGCATGTGTTGTTGCTTGTTTTAAAGGCAGAATTTCTTAGCAGTTTGCTGCCGTGTTGGAGACAGAGGATTTCAGGATCCCGGGACAGGGTGCTGCCTGTGGGAGATACGCTGTCTCAGACCTGTTTCTCCATGAAGGAGTGGGACATGACAGCACCCAGGACAGACCTGAGACAGAGCTGCTGAGGCCATGGAGAAGCATTTTGGAAGGTGCCAATAGGCCTGGCCTCTTTTGTAGGTTCAGATTCCAGTACAGCATCATGATGTGATGAGAAGAGGCCTTTCGTGCTACTTTCTCTTCTCTTTTACACTCTTTGCCTCTCACGTCTCATGCACAATCTGCTCATTGTGCTCATGGTGTAGGGAAAACGTGTTGTAATCATCACTATTACTTCAGAAAACCTGTATTTTTTCCAAGATTTATTATAGATAAACATTGCATTCCACCTGAAATGTAACACATTTAATTTTTCTCTGTATGTACTCTCAGAGTTTAATTTACTGTTGGTTTGATTTGGGAAGGACTCAAAGGTGATCACCAGAGCTCAAAAATTGTGTGCATCTGTCAGAAAGCAACTGTAGGCAAATGAGAATTATCAGCTCTCTGCTGAGAGGAGTTTTATTAGCAAGAAATAATAGCCCAAGCTAAGGCAGATGGACACTTAATTTCATTTTACTGCCAAAGCATTGTGGCTCATAGGTACATAGTTTCACACAAATCTGAACAGAACCCAAACCCAACAGTCTGAATCAATCTTAAAGGAAGTTTGACCTTGGAAAACTTTGGCTATTCAAACTTTTTTGTTACATCTTTATTTTTCATGGAAAGAATTGGTAGCTAGTTTATTTTTATACAATTTTAATGAGGTCTTTTTGTCACTCTCTGCTTATACTTTATGAGGGTCTGTCCATATTGGTTTCAATTTACTAGAGGAATGAACCCAAGTACTTTTCAAGAGACAGAAATGAGTGAGCCAGTAACAATTCATCCAGTGAGTTTAGTCATGTCACATTTGCAGAAGTGAGATAGATTAGATCGGGCATTGCTGAAAAACCTTGAAAAGCTTCACAGCTGGTAGATTAATAGCCTAGTTAAGCTAATCAATTTAATAATCAGTTGAGAAATCACAAATTTTTTTGCTATAAACCCGTGCATTTTCAAATTCTAGTTGGCAGCTTATCCTCATAAATTGCCATTTATTTTTTGTACTTGCCATAGTGCCTTTATAACCCAAGTTATGCCAGACTCCAAGCTACATGGAAAGATAGAGTTCTGCATGTGGTGCATTATGCTGCTGTTGTCTGGGAAACAAACCTGACCCCTCCATACATTTCTGTGTCACAGCTTGCCACCTGAATGGCTTCTATTGTCTACTCACTAATATAAAACTGTGCCCTATGGATAACACGTGTATGGTAATGCTCCGTCTCTAGGTCTGCAGCATACCACACTTTACAGCCTTTGGATTGTCCTCAAAAGTTTCTCAAAAAGCTTCATAGAACTCTGTGAATTCTTGTGTAACGCATCCCCTCCGTAAGGGACAGCATTTCTGAGTCTACAGGACTCAGGAGCATGATAAAGAGCACCTCCCTGCTGCCTATGGGGAATGGGATGGAAAACAGGAGGGCACTGGGGCATGAGGGCACCCCCAAGGTGTCAGCAGGTCGTCCAGAGAGCCAGAGCTTTCCCCCATCACTTTAACAGGCCATAAATCCCACAAGTCGTTGTGCTGCAAAGTCCAGTAGAATGGTTAGAGTTTGTCCTCCAGAATGGATCCTCCATGCTCTTCCATGAAACTGGAGAAATCTAATGGGTTTCACACATTGTGCTGTCTTGCCTCCTCTGATAAAGAAATGCTAGCATGCCAAAGTTCTGGCAAAATTTCATGCTGGCAATTCTTTTCTAGCTCGTATTATGGCCCTGCAGTGCCATACATTACCCAAATGTATTGATAACCCTGAAATAATGCAGTTATTATTCAGATGTGTAAAAGCAAATTGTTGTGGTAACACACTGAGTTGTGCTCCTGAAGTGGCTGTGAAGATATGAATAGCCATGTTTTGCACTACCATGATGACCCTTTAGGATTAAATGTACGAGGATTTGTTGTAATACTTATTTAACATGTGGGACTAATCCACTCAGGTTCCTTGGAATAGTCTAACCTCAGTTCTGCACAAATTGATCTCATCAAATGAAGTCATGGAGGAATTAATAGAATTGTAGAATCATAGAATGGTTTGGGTTTGAAGGGACTTTTAAAGGACATGTCTTCTAACTCTCCTGCAATGAGCAGGGACATCTTCAACTAGATCAAGTTGCTCAGAGTCCCATCCAACCTGATCTTGAATATTTCCAGGGATGGAGGTAGCACCCACCACCTCTTTGGGAAACCTGTGGCATGGTACATATTACATTGCTACAATTTCATAGTCACACTTGGCCATTTTCAGATTTAAATAAAAATGGATACTGTCATTCCTTAGTAAAGGCAATCTCATATTTGATCTGATGGTCTCTTCTTAGGAAAGAAATGCATGAAAAACAATTAAAGTAAAAATGCACTCACCTGATCACCATGGCTTATACTGTGAAGGGAGGTGAGAGCATTCAGTAAAACACAGTTTGTCAAGTTTATATTTTTTTTTCCAAACCTTTTTTTTGTTGTTGAAAAGAAAGCAAAACCCCATCAAAAAATTGTCTGGCTTTTTTATCACTACCAACTCATTTTATTATATTCTTGTAGTCTAGCTACAATGGTAACGATGTCGGAAGGATTCCAGCCCTAGTCCAGTTATGTCAGCCATAAATTAGTCTTCTTTATAACCTTTGTAGTCTTTCTAATTCCACAGCAAATGGTCTTTATATACTCATCACACCTTAATGTCATGAGTCACTGCTTCAACAGATCAAGTGCGTGTGGTGAACCTGAACAAATGTAGTGGCTTCAAGCTATGACTTCCAAGGTCACAAATATACAGCATGCAAAACATATTTGAATTTTCAGTTACTCAATCAGCAAGAAATCTATTCTCATCATTGTTATTACCCTTCCACTTCCTCTTGAAGTCATAAATGTTGATTTTTGATTCCTAGCCTTTGAAAATAAATGAAATAAACCCCAGATATTAACAGAAAAGGGTCAGTTTCTGCATCTGATGCTGAACCTCAAAGCTAGTGGAAAATATAGGATATCTAATGAGCACAAAAGTTTATAGGTAAATCTTTAACCACCAGAAAATGCTTATAAAATGCTGGGTCAGACAAAAAAATCAAGCAACTTCCATTGAAAATATTTAATACATGAAATATGAAGGTGTTTTTTTCTATTTTTGAT
Organism: Leptocoma aspasia; assembly: GCA_013399835.1. Classification (NCBI taxonomy): domain Eukaryota; kingdom Metazoa; phylum Chordata; class Aves; order Passeriformes; family Nectariniidae; genus Leptocoma; species Leptocoma aspasia. The sequence continues at coordinate 2,923,817 of VXAX01000826.1, forward strand.
GGTTGTTTTTCCTCTTAAAATGCGAGTGCAGTCATGCTTTGCAAGGGAAGTGCCTAAAACTCAGGCAGATATGAGATCCCTACATACTTTGTGAACTGCTGCCTGGGGATTTTGATTTTTCAGCTCGAGGAAACCTTCTGATAGATCTCCAAAGCAAATCCAATCAATCTCCAAAGCTACTGTAATTCTAAAGAGATTCTGCTTGCCATAAATATAAACTGATAATTAAAAATATATTAAATATAATGATGTGTTTTAGCACCATGTGCTGTATTATTTGCCCATTTAATAGATTCTTAGCCATTGCCCACTAAACTGAAAGTATTTAATGTATGCATATTAATACATGGATGTCTGGAAAGTAATAATCTTTGATACATTTGAGTACTGGATGTATTAAAACCAGCCTTCACAGCTAAGAAGATAGAATACAAGACCTGTGAGATGTTTCTCATTGGCTTTTACCAGGAAATACTTGATATAAGTTTAAAACAACAGAATATATCACAATAGACAGGGGTGAAATTCATCCTTTAATTGCAGGCTATTGTAAACTTCTGTCAAATTCACATATCAGGTTTAGTTTCCTGTTAATTGCATATTGGTGAAAACAGTCTCGATCTCACAGAAGAAAGCTGGCACTGCAGAAAAAATAAGTGAGGAAATGCTGTATAAATTAGGGTGATACCTGCTAGCATGTGCACCAGTATGGAGTGCAACATTTCTGATGGATTTTTGCCATCTGAACTTTTCAAATGAAAGGAAAACTGGAGGAAGTAGAACTCTTTCCATTCTTGGGCAGATAACTATTTGTCATAAAATTTTGTCTCTAGGAAGGGAAAAAAAAAAACAAACAAATAATCCACATACATACAAGTATGTGAATAGGAAAATCTGTGTTTCTGCATATTAAATCTATGAATTCGAATTTTCCCTGTACTCCTGGCGGTTTATAACAACAGTGTATGTGTGCATACACCGATAAAGGGGCTCTCTTGTGAATTACTCCTTAAAGTAATAACACATGGGCCACAAAATATGTTTGCAGTGTTGCTTAATCCCACAAAATAAGGAGACATTTTCCTAAATACAATAGATTTTTGTAACATGACTTAGCCCCTGGAAAAGAAAGATTCTGTCACTAATCTATTTGCTGGAGTAATAGATTTGTTGAAAAATACAGAGCCGTGGGAAATTCTTGGCAGTTTCCTCCCCATCCATATGAAATGCAGCATGTCACAAAAACGCACTGCTGAGGCTCCCAGCATCTCATAACAACAGAAAACACTGCCATAATTATCTCTGCAACATAATGTATTCTGATTACCTATGTACAGCAATTATATAAAATAACAGAGCTGTTAATGTGCTATCGCTGGGATACAGAGCTCATGTGAATAATTTATGCAGAATGAAGTAGAAAAGTGCCCTTTTTTAATTAAAGGTAAACTCTAGAACATTCTCAGAGAACTCCAAAGATTAAAAATTACCTCCTAGAATAGAAACATGGAATACTTTGTGTTGGAAGGGACCATTAAAGGTCATATAGTCCTGCTCCCTGCAATGAGCAGGAACTTTTTACACTACATGAGGTTGCTCAGAGTTCCATTCAAACCTGACCTTGAATATTTCCTGGGGTCCACCAGAGCATCCACCACCTCTCTGAGCAACCTGTTCCAGTGTTTGATTACTTCTTTCACCTAACTTTGGAATACATATAATTTTGGTTTTTCCCTTTTTCCTTAGGGGCTATTGAACAGGTTGTTCTTGCCTTACTTCCTTCAAAGAAATTAATGTATGTGGCTTTTTATACAATGTAAATATGTTTGTTTTGCTGGATTATATGTCTTTACCAGGGAAGTACTACAAGTAGGTTTGTTTGAAACAGATCCTAGATTTTACAGGAATTAGTTGAATGTCTTTCCAGCCTCCTTCACTCAAGAAAGCCATAGGGATTGAGTGCACTCTCAGCAAATTTGCAGATGACACCAAGCTGAGCTGTGCTGTTGACACACCTGAAGGATAGGATGCCATCCAGAGGGACCTGAACAAGCTCTAGGAGTGGCCCATGGAAATCTCATGAGATTTAACAAGATGCAAGGTGCAAGGTTCTGCATCTGGGTGGGGGCAACCCTGGTATCAGCACAGGCTGGGGGATGAACAGATCAGAGCAGCCCCGTGAGAGGGACTTGGGGGTGATGGTGGCCGAGAGGCTGGACATGACCCAGCCATGGGCACTCCCAGCCCAGAAAGCCAAATGTGTCCTGGGCTGCACCCAGAGCAGCGTGGGCAGCAGGGGAGGGAGGGGATTCTGCCCCTCTGCTCTGCTCTGNAACCCTGGTATCAGCACAGGCTGGGGGATGAACAGATCAGAGCAGCCCCGTGAGAGGGACGTGGGGGTGATGGTGGCCGAGAGGCTGGACATGACCCAGCCATGGGCACTCCCAGCCCAGAAAGCCAAATGTGTCCTGGGCTGCACCCAGTGCAGCGTGGGCAGCAGGGGAGGGAGGGGATTCTGCCCCTCTGCTCTGCTCTGGTGAGACCCCACCTGCAGGGCTGCATCAGCTCTGGGGTCCCAGCACAGGAAGGACATGGAGCTACTGGAGTAAGTCCAAAGGAGGGCCAGCAAAGTTGATTAGAGAGGTGGAGCACCTCTCCTATGAGGAAAGGCTAAGAGAGTTGGGTTTGTTCAGCCTGGAAAAAAGAAGGCTTTGCATCATTCCAGTACCTGAAGGAAGCCTACAAGAAAGCTGGAGAGGGACTTTCTACAAGAGCGTGTAGTGACAGGACAAGGGGGAATGGATTCAAACTGAGAGTAGGTTTAGAGTAGATATAAGGAGGAAGTTCTTTGTTGTGAGGGTGGTGAGGCACTTGAATAGGTTGCTAAGACAATTTGTGGAGGCTCCATCCCTGCAGATACTTAAGGCTAGGCTGGATGGAGTTCTGAGCAACCTGGTCTAGTGTCAGTGTTCCTGCTCATGGCAGGAGAGTTGGATCTAGATGATCCTTGTAGTCCCTTCCAACCCAGACTATTCTATGATTCTATAAATCTGTGATTGGACAAATTGATTTTCCTCATGTGAGGGACAAATTTTTTGTGCTAAGAGGGCATTGGCTTTTTTGTCCATCACCAATACCTTAGGAGTTTAAGCAGTTTTCTCATGGTACTGGGTCTGGATCAATAAAGGTTTCAGAGATAAAGACTGGGTAGGTGAGGTGCTTGTCTGTAGAGAGCAACATTGAATAACTGGGACATGTGCCCTGTGCTTTCACCAGCTGAATCCAGGTTGTACCCAGGTAGGGGTTTTACAACACATTTCTGAAGATTTGTGCTTTTAAGCCCCTGCCAGCTGCATTTCTCAAGCATCATTAGTGAAAAGGCAAAAAAAGGTAAAGCGTCTCTGTGCCACATTTTAGCTCTTCAGTGCAATGAGTGCTGTAGCTCTATTTGTTCTTTGCTTACCATTTTTCTGGGTAAAAGTCTGAAGAAATGAAAGTCCCTTCACTGACATGAGTAGATTTCAGGTCATTTCAAAAGTGCTTGGTTTTCTTTTGATTTGAAAGAGGATCAGTTCACCTCCATCAGTACATCATTATAAAAATGAGGTCTTGGGTTTACTAATGATCATAGGCTGAGTTAAAATGATCAGATTTGCCAGAGTTTAGAAAACTAGAACAAGTAGAACAAGTAGCTTAGGAGCAAGTAGCATTTTCTTGGAACTGACAGTGCAAATGCAAGTATGTGTTTCTAAATATTGTATCAATGCTGAGCAGTAAAAGTTTTGTTTTTCAAATACAGTCTGTCTTAGATCTGTGTGACTATTCTCTTTTCTTTTAAAATACAATTTCTTTAAGTCTAGAGCATTTTATAAGAACATACTCATTTTAATTACCTTTTCCCTTGGGGCATGATTACAATTTTTTGTACTGTAGTTTCTCATTGTTATTTATTTAGTTCTCCTAACATTTTAATGTTCTACTATATTTTCAATTTAACAGTTAGTATTCTACTGTTTCAATATTGTAAAACATGCTTCAGGATAATTTCTTTTCAACCTTTATTCAGTGAAAAGCTTTTAATTTCCATCATTCATTCCATTCTGAACTTCTGAGTGGCGTCTAGAGAATTTCTAACTAAGCAGCAAGAACTGTATGTTAAATCTGAAGAAAAAATTAAAAAACTAAAAAATAATAGATTCAGGGGAAAAAAGAAACTTCATCCTCTGAACATTTTGAATTCACATTTTGAAGACAATGTCACAATAATAAATGGGACAATTTTTTTTTTAATTGCAAAAGACTTAAATTTATGAAGTGACACTATAGGCACGTGAGTAAAGATAAGATTCCAACTTTCAGAAAACAGTCCTGTTTAATTTACTAGCTTCTTTCTTGCCAGTGAACATGGGCCATGTGAGTTACCACGTCTATTTTTTCTCACAAAAGAGGCTGATACAACTTACATCTAAAATGAAGTCCTTTTAGCTAGATTAGTGAAAAGACTACAGAAAACATTTTAAAATATTTGAATGTATCTCTATTTCTCTATTTAATTCATTCATTTTGAATTTATTTTGAATAATAACCTGAATCCCTTAGCCATGCTTTCAGCTACAGCAAATTTCATAGGAGCTGACAGAACTGGGTTCACCCTGCAGTAGCTGCTGGTTTGAGGTTCAGTGATTGGAGCTACAGTAGTTCATAGGTATTTCATCAAAATCACAACCAAAGGCTGTCATCTACTGTTGTCTCAGAATTCTAAACATTACTGGTGTTACAGTGATTCAAAACCCATATTGTTACTGACAATTTGGGAAAGAAAATACCAGGACTTGTTGAGGTTCTTCAAGTGGCCTTGAGAAGAGGCTGCTACTGTGCAGATTATAAAATGAAGTTTTACTTCCACATGTTTTCCAGAATGGCTTTTATATCCAGTAAAATATAAGAAGGCTTGCTAGCAATGTAATTCTTCTTGTACCTGGCAGAATTGTCTGTGAGAAACAAAGAATAAAAAAATTGATTGTCTTCTTTTCTTTGCAGGAAGTGTGTTAGAAAACTTTCACAGACAGAAAAGCTTCTATTTTATTTATTTCATATTGGACTTCATTCCTATTTGCATTAAGACTGTTAAACCCGCCTTTGTCACCATAAAGGGTTGCTAAATTGGGTGAAAACAATATATTTGCCCCCCGTTAGAAACCTCCTTGCACAGCTAGCATGGTATATAACAACCTGTGTGTAAATGTGAATCAGGCTAATGTTAATGCAAGTTTTGTTTTCACTGTCTTTCTTTCTTCCTCCTTTCTTTCCACATGCATTTAAGAAGTTAAGACCAATAGGTTTCATGTGACTTCAGACAAATAACTCAAGAAAATAAATTAATTTTTTGAAAACTCATGATTCAAACAATCCTTCTTTCACACATGTATATACAGTCAAAAGACAAAAGACCTTTTTTTTTTTTTTCCACAGTTGTTTTCATACTGTTTTTAAACAGCAATCTTATGAATGTTGAGCAACACAATTTTTCATCTGAAGCCCCATGGCTGCCTTGTGGAAAACCTCTGCTTCCCACCTATACACAGCAAAGATTTCTGCTAACATCCTAGCGGTGTGCTTGACTGCCAGATTCATAGTGTTAGGTTTTCAGATCTTGAAACAGCTGGTAGATGTTTTCTAGTCACTTTATGCTTACAGGGGAGTGGCAAAACTTGTGGTCTGCAGGTGTGAGAACCTCCCACCAAGGACAAAAGTAGCTGCTCGAAATGCTCAGTGAGATGCCTTCCTGCATGCACCACCTCCAAGGAAAACTTCCTTTTCCTCATACTCAGCATGTCTTAGCAATCTCATCTGACTGTGAAAAATGCTCCTTAGCCCTCCCCATTTCTCTTTTTTTTTTCCCAATTCCACAGGACCTTGTGGTTCTAAACTGTTCCAGCCCACGAAATACAAGTCAATTTTTGTGGCCCACCTCTTGGCACACACAGTTCCTTTAAAATGAGGAAAACGATGTATAAAAAGTTGTGCTGTTTATTTCTCTAAGTTTTCTTTTACCTAGTGATTTTTTAATAATGAAGCTATGGTTTCTGTTGCCCATAGCAAAAAAGAAGGTATTACCATAAAAAATATATCATTGTGGACTTGAATTATTTCTTTAGGCTTTAAACACAGTTTCTTAGATATCTTTTTCTACAATTTTATTTTAAGTAAACTGCAACCCACCCATGTTCCCTTTACTAGTAATGTCCTTGTTCTCATTCCAAATTACACTGTAGTACCCGTGATTATATTCCCAGGAAGACTCCTGTCAAATGCAAGTGTAAATAGAACTTGAAGAAAAGGAAATGCATTGATCAGAACTTAAAACACCAGCTTCACTTGGTGTGCAGATGGTGATGGATTTTTCTTTTTAATATCCCCTTGCCAGTTCCCTGTTGGATAAACCATAAAGTTGTGTAGTGGGTGGACTTAGGTTTGCAGGCAAAGATGCTCTTCTGTTGTATTTACTGGTGTAGACAGGCCTAAAATTTCAATAACTTTTCAATGTGGTAGCTTCTTTTTGTTTTACTGCTTTCTTTTGCCTCCTTAAAAAGAGTCTGACTACATTTATGTTTTTAACTGCTTGGTTCTGGATCCTTTGCATGGCATTAGGGTTTTGATTGCTAGAGGCCTTACTTCTCTCCTCCCATGAGCTTGAGTGGAGAATCTTATGTGAATAAGCTTTAATTTATGATTTGGAGATTTACTTTCAAATCCTTGCATTGCTGTAGATTTTTTGATAATAACAATTGCAGTAACTTGAAACGTAAAGCTAACCTAGTAGTGCTTGGGATATGGCTGTAGGCACTTAATGGCACTTTCTAGGGGCTGCAGCTTTGGACTTTTAATTTGCTGAGCATTAGCAAGATTTTTCAGCCTACAGGAGATACTGGAAAATAGCTTGTTATCCGGAGATAATGAGGAGAACTGAAGGATGTTAGAGAACAATGGGGTCTTACAGTAGTCTTATTTTGTTTCCTCTAAAAGCTTTAGTTTTAGACGAAAGGGTTCCATTTCTGTTTCATATTTTGGAATTTGCTTAGCTTAAGGGATAAATAAAGTTAAAATATAGAAAACAAAATGATGAAGTTATGGAAAACAACTGCTCCATGCATGTTCCCAGGTTTGCAAACATGATTGGTCTCATCAGTATGAAAATGTGAGGTGGAAAGTGTGTAAATACTGTTGATTAATCCAGACTGACCCCTAAACAATACCAGTTTTTCCCATACTGGAAAACATAAACAGAGGACCCACAATTATTGCACATTTATATAAATAATATATCTTTCAAAAAGCAGTCAATTTGGTGAGGCTGGTTTTCCTGCTGAACAATTTAGTTGCCATATGAAGGATGCTTATCCTACTGCTGCTGTTGATACCTACAAATCTGTCAAACCCGTCCATATATCAGTGTACTGAATAAACACCCTTGCAACAGAAATGTGCATTGGGATTACAAGTGTGGATTTAAACCTGTCACAGATATAAAGTAAAAAAATAAGTAGATCCTGTTTACAGTATCTTATTTAATTTAAAGAAATTTGGTTACAAAAATCATCTTTTTATGCTGTTGTTAATTCTCAGCATCACTACTAGACTGATAAGAGAACTTGTCACTGTGAAGTGAAATGTTTTTCTGTATGAATAAAGTTAGTGCATTTGGTCATTATGATCCCACTCAGCTAATAGGAATCTTTTGAATAAAGCAGATGTTCTGTGCTTTAAGTTCTGCAATAACAGCATTTTTCTGCATTATAGAGCACATTTTAAATGTCTTCGTGAAACCATTTATGCTATGGCAGTGTAGTCTTCCCTTTGCCTAAGAAATTATAAAGTATCAAGAAAGACAGAAATATTACATCTGACATTCTCAATGACTTTTCATTTCATTTTCACTAAGATAAATACAGTAATAAGTCTTTAAAGCCTTTTCTATGCTGTTTAATATGGATGTCCATACAGGTGTCAGTCTCAGCGCAAGCTGACACTGACAACTTTGTTAAAATTTAAAAATATTTTTCATATATATTTGTATACATGTACACCCTAACAAGAGTTCTGTTGTAAACCTTTTCTGTATGTCAGGGCCCTAGCATTTCTGCAATGAGAGTGTCTCTCATTCCTCTGGGTTTGGCAGCATTATGCACACTGATGATGGAGCTCTCTGACCATGTGTGTTTCCATCAATGGTGGTTTTTTTATATTATCTCCCCTCCTCATACCATTGGCAAAAGCATTTTCAGTATTGCTACTTTAATTTCCTTTTGTTCCTGTGTCAACATAGGTTGATGTCATATTTCAATCCTACAAGCCCCGGCTTTCCTCTTGCTCTGCTATTATATATGTTGGTATTCCCAAGAGCTGCAAATTCCTCCATCTATTCACCAAATCATGTGTTGTTTATGAAAGGTCGTATAGAAAAAAAGTACTTGAGTGTGATTTTTTTTTTTTTTTAAATTTCTGATCTCTCTTTGGCCATTCATGTGTTTGTAAACTTTGTGGGTTATTTTGCTGTCTGATGATCTTCGACCCCAACTCTTCAAGTAGTCTGTACCACTGGTGCAGAACATAAAAATGTTCAAACCTCAGTCCCTCTTTTCCCTGGGATATGGGAGAGGAGTCTCCCATCCCCCCTCCCTGTCTAGGTCTGCTTCTCCCTAGTGATCTTTGTGTCTCTTAGAGAAATCTCAGGTGTTGCTGCAGGGCTGGAGCAGGGCTGAAAGCAGCGTAACTCATCTGTGAGCGTTGTTAGGAGGGCTGGGAGCACAGGAAACCTCTCTCCATTAGCAGTGATCATTCATTCAAACAATGCTGATGGCAAATGGGAATACTGGCTGGACACAGCACTGTCTGGGGATTTTCTAACGAACCTCGGGAAATTAAGGACATAATTTCCGCAGGAGCAGAAAGTTCCTCATTCGGTGGTTTCTGCAGATCTGGAGGAAAAGATCTGCCATCAATATTCAGCTTGCCACTTCTGTTATTAGGTGTCAGCTAAAACAGCCATTTATGAGGGAGAGGGAATGGGATTCACTGCATATTTTATGTTCCTGGAATTAATGGTCACTGTGATGGCTTTGCAAAGCATCCCGCACAAAGGAATGAGAGCAAACCCTTGACTATTAAGCCTGTGCATCTCACCTTAGACTTGTCAAATTTTGTGAAGCACATTTCACTGGAAGTCTTAAGGCAAAACAGAAAGAGTGATTCTTAAGATTTAATGTGTGTGCTGAATTTCTCCACTTAATGAATTGCAGGTGGCTTAACTAACTTAGAAATAATTTAGCCCCTCTTAAAAGTTCTTTGGAAACTTGGAAATATAAGGGATTGCATAAGATACCAGAGAGAGGTTCAAAAAACCCTGCAATAGGCAATTGCACTTTTAGAATATCTATGAATTCCCTCAACCCCAAGGGAAATGTGAATCTTAACATCATCTCTGAACTCCTTGTTTTTATTTTGTTTTGCTTTATTTATAATTTTCTCTTTGAGACTTAAATTACAGATTAGGAATGTCTAAAGACAGAAACCAATTTAATTTTCTAGACTGTATGCCTAAATATTTGCCTGCTTTTTTTCAGCTATACTAAAGCTCTAATAAATTGCATTGTTATCCCTTCTTGAACTTCAGGCCTAATGAAGAGTATTCGTCTCTTTTTTAAGCCTTTTTTTTCTATAATTTTAATATACAGAAATCTAAAATAAGTACTTTAAAGGGATTTTAGGTGAAAACATTTACAAAGTGAGCTCTTTTTTGAGGACAGAAAGTAAACAAAAAATGAAATTTGTGTAAATATGTATATTTATACATTGGCTGCTTACATGATTTTATGTAACTCTAAGGTAGTTAAAACTACCAGATAGAGTCTTTTTCCTTTCGGAAATGTTTCATAGGAATGCATCCATCTTCATTAACTGTCTTCAAAATATTTAAAATCACACTTGCAAGCAAATTAATGTATTTCAAATCTTCGTTTGAATTTTGTTTTGAATGATGTGTATCTTAATATTTTAAAAACTGACACTCCAGTTAAACTAAAGCAATTGAATGAGATGTTGAATTCCCTTAGTTTGTTTTTTCAAGGAAATTCTTCATTTAATTCATTTTCAAATCAGCTTAATCAGTTTTTGAAATAGTATTTAATGTGGAGCCCCTGTGGGTAGTGGTAAAAATAAATACAGATATTAGCATTAATTCCACTTGGGGTATCTTTTGTTTTTTATCCTTTTCATGCTCTTTTGGGATTTTTCTGCATACACATTCTTCCTAATAACAAGTAATATATATTCCACATCCTACTAATGAGGACCAAATACTGATTTCTGATATGTCCTAGGAAAAAACAGCAAACATACAAAAATGAACAAATACATGACAGGACAGAAATGTCAGATATAGAGTCACTTTAGGAATTCATGTTTTGAAGGAAATGGCTACCCTCTTTTTCTTTGGTATATTTTAAAATAAATTCAAAGAAGAAACATGGCAATGGCATCTTTTGCAATTTCAGATTTATAAGATACAGAAAAGAGGCTCCAGTTTTTTGTGTAGAACTGCAAATATGTGCCATTTATAGTCTGTTCCAAGTCAGTGCTTTTTATATAAAAGCACTACAGAAAATCTGAAGCATTCTGAAGCTGGAACAAGGAACAGTATGGGTCCAGAATACCTGAGTAGCCACTTATGCATATGAGGCTAGCTAGTATAGCTTGGCAATGTATAGCTGAAGTGCAGGTGTTCAGATTATTTTTCAGGCAGCTCAACTCTGAGAGCATGCAGGGAGTTGTCAGAAGGGATGCAAGGGTGTTGGGAAATGCAGACATCTGACTTATTTCCAGGTGAGAGCTGAAGACTTGAGAGTGAGCTGCAGTGATGTGAGAAAATTAGTGAGGTGGGAGGGACTTGAGAACTGCTAATTTTCATGTGATTAGCATAATAACTGAAACACTGAAATTTTGGTACAGCGATAGAATAAGCTTCACTTGGAAAACATTTGCTCCAACAGAGTACTTCAGAAGCTTTGAGAACAGACTTTGTCCTGTTAATGTAATGTATTTCACAGAGTCTTATTCATCAAGTTTAATACATAAATTTTTACTGAATTGCTTTGTAAATACAGTATAATAAGAAACGAAGGAAACATTTTCCCAGTGGTTCCATGACACTTATTAGTTGGAAAGTTCAAGAAGACAAAATGTTAAGACCCTATACTCCAAGATATTTCACTATTCTAATACTATTTTTTAAAAAATGAGGGCAGTAATTTCAAAGGTGAGATCCTGCATTTGTTCAGACAACTAATGTGCATCTTATAACTTTAGTTAATCACTTGTAAAAGAAAGTCTGCTGAAACATGTAAGCATTACTTTGGTAATTAGAAAAAACTAATAGGGACATAATTTAAAAAGCTAATAAAGCTGAAAAATATCTCTGAGAACATGGATCCATAGGGCCAAAATATTACTGGCAATTGGGATTTGCTTAATTCTATGTTCTGCTTTCAAAACTACAGATAGAATCATAGAATGGCTTGTATTGAAAGGGATCATCATGATTATTCAGCAGATGAAAAAACTAGTTCAAGGGTGTTGAAGAAAATTATTTTTATATTTTGGTTTCCAAAAAAAATTTCCAAAGTAATCATAGAATTATGAAATCATGGAATCATAGAATGGTTGGGTTGGAAGGGACATTGAAGATCCGCTTGTTCCAATCCCCCTGCCATGGGCAGAGACATCTTGCACTAGACCAGGGTGCTCAGAGCCCCATCCAATATGGCCTTGAACACTTCCAAAGATGGGGCATCCACAGCTCCTCTGGGCAATCTGTGTGTCTCTCAACCTTCACAATTCAGAATTTCTTCCCAGGATGTAATCTAAACGTCTAACCTAGTTGTATGTTCACAAGTTGTGGCAATTCCCACACAGGCAGTTTTCACTTCGGTTTAACCAGGTAGCGTTTAGGACAAAGTCACCACACCAAAAACTAAACACACACCTCCCAAGGGACAGCACACATTCACTGTTGAGCTCAAAGTGAGAGCCAGAGGAGCTTTTGAGTGAGGTTCACCAGTGCCAGCATCTCAGCTTTTGTGTAGTTAGTTTCAAGCTCTGTTCGAGGGCAGCCCACCCCTTCCGGAGCAGCAGAGCTGAGATGAATCACTCAAAGCAGTACATTTTCCTTGGTGTGGATAGGCATTCACACCATTGTGATTAATGTTGCCAGAACTTTGCTCATGCAGAGATGTTTTATAAATAGCAAAATGTGTTTTCCCCACTCTACACATGATAGTTTATGTGAATAATGTTTTATATATATAGCGCTGACTTTTAGATCTGTGATCCAACTGCAACAAAGGTCAACAACAAGTGAAAGTCATCCTTGCTTTCTCATTGTCAAGATAAAAATGTAGCTCTCAGTTTGGTTCCCAGGAAGTTTCTCTTCCTCAGCAGAAAATCACAGCTCCAGACTCAACAAATTCTTTTTCTTGTGGTATTATCAGCTGAGTAGCAGAGGATTGACAGAAAATGCAGAGTAATTTGTCTTTTCTTATAGAGGTGGTTTATGTAGAGAAAATGATGTAATTTTTTATGAGAAAACTTCTGTTTTGGGGAGTTTAGATTGTTACTTCATCAGAAAACAGAGATATTGGTCTTTGGCGATCCATTTAGAACTTAGCCAAGCACTAAAAAAGATGGGAAATGAATAATATCTTTAAATAGGCTATATTTCCAGATGGATGTTGCAGATTTGGCCCACTGCACATATAAAGTTCTGGAAAATATTTATTTATATAATCAATCAATCCATTTGTTGGATCAGGACTTAAAAAACCCTCTCTGTCTAATAATAAAACTGCTGTGTCTAGACCAAGCTATTTGCTTGGGATTGTCTGAGTTTTGTTTTGGGTATGATTTTAAGATAATGTCTTTCATTTCAAAGTTAAGAGTGCCTCATGATTGCCTTATGATCTGGGCTGAATCTAATTTTAACCTGGTTGGGTTTTACTTTGTCCTGATTTTCTAATAATTAAGAACACAGAAAATGTACCATGACATTGTTATTCAACTGACAGTCATTTATCCAAACTTTCTAAAAGCTAGTTGTTAGGACCAAAGGAATTTAGATTTTATTTTCTTCATATTATTTTATACAAAAAATTACTTTTTTCAGTTGAAAACATAAAGAAATTAAAAAGAAAGTTGTTACATTATCTAGACTTTTTCAAGTAGGAGTTTTTATTCAGCATAAGAGGGATTTAACCTTTTAATTAAGCTAGTGTTATCATGAAGGGGGATGGCTTTGAACATTGATAAGGTCAGTCTGCCAGAAAGAAATTTTTTATTTCCTGAGAGATAACAGTACTAGCTTATAAAGTATTCAACCTTCTCCTTTGCCTTCCCCTGCTCTTTGCAACTGCAGACCCACCAAAAACAATCAAGAAAGGTGCAAAATACTGTAGAATTCAGCCCAAAGGTAGGCAGACACAATGTTGACACACAACAATTGTATCCAACAGAAAAGTCAGGTGATAACTTTCAAAAGCAATGAAGTTTGAGGTTCTCCAGGTTAAGACATGTAGAGTTTTGCTTTTCATGGACTGGTAGTACATTTCCATCAAAATCATTGTCTGATGCCCAGAGAGTCTTCTATGCGACATATTATAAATTTGTACCTTTATGGCATTTTTCAGCTCTGAAGAACTTTTTAGACATTACTGACCATGCCAAATATACACCATAACATGACACACAAAACAAGTGCCTGATCACTTTTCTGTAACTACCGTAAAGGAGGTTCCAGTGAGGTGTGGGTCAGTCTCTTCTCCCCAGTAACCAGTGACAAGACTAGAGGAAATAGCCTCAAGTTGCTCCAGGAGAGGCTTAGATCAGAAATTGGGAAAAAAAAAATCTTCACTGAAAGGGTGGTCAGGCATCGGAAAAGGCTACCAAGTAAAGTGGTGGAATTGGCATCCCTGGGAGTGTTCAAAGGCATCTGAATGTGACAGCTGGGGTTATGGTTTAGGGATGGACTTGGCAGTGCTGGGTTAGTGGTTGGGATTCATGAACACAGAGGTCTTCCACAGCTTTACTGATTCCATGACTGAGGCGTGTACTCCAGTCTGTGTTTGCAGACACTAAGAGCCCAGTTGGCTTCTTTAAAATATGAGCACTAAAAAGTGCTCAAATCACTTAAAAATAAGAAATATGCCTATTCTTCCAGCATGACCATAGAAGGAGATCCCTAAATAACAACAGCCCCAACAGAGAATCACTGTCTTCATCCATGAGGGAAAGTGCTGGTTGATTCCCACACTTAAGCTCAAATGTGAAAAATGCCTCCATATCCAAGTAAGACAAAGGCAAATTGTAGATGCCTCGGTCTAAAAACAGTTCTACAAATAGGAGAAATCTGTGCACATACCCCTTGCTTTCCTGCAATTTTGCTTTGCTACCTGGAGTTCTATTCTCCATGACCCACTCACTGCCTTGGCTGAGGCTAAGCCCTATGGGACTTGAAAAACTGAGGAAGGCTATGCTGGGAGGCTTGCTTTGCACTTCAGAAAATGCAGGTGTAATACCTCTGTTAGTTTATTTTTTAAATAGTATAAATAAAGGTGATGATAGGATGTTCCCTCTTAATTTCAGGTACAGTATGGCCCAAGGAGTGGTAAATTCATCAGAGGATGTAAACCCAAGCAATTTTCCCATTACACTGAGCTCAGTGCACCTGCAGATCATGCAGTTTAATGGGGTACTCTCTTCCTGCCCAGCCCCTGACCTGGTGGAGTTTTATCCTCATGTGTCACCATCAGATCATTGAGCTGAAGGAGCTTCCCCTGGAACCATAAACTCCCCGGATCAGGAACTAGGTTCCTGGGGAGAGATGAAATGTGGAAATACAGGTTTTTGCAATAGCCTCAGTAGAGCAAATATTCCCTTGTTAATGCAATATCTTGATGTTTCTCTGTGTTCTGTTTACAATGACAGCTATTTTGCCTGCTTGTGCACTAACCAGAGCTTATTAAAGTCTAATCTAAAAATGTAGATTATTTTACCACAATTATGCTGTATTGAAAGGCTGTGGAAGGATTAAGACGCAAAAGCCCAAAGCTGTTTTTTCAGTAAGTGCCCTGCTATTGAAATGTTTAACTCAACCCTTATGAGTGTCAAGCACATGCAAATGCACCTGACACAAATGTTTTTTGCTGGCCTATTGAGCATCTAGTTAAAGTGGACTAAATCCATCTTTCTATTGGTAAAAATTCATAGCTTTTCAAAGAGGGAACTGATAAGAAGAATATTTGAGACTTCTAATAACTTGTTCAGCTCCAACATAAATTGCTTTGTAGAAAAAGAATTTTATCTTCAGAGCTAATGGTCTAGGTTCATCAGGATGACAACAGTGAGATTGTCAAGCTTATGTACACGAAGCATTTGTATTTTTATTTAAGAAGAGTTAGTTTTCCACAAATACTGAAAAATACTTTTCTCTATACCTTCTTCAAATTTGAAGAAGCAGGAATGCTATTAAAATTTATGAGTATTTTTATGTGTGTATATTTTGTGTTCAAAGAACTGTTAAAGGATGGCAGGGTGATAAAGTTAACCACTCAGATTTAGGAAATGCAAGAATTGAGATGGTCTAAGCAATTTTATTGCAGACCCTCTGTGGCCATACATTGTAATGTAGTATTATAATATGCATCAACTCTATTACATTTTTAATTACACAGTTACTTTTGTTTTCATGGGCTTTCTGCTTCTTTCAGTACGTGGAGTGGTACTTCATATGGCATTTTACCTTCAACATATGTCTTTATGCATTATTTAATGCAAGCAGTTCCAACTGCTCCATTATTAATTTTTTCATTGGTTTTCCTGTTATACTGAGGGGACCTTATCAATGTATGGAAGTACCTGAAGGGAGGGTGTCAAGAGGAGGGAGCCAGGCTCTGCTCACTAGTGCCAAGCAGTGGGACAAGTGGCAACAGGCAGATGTGAGGAAGAGCTTCTTTAGTGTGCAGGTGACCAAGAGCACAGGATTCCATGGTATTTCTCCGGTACAAAGCCCAGCTCTCACTGATTTCAGCTGAAGCTGCTGATGCTCAGCACTTCCGCAAAAACTGGCCATCTGTGGCTTGCAGGACATTTTAAAGTGAGGAATATCTCAGTTCTACAGCTGTGGAAAGTTATGTTTTGTGAAAAGCCTAGCATTGCATGAGAGTTCTGTGGTAAAAGCAAGATTATAAGCAGTTATCTACAATAGCATTCACCTGCCTTAGCCTGAGAGCGTCCTTTTGCCTCATAGAGCCTTTCAGCAGAACCCCCCTGTTCCTGTGAAAAATGATACTGGGATCCCACAGACACACAATTCCTGTGTGGAGACAGGGGAGAGGGTTTCAGCTGCAGCACACAAATGGCCTGCTGTGTCACGTGCTGCTGGACTAAATTAAAATATATTTTTGGTAGACAAAACACAAGAGGGGCAACCCAAGTTCTGTGGGTTTTTTAATTGTTTCTCTTTTATCCTTGGTTTCAGGCAATGCTAATACATATTTTATTTATTACAGTCCATGATTACTTCATACTCTTCTGATGTAAACCTCGGGTGTCAGTTTTGCCAGGCTGCATTCCCGCTGCAGCCTTATTGGCAGGGAAACTGAGACATGGCAACTGATGGCATTTCCCAGCTTTGCTTCTCCAAATGCTCAGTTGTAACCTCAGCACAGTCCCCCTGCCCATGCCAGAAGCTGCTCTTTAGGGCTGGCAAGGGGTGGAAAAGGAGAATTTGTGAGGCTCAGTGCCTCTGTGCTGGGGAGCTGCAGCAGCAGAATTAGAGGGATCAGTGGGCATGTGCATCTAGGGCTGCATGGGGAAAACAAAGGAGCTGCAGAGGCATGAAGGCTCCTAAAGCAATTGGGGGAACATGGACATACCAGAAAAAAAATAAATACTTCGAGTGGAACAGTTGAAGACTATGAAAAGGAGTAAGCAAGTGATGTTATTGCAGGACAGAGGGATAGAGAAGTGGCTACTGCTTGATGCTGATAAATGGTACAGTTTCACCCACGTCTTTCCTTTGCTCCCCTTAGATAAACAATCAGTATTAGCTGGATTTTATTTTATTTTTTTCTTGTTACATGCAGCCACGTTCACCATTTAATCCAAGCAAAGCCACCCTCTTAGAATGTCTTTTTGTATATTGGCACCTCAAGTTAAAAATCTATTTTAAATTATTGGATAGCAAGTAGCAGCCTCCAGAGGGCTAAACTGATGCTGTTAACAGGTCCAAAATGTGATGCAGCATATGGAGCTGAATACCTCATGGTACAGATTTGCATGCAGGCGGTTTTAATTAGGATTTAGAATTCCTGGAGGAATGCAGCATTCTGGGCTAGTCTCAATCTTGTCAATACACAGTGGTTTTGTTCATTCTAAAGCTCACAAAAAACTGATAGATTCCTACTTGCTTGTAATTTTTTGATACTTCTATGAACTGTTAAAACTTTTTTCCATCTGCCAGCTTTATGTGTGATCATTGTTTCTTTATGTATACTTACTGTAAAATGTTGCTGCCTTTTTTTTTTTTTGTTTAATATTCTTATATCAGGTCAGTTCAAAGTAAGAACCGTTTGACATTTTACAACATTGCATAAATACTTTTTTTTCCCTGCAATGTATCAATGATCAGAGTGAGATTATGCTTTAACTCGATGGCTACTGTGCCATCTTGTGAGGAAAAGGTGCAACTGCCTCCAGCTGATAAAATGAAGAGGTACTTAGCTATTGCCCATCTCACTTCTTTTTCATCGTGAAAAATAAAATCATTTAGGATTTCAAAAAAAAGATTATGAGAATACTGTAAAAGATATTTGTTCCACTGCATTATAGTTACCCTTTTTTTTTTTTTCTTTTCTTTTTTTTCAACTAAGCATATACTCCTTGCTATGGGCAAAAACCTGGTGCTTTCAATAAACTGAGATAAGAAATGATACTTTTTTTTTCTCTCTTCTAAAAAAAATTAACTTCTTGTTGTACTAAATGGAAAATATATGCAAATTCTCAGTATTCAGCACTGATAATGTTCTTTCTGTGAACTAATTTGGCTCTTAGAGGAAACCTTTAGTCTTCTAAAATTCACTGTGTGTTTCTCAGAGATAGCACACTGTAAATCACCCAAAGTCCTGCTAGCTATTACACTGAGACAGAGAAAAACCTAAGTCCTGACTTTAAAAAGACAGCTTTACCCTGGAACATTTATGAGGAATAAAAAACAGACCAAAAAATTAAAAATAAGTTATAATGGCATCAGCAAACCTACAAACTTATGTTTAAATAATAATAATTATCATTGATATTAAAGTCAATGTAGGTGCACTAGATCTTGGACTTAAAAGAACAGACTGGAAAAATCCCCTAAGTTCTACTACTGCTTAATGAACTGATTCTCTCTGTGACCTTGAACAAGTTGCTGCATTTCTGTGTCTAATTTTACCCACCTTTAGATGATGCACATCAACAGGATGTTATCAGTCTTGACTACCACTTGAAAAGCTCTTTGGGCTTCTTGGATGGAAGGTATTGCTGTAATATAGTGACAAGCTTGTTGGAAAGCTACTTGATAAGCAAAGGAGCAAGTCATTCACAATAAGTATAATTATTCAATGATTTAAGCTTCCTAATCTACTTCCACAGTCTTGGCAAGCAGATTGTGATTTCTTCCATTTTATGTAATGAGAAGAGTATTTTTTTCTCTTTTTACTCTATAGATTGATTGCAAATATTCAGAATTCAAGCTGTGTTGCTCATTTGCAATCAGTTGGATGAGTAATATTATTTCTGCTCATGATTGGATGAATGCCCAATGATTTGTGTGTACAAATTGTAAAGTTTGTTTTCCAAAGATGCTCATTGGTATGACATTGAAATTTGCTGTCTTTGGAGAGCAGTGACAGTAAAATTCAACACATTGAAGACCAAAGAAATTACTGAGTACCAGAGTAGGACAAGGTGACATTAACATTATTTTAGTGGGATTTTGCTGATTCCTCATTTGCCTAAATGGACCAAGTCCATTATGTCTTTGGTTTTTTTTTTGGTGGGGTTTTTGGGGGGATTTTTGTTTGTTTGTTTGTTTGGTTTTGGGGTGGTTTTTTTTTTTTTTTCCTGTTGGCTGCTAATACTGAGAAAAAAATCACAGAATGGTTTGAGTCAGAAGAGACCTTATAGATTATCTACTTCCAACTCCCCTGTCATGGGCAGGGATACTTTCCACTAGACCAGGTTGCTCAGAGCCTCATCCAACCTGGCCTTGAACACTTCTAGGGATTGGGCATCCAAAACCTCTCTCAGGAAATCCAGTGTGTTGAATCCTGGACCTAATCTCATGCAGAAGGTGGGTGATGCTTGCCCTGTTCAAAGGTAGCTCCCATGTCCAGGTTCCAGCAGATGACCAGCAATGGGGCTGACCTACCAGGGAGCTGCAAAGCAGCTCAAATGCTGGTTTGAGAGAAAAGGCAAGTGAGTGAGAATTAAGAAGAAGATAGTAGTGGGACCCAGTTGCATACCTTGCCTACTTCCAGATTGCAGTGGGGCAACTGGATCTGTAAGAGGTCATTCTCTTATGTGGGAAATTTTCTGCAGAAATTCCTTTTCCTGTGGTCTCAATGTTAAATGGGTTATATGAAGGCTCACAGCTTGTAAGGAGCAGAAGTCTGGCCCCTCCTTAGGAGGACTGTAAAACAAATTGTATTCAAGACTTGAAATGCTTATGTGTAAGAGCTAAAAGTGGTAGTATTGCTACTGTTTCCCAAGATAAAACATAATATACTGGCCACTGGCTAGCACACTGGCTTTGAAGAGTGATTGGGAGTGGGATTCACTTATGAATGGGTTATTATCTCAGAGAATGTGGTGGTATTTTTTTTCCATTATTATTATCTATAAGCTGTAACTACTATGAAGGTTTGGCTGAGTGAAAAGCAATGTTTCTTTTTTGCTTATGTGTCTCTTGACATTTCAGGGTGTTTTCTAGTAGGTCAGGAATCTCTGTAGACCAGGATTCACTGGCTGCTCATTTCACAGTGTGTTGTAGAGCCTGTGACTCCTCTGACACATTTATCTCCCTCCTTTTGCAGTACTCAGTACTCCTATTGCAAGCAGCAGGAATGTGTGATGTACTGGAGTGTGGCCCAGCCAAAGAGTTGTGTAGAGAACCAGGGACAAGTGCTTTTGAATCGCAACTTTAGTTGGGCCACGTTCAGCATCTTAGGTCAATTTGACCTGATATAAAATGAAAATGTTCTATTTGCATTTTCTGCAAACTGCCGGCAACGACAAAAATAAAAAAATAAGCAACAAACTTTTGTAAAAATATCAGTTCCCTCTGGCCCAAAATTGAATGGCAAATTCTGAGCTACCTTGATTCACTGTCAATCTGTCAAAGGTAGGTTGTAAGAACATCTGTATTTTCATGCCAGTGCAGTACTCTGGCTATTGTAACTTGGGAACTGCCTTTGTTGAAATGTAAGGTTTTTGACCATTACCTCCTGCTGGATTCATGTCTTCAGTTCTGTCTATCTGACATCCCTTTGGCAATCACAGCCTCAGAAATGCTCCTTTAGACAGTATGATGTGATGAGCAGTGATGCTGTAATAACCTCACACTGCAGAGGGAATGATCTCTTATAAAAAGGCATGTTCATATTAAAAATTCACAGCAGCACACTCCACACCCCCATTATAGGTAATTACAGAGGATTTTAAATATCTGGTGCTAGTTGGCAGCGTACAATACCCTGTAAGCAGCAGGCACTGATTTGTAATTTAATTATCATAAGACATCCACCTGTTCTTTTGTCAAATGAAGAGTAGCATTTCCGTGCAATCATGCTTTTCCCTCCAGAAATTTGAATTAGTCCTTAGAGAAAGGTTTCTAGGGAATGGGTTTTTTTTCAAGGACATTTGCAGGACCCCATCAGAGCAGGGTGATGGAGGTGAATGAGGCATTTCTGCATGAGTGTCTTAATTCTGGTTTGGTATTTTCAGCCTTACCACTGGCTTTTTGCTGTGTCAAGCTGTTTTGGTTCACAGCTGAAAGCATTTCAATGAAGAGATGCTGTGGGAGGAAAGATGTATGAAAATCAATGAGTTTGGTGCTAAGAACATGAGGCAAACCCATAGAAGGATTGACCCAGAAATGCTCTAGGCTCATACTTTGTGAAGAAAGAGAGGCTGGGCTTGGGATGGGAGGGAGACAAAGACAAATAGAATGGTGCAAATCTGTTCTGTAAACTTTTCAGTTGATGGCACATGAACATAGATATTACTGAAGTTGTCCTGGGAATTTGCATTTATTGGATAAATAGATCAATTCAAATTATGAAGCAAGTCTATCACTGAAGAGCCACACAAGTGTTCTGCTCTTTGGGAGCATGGGGCTCAGGGTGAATAAATTTGCTCTGGGCTTTGGCTCCTGTTTATGCAACAGCTACACTGCAGTGCAGTGATGGGGAAAGGACTTACTGATGGTCAAAGAGATGTTCTCTCTTTAAGGCCACATGACACTGCTTCTGGCAGTGTAAAACTGCAAAAATGATCTGGAAAGAATAGCATATATGTTTTATATATATATATATATATAACATATATATTTGCATCCTTTACAAGGATAGGGCATCTATGTAAATATAATCATATATGAATTACATATAATCAAATTAATCATATATAATGAAATACATAATCATAGAATGAATAATAGAATCATAAAATAGTTTGAGCTGGAAGGGACCTTAAAGATTCAACCCCCTGCAAGGGCAGGGATGACATCCACTAAATTGGATTGCTTAGGGCCCCATCCAACCTGGGCTCAAACATCCTTTACAAGGATAGGGCATCTACAGCCTCCCTGTGGAGTCTCATTCTGTTCCAATGCTTCATCACACTGGGGGAAGAATTTCTTCCTAATATGTAATCTAAACCTCTTCCAGTTTAAAACCATTCTGCCTCATTCTGTCACTACATGCCTATATAAAAAAACCCCTCTCCCTCTTTATATAAGCATCCTTAAAGTACTGAAAAGTCTCACCCTGAAACCTTCTCTTCTCCAGGCTGAACAACCAGGCTTTTTCAGCCTTTCTTCATAGGAGAGGTGCTCCATCCCTCTGATCCTATTTGTAACCCTCTTCTGGATCTGCTCTAACGGGTACAGAGGAGAGAATGTCTTTCTTGTGCTGAGGACCCCAGAGCTGGATGCAGTGCTCCAGGTGGGGTGCCACAAGATCAGAGTACAGGGTGAGAATCATTTCCCTTGACCTGCTGGCCACTCCTCTTTTGATGCAGCCCAGGATGAGGCTGGCCTTCTGGGCTGTGCATTCACTGTTGGCTTACGTCCAGTTTATCATCCACAAAACCTCAAAGTACTATTTTGCAGTGCAACTCTCAGTCCTTATAGTGGGAGGGACTTCACTCCTCCCACATCCACTCAGAAGATCAGGAACTTGGGAGAAGTGGGAAGTCTGTGTATATATATATGTATAGTTTTTTGTATCTGCAAAAGTGTTGTCAGCAGGACCAGGGCAGTGACTGTCCCCCTGTACTCAGCACTGATGAGGCCACACTGTGAATCCCGTGTTCAGTTTTGGGCTCCTCACTACAAGAAAGACATTGAGGTGTTGAAACATGTCCAGAGAAAGGAAACAGAGTTGGGGAAGGGTCTGGAGCACAAGTCTGATGAGGAGTGGCTGAGGGAGCTGGAGGTGTTTAGCCTGGAGAAAAGGAGGCTCATGGGGGACCTTCTCACTCTCTACAACTGCCTGAAAGGAAGCTGTAGTGAGGTGGGGTTGGTCTGTTTCCCAAATAACAACTGATAGGATGAGAGGAAACAAGCTCAAGTTGTGCCAGGGGAGATTTAGATTCGACATTAGGAGAAATTTCATCACCGAAAGGGCTGTCAAGCATTGGAACAGTCTGCTCGGGAAGTGGTTGACTCACCATCCCTGGAGGCATTTCAAAGTTGTGTATGTGTGGCACCTGGGGACATAGTTTAGTGGTGGACTTGGCAGTCCTGGGTTGGATAGTTAGACTCAATGATCTTAAAGATCCTTTCCAACCTGAATGGTTCTATGTTCTGTGATAGAGCTTCTTATGGCTTCTGTCATTACTGTCTTGTCTCCTTAAGAAGTAGTCACTGGACATTTCCATTTTCCCCATTCCTGACTTAATGAGATGACTCTGGTATTCTGCTCTTATTTCTCCTAATTACATTTTAGCAAGTGACTCACTTTAAAGAGGATGTCTCAGAGTAGTCGTCTTTTTAGAAAGAGTACTCACTCGATTAAAAAAATAATTGATTGCTTGTGGCTTAAATGATCTGTGTGCCAAGCCTTAAATGTGACTTTGGCTGGAGTACTGTCTATTAGGCTGATGGCTTCTTGCCCAAATAATATTTGGCTGGTGCCAGTCATTTCATATATTCATTAATTATGTTATCTGAAAAGTGAATATGTGAAGAGCTGCAGGCATATCCCAGAAAAGATGAAGAGAATAAACCATGTCACATGTTTATTCTGAAAATAATTGGCAACTGCTGAATTCCATAAATAAGACTGAAGGCAGGAATACACTGGGGTGGTTTCCTTAGGAGGAGTAAATGAAATAACACTCCATAGCTGAGTGGTCAAAGTGAAGTGGATGAGCAGCAGAGGGGTATGCTGCATGGAGAGGTCTGCTTTGGGGTGTTCTTGTATCTGGACTTCAGACTTATTTTTCTTATATGGCCATACAAATAAGAATTAAGCTTTTGTCCAATAGCCCCCTCCTTAGGACATAGCTGAGGGGATGATACCCTTTTACAAAGCATTCTGGCTGGAGAACAGATCAGGTGATCGAATTTAATTTTTAGGTTTATATTCCTTGTTGTTACAAGCTTCATTTGGGATCTTGGACAAGCCCCTCATGTTGCCTCTCCATGGAGAAGAAGGGTATAAGGATAGAACTTTACTGCAGGGGAATCTTCTCTAGGGCTCTGTGGATGTGCGTGTGTGCTCTCCAGCATCAGAGCACACACTGCCAAGTGAAAAATAACTCAAGTATTTTGCAGAGAAGGGCTATAGAACTCTAATTATTAACACAGGGATGTGAAATGTGATCCCACACTACAGCTTAGCTGATCAATGTCTCTTTTCCTTTATTATCAGTGTATCATCTCAAATGTTTATTTGATGGTGAAAGTCTTGTGTATCAGTGACATATACCACATTTCTCTCTTTGATACAATGGTAAAAAAAAGAATGACTCATTCTCTCCAGAACTCACTGGGAAATCGGATAATTATTGTCTACTGTATCATATTTTATTTGTTATTCCACAATGATATTAAAATATATGAATTACCTCCTAAAAGCTTATTTGTTCTTCCTTGATGTTTTCTTCCTCTAGAAATATCGTTATCAAGATGAGGATGCTCCACATGACCATACTTTGCCTCGCTTAACCCACGAAGTGAGGGGCCCAGAGCTTGTTCATGTGTCCGAGAAGAACTTGTCTCAAATAGAGAATGTCCATGGATACGTCTTACAGTCGCACATTTCTCCTTTGAAGGTAGGATCCACACAACTCATGGCTTTAGCCCTCAAATAGAGAAAACCCGTAGCATGAAATGCCTGGGAAACATATTTTGTTGTAGAAACAGACAAGCTGCCTTCTGAAATCTATCATTGCAGATTGATTTTCCTGTGATGGGTTTTTAAGGCTCACTGCAGTGGAACAGGTGATACTTTAGTTGACAGAGCTTTGTGTAGAGATGTGAGCTTTCTGCTTTGAGTGAGGCCTTTGCTCAAGTAAAAATGATTCCTGGCAAATGAGCCTGGTTTTTTGTACATTGTGAAAGGAATAATGCAGGTTCTTGGCCTCAATATCACAGTGATTTTGAAATGGCAGACTTCCTTTCCTGACTATCCTTGTTCAGAAATTGAAAAAAAAAATACTGTAAATGTAACTAGTTTTTTCATATCAAATTC
The DNA here is from genome assembly GCA_013399835.1 of Leptocoma aspasia. Taxonomy (NCBI): domain Eukaryota; kingdom Metazoa; phylum Chordata; class Aves; order Passeriformes; family Nectariniidae; genus Leptocoma; species Leptocoma aspasia. The sequence goes on from VXAX01000826.1 coordinate 2,948,884, forward strand.
ACAAGTTATGTCTGAAAAGGAAGCTCATTTGCCTCTATTCATATCCTTGCTGCTCAAGCACTTGCAGTTTTCTCTGGGTTTTGATGCAATTCAGAGTGCTGTAGAGATATCTTTCTGTTAACTAAGGCAACTCTTTATAAAATACAGAAGCTTTAGCTGTATGTGGGTCTGGTGTCCTCTGATGTATCTTGTTGGGCAAAAATGTTTCTCTTCCTGGTGAACCTGTATAATAACCAAAAAGGAATCCATTCCTGAAAATTTACATTTGTCCTTTAATAAGAATGCAGTGGTTTGAAAATATTCCTAGAGCTTCTCTTGTGGAAGGAGCATAGATGCAGTGATTAGCATGATGGGTTTTCTATTTTAGTTTCTATTAGGCCTGGAAAGGGGGGGAAAAAAGAATAATATTCTTTACTAGAGGTGGTGATGTTCTGGGTCATAGTTTTATTCCAGCAATTATCTAAGCAGCAAACAAGGCAGATGAGCTTTGCTCCCTCTGGTGCTCAAAGCCTGTGAAATGGGGACTGCTTGCCTGTTATGCAGTGTTTACAGTGTGGTTACAAGTGACAGGAAGTGTTAATTATTAAAGATTGATGTGAATATAGCTGGTGTTCATTGAGCTTTCATGGAATAGCCATGTGAATGAATCTTTGTCCTCTGCTCTTGTTGGACCTGTGTTTAGTTTGTATGATGTTTGTCTTTTCAGGTTTTAGCAGTTTTCTGGGTTACTCACCTAACTTTTCATGCAGAAGGCAAGAATACCAAGCAGTGATAGATCATCTTGTGCTGAGGTTATCACTTTAGTTATTTGGAAAGGATTACCTCCATGAGGCCTCTGTCTAGCATCAGGGGACAATCACAGACCGAGCAATTTCTGGCCTGGAAAGGAAACATTCCTGTTCCTCTAGGACTCCTTGAGTATTGTCATTATAGTGGTGTTTCTTGTTCGTGAATGTCAAAACCAGACATTATTCTTCACATTTGGAGGCTTTCAAGTAAGGCTACGTAATCCAAGCTGAGGGTGTAGCAATGATGTCAAAAAGCTTGTTGTGAAGTGAAGAGTATCCCCAGACATGCATAATTGCCTTGAAACAGCTCCCAGTCTTATTTGCAGTCTTATTTCCTGTAACAGGACAAAGTTGTTGTCTGCTGCTGTTTTCTAAAGTGATGGTAGGACAGGAGCTGTATAGTATTTCCTCTTGGAAATCAGCATCTCCTGCAAGTTCTTCCCTTCAGCATGAGGATTTTTGTCTTTGACTCTGTCCCTTTCCCTTCTTTCCTTCAGATTCACAGTGTGTCATATCTGCCACTTAATAGTCTCATACCTGCCATTTAATCTAAATTAAGCTGTTTGTCTCTTCAAATGGCTTTGAAGTTCCTGCTTCCTTTCCCCTGCTATGTCCCATCTTTTAACCTTCAGTAGAGAATTAGCTCAGGAGGCCGGAGGAATTCTTCTGCAAGAGCTCATGGTGTTGTGTTGACCTTGCTGTCTGAAACACCTGCTTTGGATTCACTTTTATTGTTGGCAGTTGACTGAAATCCCTGTTCAGAAGCTTTTGGTCACAGTGATTTCCACATAGTTGAGAAACAGCATTCCGAATACTCCAAAATCTAGTCAGAATCGGTTATTGTCTTGAATGACAGACTTTCCAACCTGTAGCCTGATATCATTAAGTGTTCTGCCATCTTCTCAGCAGTATTGTGTGAACGTGGCTGCACTGAATAATGGCAAAAACTGCCTCTCAACCCATAGCACGCCTTCCTAGGGAAATGTAAAAATACTGGGTTCTTAAAGATTAACTGGAGAATAATGCCTGCAATGTAAATATTTCATTGACTCCCCTGAGAAGTGGAACTGCTGGAATCCTGCTCTGAGGAGAAATAACAAGTACTGCAGTTGAAACACTGTCAGGTAATTTCTTAGGAGTGAGAAGACACTGGCAGTTGCAGCAGGATAACGCTGTCAGGAAACTCCACCAAGAGCTGTTGACTCGTTCTGCCTCATTTTTCTGGGTACAGGTCAGGGCATTTGGTGCAAAGGGAAAGTATGTGTACATGAAAGTCATGAGCCTGCTTGTACCAAGTGCTGAGGAATGCATTTGGTGCAGTTTCTGGTGCTGGGAGTGTGACTGTTAGAGTCTGTGAATGGTCAGACTGGGAAGTTTCCTTAACACCAGGCCAGGGATTATATAATATCCTGTGTGCCATTAGGAACGTCCATGTCACCACTCACCCAGGCCAGCAAGCACATTGGCTGCCTGGCTGGGTGGGGTTAAGTCACTGCCTGGCTGCATTTCACTGCCTGAATTTCTCTGTAGGGACTGCAGCACCAGGGTGCACCACTACAGCAAGTTTTGGAGCAGTATTTTGTGTTTAGTGGCTGCACAATGTCCTGATGACAGGATGATTACCCTATATTTGTTTTGAAATAATATCATAAAAGGAAAATGTTTGAGCATAAAAATAATCTAGTTAAAATGCTTTGGAACCAAAATGTTGTCCCAAGACCAAGCCACATGTCCATCCTAATCACCACATTTCCTAAGTGACTTTACTTTGGCAGAACGAGAGTTGCTTATTTCCATGTATTTTTGTTCATTTAGAAAGAAATCTGCAAAGATCATAGAGTTATAAAACTTCCCTTTGGGCTGGCTGAAAACTGACCCTCACAGCCCTCACAAGTGACCAGTGCTCAGAGCCATCTGTGGAAGCCATAGGTGTTACACCTTGTCTGTGCATGTAGACTGCTTGCTAACATCACCCTGCTCCCCAGTTCTCAGTGAACATCTCAGTTTGCATCCATAATCAAGCTTGTCAGCTCGAGGACGGGCTTGCATCATTACAGAGGAAGGTTTTGTGGATGGTTGAAGTTCAGGCAGAGAAACCGTGGGCCTGTCTATTCCCCTGTGTACATCTCCAGGTAAAACATTCCAGGGATTCTTGAAACATTTTCTGACACTCAGAAGCATGGAAGCATTCAGACCATATTTTTATTAACACCCATGATTTAAAATGCCTGATATGGCCCATGTTTGCATGGAACAGATGCATCTTAAATTTTGAAGTATACAAATTCTTAAAAAAATTGGCTGTAATTTCATCTTTCAGATTGTGTGGTTTGATGTAGTCCAGAAATACCCTAGTGGAGCTCATTGTTATTAGATTATTAGATTGGGTATTAGGAATAAATTCTTTACTGTGATGGTGGTGAGGCACTGGCACAGGTTAGCCAGAGAAGCTGTGGATGCCCCATCCCTGGAAATGTTCAAGGCCAGGTTGGATGGGGCCTTGAGCAGCCTGCTCAAGTGGAAGGTGTCCCTGCCCATGGCAGAGGGTTGGAATAGATGGTCTTTAAGATGATCCCTTCCAACCGAACCAGTCTATGATTCCATGATTCTATGGTTACTGGTTACCTCAGGAGGTTGTTTTGGAAATCAAAACACAAAACTAATTCTCTTCAACACCCCTTGCACTTGTTTTATGTGCTGAATAATAAGAAATGTGCTCCTCATACATTCTGAAAAATCTCTTTGAGACACACAGATACTTATTATGATAAATACTGTTTAGAAATGTAAATAGATTTTCTGAAATTGAAGGTAGGCAGGTTTTTCTTATCTTCCAAGTACCTAAAATCTGGTATGCATTAGCTAGATTACTCGCTTTCAGAATATAATAATGAGCAAGAGCAGTTTTGCTGCAAACCAGGCCCTCTTTTATTTTTCCTGTTTTTTCACTTCTTCACCTTATTGTATTTTGCATTAACTTTGTTTTTCTACTTTCCTGTAGCATTTCATGTCCAGTCAACTTAGTTCTGGAAAATGCTTAATTTTAGAAAACTTCAAACTCCTGTTAAAGGTTTATCTGTTTATTAGTGTGCAAAAGATAAAATTTTCAACAGCTTAAGCAACTTTGAATGTCAAACACTGAAGTTGTAAAGGAAGTTTTCAGTTACGTGGAGGTATTGACATTTGGGAAAATGCTAGCATTGGAGAAGTTTTGTTAGAGTTGCCATATTAAGATAATAAATGTTCTTTTCAACTTATGGAGGTGATGGAATTGCCTTTTAATAATCTCTTAAAGGAAAAAGTCTGTAGTGTGACTGTAGTCTGTAGTGAAAGAGAATTAATTTTCTTGCACTTCCCTGCATTTGACACGAGATGGTGCAGTAAGCTCAGAATTCTTTGGTCTGCATCTGTAAAGCTTCATGATACACTACTGAGGGTTTTCTTAGATGCCTTAGAAAGTACCAATTCAGTAAAAAGTGCCTTGTGAATCCCTGATGTTTTGGGAAACCTGAATTCAACACAACTGTACCTGAAAATCAGAGGTTCTGTCTCTAATTAAATACGTGCTTTTTTCCCTTCCTCCCAGGAACAGAGCTAATCAGCATTCATTAAATGAATGATAACTCTGGCTCCTAAATGAACCTTACTACTATTATTGTGATGTTAGATTTATTTTTGTTTTTCACTATACTCCACTTTGTTAAGATAAGCTGAAAAGTAAAAATCCTTGTAAGGATTTTGCATCTCCTTGGTTGTCTGAATATTTTAAATGTCAGGCTATTCCAGCTATCTCCATTTCATGATAATGCCAGGTTCTGCTGTAAGCATCAGTGGAAATTGAGCAAAAACAAGTAACCAGGTAAATAATTACCCTAAGCTAAGTTACTTTCTAGCAAGAATGATCAGTAATGAACATCTTCAGTTGCCTGATCTTTGATAGCCTCATTTTCTGGAAGGGAAGGAGCCACATTGGCTATTACTCCTTTTATTTCTGTCCCAGAATGTTGTCCTGCAGCTCAGCTGGGTTGCTGACAGCTTGCAGAAAGTCAGGATTGATGGAATTACTTTCCAGTGGAGAGAGGAGAAAAACCATCTCCACATGGAACAAATGGGCTCAGCAGTCTACAGAGTTAAGGTTGTCCATGAATTGGCATTTGTACAAATTGCTTTACAGAAGAAGGAGGGCTGCATCTCCCAATGCCAGATCACATAATTTTTTTTTTTTTTTTAATTGCAGGAAGCCCTTTACTTCTTGGGTACTCAAGTACCCATTACTTGAGTCATAGAATCACAGAATAATTTAGGCTGGAAAAGACCTCTGAGATCATTGAGTCCATTCTCTGACAAATCACCACCTTGTCAACTAGACCATGGTGCTAAGTGTCACGTCCAGGCTTTTCTTGAACACCTCCAGGGATGGTGACTCTACCACTTCCCTGCGAAGTTCATTCCAATATTTAACAACCCTTTCATGAAGAAATTTATCCTAATATCCAGCCTGAATCTCCCATGGTACAGGTTCAGTTGCCTGGGAGAAGAGGCCAACCAGCATCTGACTGTGACCTTCTTTCAGGTGTTGTAGAGAGCAATAAGGTCCCCCCTGAGCCTCCTTTTCTCCAGGCTAAACACCCCCAGCTCTCTCAGCCACTCCTCATCTGTGCTCCAGACCCTTCCCCACCTCCGTTTTCCTTCTCTGGACACACTCCAGCCCCTCAATTTCCTTCTTGCAGTGAGTGACCTAAAACTGAGCACAGGATTCAAGGTGAGGCCTCGCCAGTGCTGAGTGCAGAGGGACAATCACTGCCCTGGTTACACCATTGCTGATCCAGGCCAGGATGTCATTGGCCTCCTTGGCCACCTGGGCACACACTGGCTCATGTTCAGCTGCTGCTGACCAGCACTCCCAGGTCCTTTTCACTGGGCAGCTTTCCAGCCATCCTTCCCCCAGCCTGTAGCCCTGCCTGGGGTTGTTGTGCCCCGAGGCTCTTGGTCTCAGCCCAGCAATCCAGCCTGACCAGTTTCCCCTTTGGAGCCTTCCTACCCCCCAGCGAATCACCACTCTCACCCGTATTGGTGTCATCTGCAAATTTACACTTGATCCCCTCATCCAGATCATCAGTGAAGGTATTAAACAGGACTGGACCCGATGCAGAGCCCTTCACACCACGAGTGACCAGAAGATTCTTTGAGACTCTCTGTATCTAGTGTGGGAAAGATGTTTTGTTTCTGCTCCAAGGCAGATGTTTCTCTTTCCCAATTCCTATCTCCTTGTGAGTGTGTAGTATCCCTTGAATGTCCATCATTCTTCTTTTTATCCCCCTGAGTGCAGGAAGGTCATTCCTGGGAAAGCTCCTGGAATCTGTCACTTGCCCTTTCCGGTCTGTAATGAAACAGCTTTTTCCCCATCTCTGGAGCTTTCCCTGTCCAGGTGTGAGTCAGACCTCACTACAGTGGCTGCTGTGCTTGTCCGACAAATTAACAAAGATGGGGAAAGAGGCTCTGAGGATGAGCCTGGATGATTAATGATTCTGTGAAAAATGTATTAGCCTGAGCTTCCTGGAAACTGTCATAAAGAGTAATTCTTTCTGTCTAAAAATGTAAATTAGGCAAGAGCTATTTATTTCATGAATTAACATTGACTTCAATAAAAATTGAGTTCTGAAGACAGTTTGGATAAATAAGGTCAAAATATTATATAGCTTTTTTTTTTTTTTTTCCAGCTGCAACAGTCTCATTTCACAATTCAGCAAACTTTGGGACTATCTTTTTGATTATGAACTTTGTAAAAAGACCAAAGTCATGCACTGGTCATGGGTACTGTGAAAATAACAGAGTCCAAGACTCTCCTGATGTTGCAGTGCATCATGTGACTTGTAAATAAATTTGAGATGTTACTGCCCAGAGCTGGAAACCAGTATAAGAAAATACACTCCACAGACCTGTGGAGCTGTTTTGAAACATAGAATCACAGAATAGTTTGTGTTGAAAGGCACCTTACTGATGATCTAGTTCCAACCCCCTGCCTTAGGCAGGGACATCTTCCACTAGACCAGGTTTGAGCAGTTGCAGGGAAGTCCTCTGTAAAATGCAAATACTCCTAGCTTCCAGGGAACCAGGTTTACACAGAGAAAGCTGGTTGCTACAGCTTTCAGCATTACCATGCCTGATAGCCCTGTGTAAATGTAACTCCTGGTGTTTTGGGGATATAATCTGTCTATGGTAAGAAACCACATTTATTTTTCCAGAGCTGCTCAGATCCCTTAATTCCTATTACTGGGGAAGAACCCTATGGCAAAGATGAAGTTCAAATAGGGAAGAAGATGAAAAAAAAAAAAAAAAGGTTGAATTTGCTTTAATTTCTGCAGTTCAGGTGTGACAAAGAGTTGAGGCAGTGACACAGCACAGGCTGTTCTTCCTGAGCAAAGATGCTGCATTTCAGAGGCTCTTTAAAAGCCATGGAAAACTGAGAGAGGCTGAGGCTTTGTTACATGTCAGGAACAGCAGTCTGAAGTTTTCTCTCACAGTTACAAAATTAATTGGGGTTATATAGAGGACATATTAATGTATGCATGGATATATTAGCAAGCCATCTAAAATTTAATCTTGCATCCTTTTCTTTGCTTACACTGACTTCATTTCATAAGTATAGCTAATCTGCATGAAGCATTTTTTATCCCCAGGGTGGCTGAGCCCAGTAGCAATGATCTTATAAAAATACTTTTGATCACTGCCCTGGCAGCTTCCTAGGTTTTGTGTTTTGGAGTTGGTTTTGTTTTGTCCTTTTTCCCCACTCTCTCCTTTTCTGTATGCAGTCACTGGCAAAGCCCCATGCTGCAGTCAGTCTGTCAGTGGATTCCACTGAATATTCAGTAGGTTGCTTCATTAAGATAGAACACTTGTTACATGTTTAATCATATACTGCTTTTCTCTTATCTCCTACTGTAACAGCAGATAAGCATATATCATACATTTGTATCTGTAATCTATGGTTTTTTTAGTATAAAAATGCAATCAGATTAGAAAGAGACAAAGGAAGCTCACAAATGTGCCTATGCCTGTTTGTGCTCTTAAGGAAGTGGCAAAAGTAGCTCTGAATTTTGATTTTATTTCATTATGTTTCAAGGCAAAATAAGCAGCTTATAGATTAGCATTTTGAGTAATATTTTCTATCTCATTTTCATGTGGGCAGGAATGTCTTTCATTTCTGAGTCCTTGTCTTACTCTAAAGAAATTCCTAAAATGCTGCAAAAATTGAATGTTACAGTGAAGAACAGTTATTAGTGAAGAATATTTTTTTTTGTTTTGTGATCACAGCTAAACCCATTGTTTTGTGCGCTTGATGTTTTGCCTTGGCTTTCTGATTGATGGCTTTCCACATGATTTATGTAGTTGCAGATAGTATCTTGTTATCTTTCTAGCTTCTGACAGAATAAAAAAGAAACCAAATAAAATTGCTTCTGTCAGTGGGTGATTTAATTGAAGATATCTCAGCAACTTAAAGTAAACCTCAGGCATTGCAATCCTTTATTTTTTGGCCAAATAAATGTTGTCCTCTGATGGACAAGCAGAGCAAGTTCTGACAGTATCTACTAGTGCACTATATCTTGTTAGACTTGCCTGAAGAATGAAGACAGGTTTCAAAGGAATTTGAAAATATTTTCAGGCTATGGACCCTGTTTACTTTAAATGGGCCTCCTAGGTATTGAAGGTCTTTTCAAATGTTAATCTGAATTGCTGTTTCAGGAGATTTTCTGTGTTCTTGATCTACTGGGTGCTTAATCCATTAGTATTAATTAGCTGATTTATCTTTTATTCTTTTTGAACAGCAGGTTTCTTTTTAACAATAGTCTTGTTCCTGAGCCTCTTTTTCTTTGGGGTTGTTTGGTTTTTTTGGGGGGGGGCGGGGGGGGGAGAGGGGGAAGCCTGACATATTGCAGATATTCCTGACCATGTCTCTCACATATAATCAAGTAAATAAGAAATTCCAAGAATCCTTTTGTCTCATTGTCTTTCTCTAATGCTTTGCATAGTACTAGTTATTCCTTGCTTCCCTGTAATTTTCTGAGTTATTTTGCCCTTGATGTGTTGGCCATGTGAAATAGAATACAGAAATACTGAGAATATAAAATATACTGAGAGATGGCCTATTATAAAGAGGGTTTTTTCCCCCCATCTGAAATGCATGAAATATATGAAATAAATCAATGGAATAACTACTAGATGCTATGAACATAGGATTTGTATGTTCTGCCAGTTCTTTTCTCCGAGTCTAGAAGTACCAGAATATTTGTAAAGTATCTGTAATGATGTTTGCCACATTTCCAAAGTGTTTTGTGACCTGCTGCTGAAAAGTGCAATAAAGCATCTTGGTGTTATTAGTCAGACTGCAACAGGAGGGATTTTTCTCAGATATGTCAGACAGGTTTAACACCAGTTGTTTCCCTAAGCTCGGTAGCTGAAATACCCTTCTGTCAGACTTCTGCTACTGCTGACACTTGGGAATGTATTCTACAATTTAAATGAAGCACTAAAGTGCCATAATACCTTTTCACTGAGGAATATACTGATAATTCACTCACTCAGTAGAAGATACATATGTTTATACATCTGATGCTGTGACACATCAAAAATGTTCTGGCTTTTGTCAGTACCAGGTGTAAAAGAAAGCAGAAGTTTGCAGTTCCAGGAGCTCTGGATGGCTGCAGCCTCCAGGATGAAAAGAACAGAATCTCTTTTTAGTCAAACCTTATGAAAGGGTATCTTGGCAGCCTGACTAAGAAGTGCTTTAGCTATTTCCAAATTTTTAAACTCCTATTTCTCATAGCTTTTATTTCATCTTCCTGTAATGTACTTTTGTAGACTATGGAGCTGTGAAAAAAACCAGAATTTTGACATTTAAAAGAAAAATAGATATTTCTGAACTGGCTGTTACTTTCCAACTCTTTTCAAGAATCTAGTCTAAGTAAGAGTTTCTGAAACTATTATTGTGTGACATTTTCACAACCTCCTTATTGTGTGACATCATCTCCCCACCCACGGCAAGGAACTTGGAACTAAATGATCTTTAATGTCCATTAGAACCCGAACCATTCTGTGGTTCTGTTATTATGTGAGCTTGGTATCAATGGCTAATTGAGACTTCTCAAAAGAGAAGATCTCTCTCAAAAATATTTTTAAATGGGAAATGCCTTTTTCCATTTGGTTCCTTTCAGTCTATTTCAGAAGATCATGTTGCTTGCTTTTTCATAATCTTTAAAAATTGCTACTGAATCTGATGCAATTGGGAATAATGTCAAAAAAGTAGTCAGCAGTCTTGATGACTCAGGTGGCATTTTAAGATCTGCATTGTTTACTAACTTGATTTTTCACAGTGCTGTCTTTCCTTCTGCATGATATTGTTTCTTTTTTTCCATAGTTAATCAGTGTTTCTTTTCCCTGTCCCTTTTTCTGACTTAGCTTCAGGATCCATTCCTGTATTTCTCCTCTTACACTTCTCTTATTTCCATTCCTACACATACACATGGATCTTATTAATCCTTCAAGCCACCCATGAAGTACAAATTTGTACCAGGGAGCTGTGAACGTGTAACTATTGATGCCCTCCTATACAAGAAAACTGCACTCTTATTGATCATTTTGCTTCTTGGCTGCTTTAGAGAGCAGGAGACACAGCACTGCCTGTCTCCTCTTTGTTGCACGTGGACTTTACAGTTTTTCTTTTCTTTCTTGCTCCTGAAAGGTGGTTTCTCTTCCCTCTGAACAAAAGCAGTGTGAAATACAGTTGAATATTATCAAGTCTAGTGGATCTCAGTTACCCACTGAAATGGCAGCACTCTGGGCGGCTTTTATTCTACTAATACTTACAGAAACTATGAGCCAAAGAAACTGCAATCAATTTTTTCAACCAGCAAACTCATGAACACCAAATTGCATCTGTCTTCCAAATATGAACAGAATGCGACTTTTACATAGGTAAGAGCTAGAAGTCAGCTTTATAGATTAAAGAGTGTTTTCTGCAGAAAATGACCACATTCTCAAAGGAAGTCTACCCAGCTGATTTTTTCAAAGCCTTCCTCCTACTACAGTTTTAATAAGCATCTTCCTGAACTGCTGGATTGGATTTGATCACCCCATAGTGGTTGAAGTTTTTGCTTCCAAAGAGAAAAAAAAAAAAATTAAACCTGCTAATAGACATAATAAAATTATTATAATTGATTACATGACATTGGAAAGGTGAAAAAGAGTAATGGTGTTTTTACAGCAAATAAACAAATTTTTACTTTGAAGTCAGTGTCACAAATTGTGCTTTGATCAAGTGGATGAGCAAACGCCAAGCAGGGAATTTCAGTGATGAGAGTATAAAAAGTTTTATTAATTACTGGGAATTGGCCAAAACAGCACAAAGTTAGCAACTTTACACTCTGGGAGTGTTAAAGTCATCAACCACCTTCTGAAGACCATACCTACAGATGGTTTCACATTGAAATTGCTGCTGTTTCCTCTTTAGGAGTTGTTGGGCAGTTTGTTTCTTTCACTGTTTTGCAATAAATCTAGAGATTTAGCAGATCTAAACTGAATTAGCGATTTCAGCTGAAACTGGGTTATTTTCCTAACTGCTATCTTCATAATTTTACTTCTGTTTAGAAAACCCATTATTTTTTCAGTACTCTGGAGATGTTGATATCTACTTAGGGCAAATGTGAATGGGAACAGTGAAGTGAACCCAAGGGTGTTTCTGCACTACCTGTACTTTAATAATACCTGTAATGTCAGGGAATGTCTGAAATCCAGCTCAAGCAAGCTCAGGTTAAAATACCTAAGACAGGTTCCCATCTCTGAACATGCTATTTACCTACTCTCTCCCAAAGATACTGGGGTTAGGGAATTTTAATCCAGTCTCTATTTTGAAGTGCAAAGTAGGCCACAAGGTCTACTAAACAATTGTACCTCCAAGACTCATAAAAAACAAAAAAAGCTGGATCTATCAAAAAAGGCAACAATCAACCAAGCACTGCATCACATCAGTATTTATCACAGAATCATAGACTATCCTGTGTTGGGAGGAACCCAAAAGGATCATCAAGTCCAACCTCTGACCTTGCACAGGACAACCCCAAGAATCACACCATGTGCCTGAGAGCATTGTCCAAGCACATCTTGAACTCTGCAAAACTTGATGCTGTGACCACTTCCTTGGGGAGACTGTTCCAGTGATGTTTCTAAACAAGAAAAGCAATCTTGAGCAAAGTTGTAGAGCACCAATACATCAGTCTATTATAGCTACTAGAGAGGTGGAGTGTTTGAATTACTTTGAAAAACATAGTTTACTTCTCTTATTCTTCTTCATCACTGCCTACTGCGAATTTCCACACCTAGGCCTTTGGAGGACTGTGTATGCCTTTGTTTAGGGGCTGTACTTTCCTCATTTGAAGACTCCAGCATCAAACTCCCCTTACAATGCAGCTTGCAGAGAAACTGGATAGGTATTTTCTAATGTCTGGATATTAGAAAAACTTTACTACTGAAAGGGTGGTCAAGGATTGGAACAGGCTGCCCAGGGAAGTGTTGGAATTGCCATCCTTGGAGGGGTTCAAAAAACATGTAGCTATGGTACAAAGGGACATGGTTTAGTAGTGGACCTGATGGTGCTAGGTTAATGGTTGGTCTTGATCTTAGAGGTCTTTTCCAACCTTAATGGCTCTGTGTTTCCCTGAACAGGTTTATATTTCAGAGCAGAATGAGTTAGAAGCTCTCTTCTCATTCAACTGCATGATAGAGCCATTGGAAACACACATCTGTGGTTTTCCACCTTTCATATACTGACTTTATCACCAACCTTTTTTTCTCATACTTTCTTGCTGAAGCAGGATGACTCAGCAGCTGACTTCTATGCCAGGTCATTATCTCAAACCAAAAGGGGATCTGAGCCAGCTTGGAGCCACATGAAATGCAGCAGGGTAGAGAAACAGGCTGAGGAAAATACAGTTTGGGTTTTGTGCCATTTGCCCATTTTGCTCTTTTTCTCTTGCTCTCACTGTCCCTGCAATTTTTTTTCTTTCTTGCTTCCAGTACAAGGCTTTGTGAGAAAGCCTATTTTACAAATAATTTGAATGTGAGGAACTGTGACAAAGGAGTCTGGCAGTCAGTGGCTGAAGTATACATAAGCATTTGCAGCTGGGGAGAAAGAGGCACAAACTGTTAAAATATTTGAAAATGTTTTAGAGCCTACATTTTGCTACCTTGCAGCCTGATTTGACTTTGTGATTATTCAGCTGCTCATACCCAGAAAGCTGACATGTCTGCAATCTTGTTTAAACATATTTATTTTGACAGTATGGTAATACTAGGGTGAATATGGTAATATTAAGGGTGAATATTAAGGCTGAATACTAGAGAATCTGCTGTAAACCTGCATGCATAGAGATCATCTCACATTTTATGGTTTTTAAGTCAGTTATAGCTATCTTAATATAGGTAATTTTGACAATTGGAACCCAGGTTTTATTCCAGTTATTCAATTAAGCTGAAATTGCTTGTAATGTAGTACCATAATTGTAGGAGAGGCATCATTGCAAGATGGTAAGTAGGTGAGATACTAATTAAATTCTTCTGAACTTCAATAATTTAATATTCAAAGGAGCTGCTCATTGCATTGCCTCTGGGGATTACAGGGGAAGAAACCTGAACAAAAATAGCAGCCCCTAAATGATTTTTGCTGGACAACTCTGACTGAAATTTTGGGTTTGTTAGTATTGCTCCACCATTCTGGATACAAACACAGTGGGTCATACCCATCTGTGGGTGAACGCTCTGCAGACTTCTGTTAGATCATGTGTGGGTGGATAAGTACAAAATTTTCCCAAACACTGTTAAACCCAGGGGTGACGGTGGTGTTTATATATAATCTTGAAAAGCTGGATTCTTTTATATTCAGGCTTTTGGGAAAAGTAGGTTTCAGCCTAATTTAGGCAGGAATACATCTCCTTTTGATTTTCAAAGAACAGTAAGTCACAAACTCTTTTAAATTCTTTTTGAGACTTTCATCTGATAATAAAATGAGAGGTGTGGGAGAGGATGAAATTAATCAATTCTGTGGCATCATGCTGTAGCATATCTCAGATTGTCTTATCTTTGCTACATCAAGATTTTTGACCAGGTTAGTGCAGTCCTTCCAGCCCCTGAATACATCAAAGCAGATGTGCCACTGCCCTTCTCATTATAGCTCTCAGTAATGATCTAAGCTAGACTGGTCCGGAGATTCCTCCCTAGATGCATATTCTTTCCAAGCCTCTTAATTCAATCTGAATGATGATGATGATAATTTAGGTTATAGTATTACCCAGGGGCTCTGATAGCAGTGCAGGGCCCCATTGTCCTAAGCATCACATAGACAAGGAAAAGCTTTAATGTGATACCACAGAGCTGCCCAGGCTAAACCCAATGCAAATGTGCAAAAATTAATAGGAATTCCTGCATAAATTCAAATCTTATCTAATAATCTTTCTATTACAATCAAATTAGATCTACTTTTAAACTACTGCATAATTCCTTTGTAATTTCTTTAACTAGAGATGTTCATATCTCAAGGCTGAACTATAGACCAGTGCTATCTTGTTACATTTATTGGCTTTTTCCCGTTAGCACTGCACGAATGCTTTGCACCTCGCTGAGTGAGAAACACATGGACAAGTGTACACATTTTGGAGAAAAAAATGAACAGCTTTAGTGTTAAAGAAAAATGGTTCTGAGAATAGAGTCAGTAAGAATCTGCCATGTTTGCACAATGTAGAAATTAACCCCCTCCAGCTAGCATACCACCATTTGCTTACTGTGTTAATCAATTAATGTCCTTGATTTATTTCTACACGTTTTTAACTGAGTTGATGAGCGTTACTATGCTTCCAGTTAGATGGGGTTTTCAACATAATTTTCATCATAATGGTTAGTGTAAATGAGTTTTCTTAATTATGGTAGGGTGAAAGCTTTATTAAGAGGCTTGAGATGTAATATAACAAGTTTTGGCACAGCCTTGTGAGAATGCTTTGTTTTTAGGGACACCCATCTCCACCTATCTCCTCACAAACTCTTTATGTTGGCCTGCTGGGTGTGATATTGAAGACCTATGATGGGTAGACTGTCAAATCCAAATTCTCTGTAACTTTATTTGAATATTGTAATATTATTTGGTAATGGGTTTAGTACTCTGATGCGCTATACCTTCTAAAAGTGCTGGTGGAGGGCCTCATAGTGTACTATAATTCTGTTCTCTGGCAATGTCTTGGGGGCTGCAGTGGCATTTGAACCTGTGATAATATCTTATCCAGAAGACATAAGTTGACAATTTGATATGCAAACATAAGAACCATTAAGGCAGCACTTTATGGAATGTCAAGATGCTGATCTGCAAAAAGTTCTTATACTCTGGAAATTATTTCTCTTCTCCCAGAGTTTCCTATTTCCTCGAGCTGGCAGTGTCTTTCCCAGGTCCCCTTTCCCTCTAAGATGTGTGGTCTGAATGACATTTCTGTGACTGTGGGGAAGGAGATTCATTTGCCGAGGGGCACAGTGGCTACCCAAGGCAGCTGCATCTCCAGCACTCTGGGGCAAGAATGATCACCTGAGTAAAAGTTAAAAAGATGGAGAAGACAGGAAAGGATGGTTTTCACGCTTTTAGTCTCATCCCAAACTTAGCCTTTCCATGTACTGCATCTTCCCTGCAGCTCCCACTTCACACTCTTT
This sequence comes from Leptocoma aspasia, assembly GCA_013399835.1. Lineage (NCBI taxonomy): Eukaryota > Metazoa > Chordata > Aves > Passeriformes > Nectariniidae > Leptocoma > Leptocoma aspasia. The sequence goes on from VXAX01000826.1 coordinate 2,964,411, forward strand.
GCAAACAAAGATGGAGAAAGTGGTCAGGGCATTGGACAAGGGTGTTTTGCATTGCTAACATTGCTCAAAGACTAATTATTATAGGTGCAGTGCTAGACCATGTAGATCCTGGGCATTCCTGCTCCAGTGACATTTATTTTTCTGGAGTGTTAAGGCCACAGAGTAGGAATCTACCACCCACTTGTCCTCATTGTTTTTGTTACATCTGTGCCCACCACTTTTTTGCAGATTTGGAATGGTTGCAGGAGCAGTTCTAACCACTTTCCTCACAGCTCCCAGAACTGTATATGTGCTTCAGGGTTAAAACCTGATACTAGGAGCAAAGAACTGTATCTGCTTGGTACAGTCTGTTTTCCAGAGATATGGGTAAATTTGCAGTTGGTATAATTTTACTCAAGATTTTTATGAGTTGGTGGTGGTATTGTATATTTGCAAAAGGAAAAAAGTAGACAAAAATGTTACTCTCTTAGAAGTAGTATTAATTAAGTAGAATTAGATGGCTGATGTGTAGTTAATGAAAATGTACAGTGTCACAGCTGTTCCATTTAGAGAACTGGATGACAGGAAGTATTTATCTGTCTTTTCAGAAACTCTAGGGATGATCTTGGGAATTACACTTCAGAAAATCTGTGCCAGGTACTTTTAATGAGATAAACATAATGGGATAGTTTCTCCAAAGGAAAAATTTATTTCTTTTAGCTTAATCGAATCTCCAATAGTGTCAGTGAATTAGTACTAAGTGGAAAAGAGGCTCAAGTAATTTATTTGTACTTACAAAATAACTTTCACAAAGTCCTGTCCCTTTAACATGCTAAGGAAAGAAAGCACTTCTGAAAGTAAAATATCAGGGAAGGTTAGAGTGCCAGTGATCACAACAACTGAGGGAAATGAATGGATCACCTGCAGTATGGCAGAAGGCTTATGGCTAAGGTTATCCCAATACAGCCTGGACCAGGGAAAGTCTATGCACATTTTGAAATCTTTCCTAGACAGTGATATAGAAGTATAAGTGTGATTATTAGCTAGACAGACACAGGGCAGTCTGCAGATGTGATACCATTATTTTGGGTAGTGGAAAGAAGATAAAGCTGTATAACATTTCAGATGAATTAAACAGAACTAGAAGAATAGGCAGATGATAAAATGCAATTTTGTAAAATATACATATCTACAGTGGAGAGGGAAATACAAAATACTCATAAATACTTAACTGATTGAATGTTTTAAGAATGGCTTACAGCTTTGTAGCCTAATCTTTAAGAGAGTGAATTCGCTAAGCAGAATTTTTACAAATGAATGGCAAAATACAAGAGCTGAAATATTGAAAACATTTTCATCCCATAAGAAGTTCTATTGCATAAAGCTTTTAGAATTTATTAAAGAAGAAAAGGAAACATGGATTGCAATGGGAAAAGAAAAATGTTGTATAAACAAAATACTGTGTTAGGCCATGATGATAATTTTTGCCCCCTTTGATTTTCTTCCCCTTTTTGTCATTTTCAATCAAATCTGAAAGGGGTCAGTAGCTGAAGAGAAAGTCCTATGACTTCCATAAAAAAAGGTAACCAAATAGAGGAAACCAGAATTAACTCATCTGGTATAAATACCAGTGAATTAATACAGATTAAATATTACAATTAAGAGATCAGGGAGTGAGAGAGAAAGAACAAATGTGAAATTTTGCTGCTGCAGAAACTTCTGTTGGAACCAACACCTTATTAGCCATCATAATTTAACAATACAGCTCAGAGCTATAGGAGGGGAGGTCTTGTTTATTCTGCTGCTCATGGGTCTATTTCTTTGGAATCTGGAAATATTCATGAGCAAACATGAAAAATCAGGACCTTTCAGATAGAAGATTAAAAAGCCAGAACATATGGATCAGATGGCACTGTGCAGTAGGATGGGTAGGAAGTTATAAATTACTAAGGTTCTCAGTTAAGTTGTTGAGCACAGTGCTTGTTGCTGTCCCATAGATCTCACCCTGATAAAACGGGTCAGTGTGTAGTAGAACATAATAACCTGTCATACATAACCTTTTCAAGGCTGAACAGATTGGATGCTCCAGAAATCTGCTAGCTCAAGGGTAATTTCTGGAACCTGCAAAAGAGAAAAAAACCCCCACTGCAATGTTTGAAATTCGTTCCTAAGAGGTGAATTAACACTCTGTGAGTTGTTGCAAAATAATAAAGACTTTCTTTTATTTGTTTTATTTTTCATTCCTGGACTTAAAGATCTTATGGCAGCTGAGACTGTGAGAATAAGTTACATGGTTAAAAGACTGCACTGCTATTTTATGGTATGTTATTATACCAGAGATACCTGCTCATTGGAAATGTAATCAAAATAAAGTGATATGGTGTGTATCACTTGAAACTTCACTTGTGAATTTTATGATGTATTTTATCTTGCTCTATTTTTATCACACTCTTAAGTTTAAAGTTTTTCTAACAAAAGGTTCATTGCATTTGGAGAAAGAATTGCATTTGGAACATTTCTGTTACTTTTCTGTATCATCAACTAATGAGATCCGGTATTGATAGAAACAAAGCATATTTTAGTGAAATTAGTCTGGTTTTCTACTAATTTCATTTACAAAAGCTGCTGATATTCTCTTTTTCAAGATCAGTCTAAACTTCAAAACTCCAAATAAATGAAGGGCGAATTTTTGGGTGTCAGCTTGGGGGCTGCACAAATTAATGCACAACTTCACTTGCTCCTGAGTTGCTGCTGTAGACCAAATGAAATGGTAAGGTTTTTCCTATTGGTTTAGTCTCAAGGAAGGCAACCAAATGAAAAAGCTGATCCTACAAGATGATGATACCTTCTTGTGAGTTTTGCTGCACAGTTTGATACCTGTTCTAGAAGGAGACTGATGAAATTAGTAAACATTTACTGGTCTTTCTGAAATGTTTAAGGAATTGTATCATGTTTAAATATGGAGAAGAACAGATTTCTTTTTCTTGGTTTTAAGTGACATAGCTGCAGCAAAACTATACTTTTCAGTGCAAAAAATATAAAATCAGAGGTGTACATTTATTGTCAGAAATGGTAGCTAAAGCTAAGAATCCAAACATGGAGTGTTTAGCATGAGTATCGATGGTGTTTTTATAGCAAATTTGCCACAAAAATCTATTTCCATCTTACCTTAAAACTTTCAAATGAAAGTCAACAAACAATTTCATCTGACCGAAGAAGAAAATAGATCAGAAATGACAATGTATTGACATTTTTAATATGAAGTTTGTTTCAAAAAAGTCAAAACATTTTATTTAATAGCTGCAAAATAATTTTGGAATCATCGTTTTAAACTGGAATTCCAAAATGGAACAAAATATCCAAAAGTTATTGTAGGAAAAGTAATGTTCTCTCTTCCAGACAAAAACTTTTGTATTGGATTGAATGAAATATTTCAGGTCTAGCTGACCTGATTTCTGTCTTTGTTCTGTTACTGAGTGAATAATCCATTATTTGCACAGTTTATGGGGAATATGGGACAAAATATGCACAGACTTTCTCAGAACATATGCTGCAGTCCTTTTAGTTTTGAATCTTTCTTTTGATTTATGAAGATAAAGAATAAAAGTTTCCCTCACACCTTAACTACAGACAATTTCCGCATGGAGGGCTGTGAATTCTAGAACAGGAAATTCTTTCAGGGTATGCAATGAATCATCTATGTCTGACTTTGGCAAAATATGAAGTTTTACCACATATATACTGCATTCCCATTCTGCTCTTGGCAGAATATGTTTGGTTATTTGATAAACGTTCATGAGAGACCCCTGGCAAGAAAAACACTTTTCTTGTCACTATGTTTAAACTTGGTGTTGGAAATGTTTCGTGTTCCCCATCTATGAGGATTTTTAGGGATAAGTCAGCATGGTGTCCTTCCAGGACCATAGTCCAAGGGCTTAAGATAATATGGCTTGGAAGAGAGAGAGAAGTTCCATTTATGTCTTTCTGCAAGTTTGGGGTGAGTGGAACAAGTCTCTTGCCTTCAATGTCCACATAAATAACAGGGCAAAATAGTTAACTGCTTATTTGGGAGCGCAGTTGAATATATATATATTGTTTTTTTTTAATTTTTACATTTCAAGTTTTCAGTCTAAGTTTTGCAGCTGATGTGTGTGGTGTGCTGCCAGCCAGCTCTGAGGTCAGGGTGATCCACATTCAGGCAGTGGGGAAGCTCTGTAAAAGTCCCTAATGGATATCACAGATGGTGTACTCCACTGTAGCTGGAATCCAAATCCTGGAATTACCAATTCATAGTTCTGTGCACCTCTGCTGTGCTGCAGTCACAGTGGCTGCAATCTGTCCCTCGCTACCCCCACTCACCCCTCAGCAAATGAAAAAAATGAGGTATGATCAGCTCTAAAAGGCTTTCTCAGGTCCTGTCTTCTGTGAATGGTTCTACCTACCTGTAGATATTAAGGCTTCCTATATTTAGAGTCAGAGGAAATGACAAAACTTTTATTTTTACAATTATAACATACTGTGTAGCTAATTAGAGAGGATGCAGAGATGATTCTCTGACAAGCACCTTATAAAATGTCATTCATAAACTATTTGCCTGAGTCATCTTTTATAGACTTTACCTTTCTAAATGGCTGGTTTGGCTTGTTTTTGTGGGTTTTTTAGTTTGTTTATTTGTTTGTTTTTCAATCCCATATATATGATAATAGTTATACATTCCTGATCTTCATGATTTTTTGAATTAATGGCAGTAAGGGAAAAATCGAGAATCAGACAGGCAAAATATAACTCTTGTCAAGTGTAAGCAAGTAATTTTAAAATATGGAAAAAAAGAAAGATAGTCATAGAAAGTGATGAAAGGAGCAAACCCCAAAGCATTTAGTATTATACTTTGTTGTAACTGTGTGCATCCATGGCTGTCATGGGGCATATCTATATTTTGGCAGAAGTCCTGATTAAGTCAATGGGGATTCAGCCTAAAAGCCATGTTATTGTTCATTACTTGGAATATTGTCAAAATTGCATAAACAGTGTTCCTTTTTAATTAGGCACCTGGTATGAAATAGAGTTTCAAAGGGAATTGTACTGATGTGTTTTAGATGAAAAAGCATTTATTGCACAGTAGTAAGTTTTCTTTAGCTGCCTTTCGTTTTGTATAGATAAGAGGCAAAAAAGGCTTAAAACTCGGTTGTCCCCATGGAAAATCTGTGGAGGATTACACTTAAGGGTCTTTTTTAAGATTTATTTTATATGAATGATTTGGAGAAAGGATGAAGCACTTAAAAGTGTTTTAGCTGGGACTTCTTAAGCATTATTCTCAAGTGTTATATACATGACATTGCATATACCTTCTAATGTTTCCTAATTTTCAGATGAATGTGCAATTTGATTCCCGTCTTTCAGACAGAAATCCTTTCATTTGCTCAAAGCCTTCTATCTTTTCTTATTTCCTTAGGAAGGCTGAAAATCTGTTGACAGTTGTATTTATATACGTGTGAATCTGTGTGTATATGCATTACATAATATGTTTGCAAAGTTTAAAAATCTTATTTTAAAAAAATAATCACGAAATCGTAGAATCATTTGGGTTAGATGAGACTTTTAAGATCAGCAAGTCCAACCGTAAACCTAACACTGGGGCTATATATGTTTTCTTAGCTGCAACCTTTTAAAATGATCCATTTTTCTCCTCATGACAATGCAGTATGTGCTTCTTTTAGCTAAACAGTCAAGTTTCTTCAGAGAGATGTTTAAAAAACATATTTTAACACAGTAACTACTGTAAGGTAGAAAGGAAGGCAATGGGTAACACAAGATGCAGAGTGGGGATAAATCTATTTAAAAAATAAATTCACAGTAGATAAAATAAAAAGAGCCTGGAACAAATGAGGAATTTGTAAGAAACAGTGGGGAGAGGATGAATAAATTGTTGTGAAAATGAAAGAAGAGATGAGGCAAACAAATGAGAAAACCAGGTGGAATAAAAAAGTTCTGTTGTAACAATTTCGGGCTACTGATTTTAGTTCTGTCCTTCTTTACTCTTTCCATCAAAGCCCTTTATCTCAACAGTTGAACTCACTGCATTTAGAGGTTTTTTTTCAGTTTTAATGATTACAGAATCTGGTACAGCTTTCTATGTATTCTATGATCTGGTACAGCTTTGATTTCAAGACCTAAATTGGAAAAAGTATAACTTTTGGAAAAACACAAAGAGTATGATGCAAAAAGCAAGTCAGTTGTAAACTTCCAGCTGCAAAAACACAGCCTCACAGTTTTCCTTTCTTTTTCTTTCCTTTCCTCACCTTTATCTTAAGTGGTATTTCATGCAGTAGAATCATGAGGTCAAGGTTCATCAGTGACTTACACTCATGTGTGGCATTGTAGAATTAGAGTTTCTAGTTTTAGGTGGTACAAGGGAGGATCACACCCTTATTTCCACAAACAATATTAATTGATTATTAAGTATTAAAAAGGTTAAGGACCTATCCTATCTCTGAATGTTGTGATAGGTTTCTTTGCCATCAAGAAATTACATAAATTCCAGGATGTGGTGAAAGACCTTACTCTCTGTATCAGCTTTCAAGGAATATCCTTCTTCAATTGCATACCTGCAACCTTCTTATTCAACCAGTAGAGTCCCAAAGGTCTTGCACAGGCATTTAGTTGAAACTTACACTGGTCCTTGGACTCCTTCATCTGTGGTGGATTTTTGTGGTAACTTTTTCATAGGCGTTAGTTCCTGTTTTATTTTTGCAGATTGAGTATTCTCAATTTGCAAAATTTAACCTTTAAATCTAGGTTAAATTTTTTGAGGAAATGAAAGTCAGCAAGAGATGCTTTGGATTACTTGAGCAAAATAGTGTGAAGAACAGTCACCACATTAGAAGTATCAGTTCAAGTAATAATAAATATATTGAATAACTAAATTGAGTTGTTGTGCATAATATCCCCTTAGTGTACTATAATTACAGCTTTTCCAAGAAATTCACCAGGAATAATGCTCTAACAGAGTATGTTCAGAAGAGTTTAGTTGCTCACTGCAGAAGTGAATTAGATTAAACCAGAATGAAAGCACTCTCATAAATGCTAAGTTAGCTATACCTGGATGCATAAATTTATGGACATTTAATGGGACCATAAAAAAGAATTTAAATTTCCTGGCTAACTACTGTTGGTGATGAAAATTAATATGCTATATATTAGCTAAGCACAACACTTGATATTAAGAATATTTTAGAAATAAATTTCAAAGTTAGTTGATCTCACAACACTCTTCTGTAGTAGCTAAGTCTAATTGCATCATTCTACTTTGCATCACTACACTTTTAGTGTAGTGGAGGATAGGAAAATAGGAAATAGGAGCCTGGAACAAGCATAGAGATCTTAAGTGATTGGTTGATGCTCATGGTGAGAACAGGATAAAGAACAGAGCTGCAAAAGTTGTCAACCACGCCCTGGCAGGCCGTTGCACTTTATACAGGGGGCCAGACAAATAGTGCACAGATTTGAAAGTAGCACCATAAAAACGTTATCCTCCAACACAGTCATATTAGAATAATGACTGTGACTTTTGATTTGGGTAAATCCATTCTCCCCCTCTGAGAGCAGAAGGAGAGTTGATCACATTAAAAAGCTCATTGATTAGATGTGTCTGAGACACACACTGCTGTGTGATATACAGACCTCAGCAAAAGATTTCTCTCTCTTGGAACAGTTGGGTTTAAATAATGGTATTTCTAATAGGGATGGTTATTATGAAAAGCCTGTTCACCTATTCTGGTGCTGTTGTATGTTGTAAATTAATTATTAAACCCAAACTTTTTTTTAGCCTTGTCTGTTTCCTCTGTGAAAGAACTACTGATGCAGCGTATCCAGATTAAGATCGATTAACAATTCTGTGAATTTTGCCTAGCAGCTATAATCGTTGGTTGCCTTAGCAACTTGGTAGATTAAATCATAAGCTAAAATCCAGGGGGTTCAATTAAAAATTCTTGTTGAAATTCAAATTCTTTTGAGGGTGAAATGGCCAATGATTCAATATGCACTTGAGAATTCTCAGGGTTTTTCTCCTTTCTCTTCTGTGTAATTTATTAGAAATTAAATACAAGTCTAATATATTGTTTGGGAATTATTTACCTATTCCTATTTATTATTGGTGCTGGTGAACTAGGAATAATGAAGCTTTGCGGTTTTGTTGCATAGCAAAGCACAGGCTAAACTTTATCTTATTCAAATAATAATCTGAGAATAATCATATTCTCTAGGCTATTTTTCTTGTAGTTGGTACTGTTCAGAATTTATGCTAGCATTGGTCCTACACATAATTTAAGAAGCAGGGAAGGAATTTAATTCTGCAGTGTGCTCCTAAAGGACTGGGACTTGTTGAATGCTGAAACTACCCAATGTCCAGTTTGTGGCTGCAGAGTAGGGCCAGGGTTCTCTGTTCTGTTCTTCCAGCTCCACTTTGGATGTTTTCTGTATTTCTTGGGTAAACAGGACCATACTGATCTTTCTGTTACTGATTTCTTATAACTGTGCAGTCTTTTACCTCTTGTAGCTGTTTTTCTAGCATCCTGATGTCCATTTATTTGAGTAGATGCACTTTTCCCACAATGCTCTTGAGGGAAGTCTCATTTTGAAAGGATGACAAAAATTGGGGTTTTTCAGCCTGGACAAGAAAAATCTGCAGGGTGACCTTATTGGAGCCTTTCAGTACCTGAAGGGAGTCTACAAAAAAGCCAGAGAACAATCTTTTACACAGTCATAGAGTGATAGGACAAAGGCCTGTGACTTTAAACAGGTAGGTTTAGATTAGCTATAAAACAGAAATTCTTTACTGTGAGGGAGGTGAGGCACTGGCACAGGTTGCCCAGAGAAGTTGTGGACAACCCATCCCTAGAAATGTTCAAGGCTGGGCTGGATGGGACTTTAAGCAACCTGGGCTGGTGGAAGGTATCCCTGCCTATGGCAGAAGGGTTGCAACCAGGTGAGCTTTAAGGTCCTTCCAACCTAAATAATTTCAAGGTTCTATGATTTATTGTCTGTCAGTCTTTCTCAGAAAATCCTCTGTCCTCCAGGTATTCTGATGTGGTGTCAAAAACATAAACACCAAACACCATGTAGATGCTAGCTCCCTGCACAACTCTTGACTTTCGTTTTCCCCCTTGCACTAAAGGAGCTAGAAATTCATACATTACTGCCTTCTATCTTCACTTGTCCCAATGAAAAGTTTCCTTCTCTACTTATCTTCCTTTGCTTTGTTCTGAGTCTCAGCAAGGACAGACTCTGTTCAGCCACTAAATATATTCCACCACATCCAAGGGTATTTAGAACCCATTTTAGGCAATGTTTTGTATTTTCTTGTTTTCATCTTCCTTAAAGAGTTGACACCTCTTTTACCTCAATCTATAGAGCTGATATTCTTTGTGGACAAAGAAGAAACTATGAAGATGAGAGGAAAGAAGGTGCTTCTTTTGAAAGATTTAATTAAGCAACACAAATAAACAGAAATATGTAGCATAAGAGAAACATAAACGTTCCTGCAGTGTTCCAGACACAGAGAGAAAACCAGGGTTGGCCATTCAGTGTGGTAACAGAAGAAGCCAACCCTTTCATTCTCTGTTTCAGTACCTCCATTACGTGCTGGGTTTTGGTGTATATCCTACATGTTAGCAAATCGAGAGAGAAGATCCTCGGCAGCTATTCTGCAGTTATATCTCAATTGTGCTGAATACTGGTGGATTTCATAGATAAAAATGATAGCAATCAGAGAATAGAAAGTTGATATAAAATTTAATATATTGTATAGATAAGCGACCAACACTTGACAGCTGAATATAAAGACAAATCTGAACTCCTTTAGGCCCTCCTTCAGCAAGAAATCTCTGCAGCTATATTTTATTCTACAAAATTATCCCTTGAAACCTTTTTAATAATTCCAGCAGTTATAATAAATTATGTTAAATTAGAGAGTAGGCCTAAAGCATGATCCTAGAAGTCTCCAAATTCTGAATCTAGTTTAGGACATGAAAGTGTAGCTCTGGGAGAAAAAAAATAGGATAAAATATAGGAATTAAAGCATAGTAAGATAAAAAAGAAGCTTGTAACTAGTAGTTCTTTCACACGTGCTAAGTAATCCTCTTAATTATTTTTTTTCATGCTAAAACCTTTTTATATGTTTTGGCTACGTGAGAGGAACTTTTTGATCATTAAAAGCTAATTAATGAGGTTCAGTAAAAATAAAAGTTCTGCTACCTCTTTCTCTGGAAAGTACTTCCTGGCTTTTCAGTGTCAGTTTTATAATCAACATGTCCTAGCAATTTGAGAAACTCATTATTTTTATGTTATTTAATGTTGATGATGGGTTTTGCAATCCCAGAACAGGAATCTTGTGCAGAAGTGTCCCCAAGAACTGCAATGAAACCTGGCTTTGCTAAGCTTTTCTGCTGGTATTGCTGAGAAATCTGTTCTGTTGCTGTGTTATTTACAGAGCTGTTCTGCAGTTCTGCACCATTCTGAAATGACTTTCTTTTGTTTTAAAGTCTCCATTCTGGAATCACAAGTGTAAAACTCATGCTAGCTTCATCTATGCTCTACATTTCTTTCTTAATTTCAATTAGTAATTTAAAATTAATCAACTGGGAGTAGTCCAGAGGGAAACTTTTGTGATGAATGAATGAGTCTCTCTTGGTTTATTTATCCTAAAATAAGAAAGGCTAAAAGGAAAAGGGGGAGGAAGTTTACAAATAAATCTGTGTATATTCTTGGAAATCTAAACAAATTGCTATGCATTTATGCATTCTGTCTTTTAGATGTAATAAATATTATAAAGTTTTACCTTTCTTGAATTCTGTTGACCCATAAAGCATTTCAGTCTGCACACTTTCAAAGGCTCAGTAGGGATCAGCAATAGCATTGTCTTCTGATTTGGTGAAACAGAGGCACAGAGTGGGGAACAGCTCAGAGTTGCACAATTTCACGGCTCAGCCAGCAGATCAACCCCGTTTCCTAAGTCCCTTTCACGCCTTAGCAATTCTGTCCCATCACTAATAATTAGTATTGTGCATAATAGATCTTTTTGTTCCAAACTAAACTGTTTGCAGCACATCAGAGATGCTTTAATAGGACAGCAGGGTTTCAGACATGATGGATGAGTGCTGAAGGAGTTGTGTTACCAGATGTTGGTGGGAGCTCGTCTGTCCTAGTGATAGGGATCACATATTGTCAGAGAGCCTGGTTCAAAATTTTGGGTAGCTTGCAAGGCAGATATTTTTTAAACACATTTACAGAAGGAAGGGACCTTAAGCATCATTTAGTTCCAAGCCCCTGCCATGGGCAGGGGCACCTTCCACATGTTGGTCAGAGCCCCATCCAGGCTGGCCTTGACCTTGCAGGGATGGTGTATCTGCATCTTCTCTGGACAACAAATGTAGATCTCAAAAAGAAAAAAATATCAAAAGATTCCTTGTGTGCTGACACCAGCAAGGGAGGCATGTGATGCATTGCAATATTAAATATTTTCTGCTGTGCATGAGGTATTAAATGAGCGTTATCTTAGCAGACTGATGAAATACCCAGCTCTTCAGCTTCCCTAGAGAAGTAGCTGGATGGTGGTCATCCAAATTATAACAAAATACTTGGTTAGCTGAGGTAGAACCACGTAGTTTTTCATTTGTGTGCTATTCTGCAAACTCATAAAAAACCCTCTAAGCCAAGAAGCCGTAATTTAAAAACTTGCACTGTAAGATCCGTTGGCCAGGCCCTAGTAAGGAGATGTGCTGATGGAGAGAGATTGCTCTTTAAGACAGCTCTCAATGAGAAAGTGCTAGGAGGAGAGGGGAATGGGTTTGAGTCATGCTGTGGACTTTAACAGATTGCTTTCCAACTGCCTAGCCCAAGCAGAGCACTTGCTGGCATGTAGCATGCCATGAAGATGGATATGTACCACACTGCCTGGCAGGCACACAGGCAAATAATTGTATCAGCAAGCCAGAAGCGTGATTTTGATCTCTAAAGCGGGGAGGTAAATGAGGAAATAATTTTAGTTTTTATGTAGGCTGACCCTAAAGATTAGTTCAGTAAATTTTCTCCATTTTCTATATCCTGTCTAGCTACAGGTTTTTAGATATAAATTAAAGACTCAGAAACTCTTTCATTGAGATTACTGTATCAGAGAAAAATGTTTGGATTTGGAAGCTTGCTTTCAGTTCCCTTCACAGAATTGGGATCAGATTGACACATTTTTTTTCCTGTCAAATTTCTCTCTGATTTCTGCAATTAATACATAATTTTATTATGCATTAATGCATAATAAATTTCTGTCTTTTGCATATTTCAGATCAAGTTTTCATCTAAATATTAAGATCAGAGTGTGAGTTAATAAAGCACAGTAGCATCCAACTTAACATTGGATCAATTGCCTTTTTTAGGTACATTTATTGAAAAATGTAAGGCATTAAAATAATATAAATCAATGCTAATAGCCTTCACTAAGATACCTTGAATATATCCTTTGAGGTAATATATAACATGAAGTCTTAACATAGCAGAAAAATTTAGTCTGAAGTCTTGATTCTGCACTAACTGTACATATTCAGATTGCATGTGTGAAATGAATGCTAATATTGGAAATATGTTTGGTATTGGCATATTTTACAATGCTTTTCTTGCAGCTTGCAAGAGAAAGCTCTGCAGGCATTATTCAGCTTAGCAGGGGAAAAAAAATGGTCTTATGAAATTTTAAAGTGATACATTTGGTGATGGTGGAGTAGTCTGGCAGCACATTAATCTTTACAAGGGTTATCTCTCCCTGGTGAAAAACATGTAATAAGGTGCCACACTTTTAAATCTCTTCAAACTGTATGGATAGGAAGGATGGTGAATGTGTAAACCACCAGGTTTTTGTACAACTTCAATTCCTAAATATTGTGACAAAGGACAAACTTTAAATGAGGCTGCCCTAGGTATTGTCAATTATTATCTTCAAATATGTGATTACACTTGCAGCCAGATATTCTGGTGAAGGAATCAACTATACTATCTGAAAAAAACCTGGGGGTAAAACTTGCTTTAGCAATAAGGGAGGTTTATGCTGATGGTCCTATGTAAGAAAAGGATTTTTTTCTTCAATAGTTACTGAAAAGTCCAGCATAATTCCAAAGGGTGCACAGCCACAGAGCATGAATGTCTACATTGACTTTTAAAAACATATTTGTATATATTTAAAGTACACTGGGATGATCTTATGTTTCACTTAACTCAACTGATCATCTCTGTCTGTGTAACACAAACCCAGAGGTTTTCAAGTCATTGTTTTAGAAAAAATAACTTTTAGATGTAAGAGCCAAGCAAAATATATTAAGATGTCTTTAAATATGACCACTATTAAATCAAATGTTCTGAGTGTTACTTTTAACTGTCATAATTAATTGCATAGAAGGTATATAACTACATATTACTGACAGTCAACTCATGAAAAAACCACAAGACAGCATTTTCTACTCAGCAGTGTAGGATGCTTTCAAATGCTATTTCAAGGTGTGATTTACCTGATTTTTGGACTAAAAGTGAGCTGTCTCAGTCCAAACTTGATATGACCGGTCCAATGATAGTAGAAAAAAGTAAGCATGGTGTGTTGCTGGTTTTGTTTTTAGTCCAAGATCATGTGAGCAGTGATAAAACAATCAGAAATCCTAGGAACTCTGCACTGGCAGGAGACAGGGCTTGAAGTAACACTTGCAAGTGGATTTTTAGGGATGGATTTTTAGGGGTGATGGCTTTTTAGGGATGATGCAGTCCACATCAGGTCCCAATCTGGCAATTAGGAAGGACGTTCTGGAGGGTGCAGCATCTGGAAGGAGTTGAATTGCTTTGAAGCAAAACACAATTTGATTATCCAATGATAAACAGCACCTGAAAGAATCTTGGTCTAGGAGTAAATTGTGCAATTTATCACAGCTAATGACTTTGCAAACATATCTGAAAATTATTTTGCAGCTATAGCTTAAGATCTCCATCTGTACTATATAAGGCTGAGATGTTTTGCATAGCTGTAAAGATACCCAGGCACAGACTAATTTGAGCCAAATAGGAGCTATTCTGGTTTCTCCTTTTGAAAACAAAACAGAAATAAAGTAGCAGCTCTCACCATTGCAATTTTCCCATTACCATCCGTGAGTGTCAGCTCTGCCATAGGGCTTGAACAGCACTGCGGGAGGTACTGACCTTCCCAAATAAATATGATTTTTTACAGAAGGGATCCAGAATTGTGCCTGTGGCAAGGCCTGTATCATGTATAACACACTAAACTGGCATTGCTTAGTTTGGAAGTGGTGCCAAAGTGCTGTTAAAACTAACTTCTTTTCCTACACTGTGCTGGATCTATTTCTCTGTGTCTGTGGGATTCAGCCACTGACCAGGCATATCACTGGAAGAAACTCTATAACCAGAACATTTTTAAAAGTTAATATTTCTTCAGAAAGTGTGTACATTTAGTTACATTTATAATTTGTTTCTGGCCAGTTTAGGGTTTCTTACCACATCTTCTGCTATATTCTTAGCATTTCCTTTTGAGGGGAGAGAGGGGAAATACTCTGTGCAGTCAATAAAAAAAAAGTACTATCAAAGCAAAGGAATGTCCCCTCATCTATTCTTTTTGGATCATTTCTTTGTGTCATGGTGAAGAAATTTTGAAGATAGACTCTCTGTGATTCCTGCGTCATAGACATAAAACATTCTGTCGTGAACTGAAAACCTCTGAGGTAGAATGAGATACTTAAAAAGTACTTGAAGAGTGACAGATCTTTAATGAATTATGAATATGGTATTGACCTTTTTTCCTTTAACAACTTAGTTGGTAGATGTTTTGTTGCACTTCAAAAAGTTGCATAATTTTTACTTCACAAAATATTATTGCTTAAGTCTTACAGGGTGGAAGTACAGGCAAAAGAATTTAGAAAAAAAAGATCCAAGTAACCTTCTTCAACTCTTGTGAGGGGTCTTTGCATGAGTGAGTCAAAGAATAAAGGTAATGAGGTATTGGAAGGAGAGGAATGCAATGAAGTTCAACAAAGGTGCAGAGCTGCTCTTGGGGAGGAATAACATCACGAAACAGTACAGGTTAGCTGCTGGAAAACAGCTCTCCAGAGAAGGACCTGGGGACAACAATCTGTCCAGGAGCCAGCAGTGTGCCCTAGGGGTCAAGAAGGACAATGGTGTCCTGGGGTGCATTGGGAAGAGCATTCCCAGCAGGTCACATGAGGTCATCCTGCCTCTCTACTCAGCCCTGGTGAGGCCACACCTGGAGTGCTGTATCTAGTTCTGGGCTCCTCAGGACAAGACAAGATGCAGCAGAGGGCTATGGAGATGACAAGGGGACTGGAGTATCTCTCCTGTTAGGAAAAGCTGAGGGAGTTGAGCTTGTTTAGCCTGGAGAAGAGATGACTGAGAATTGACCTCATCAGTGCACTCAAATAGCTCAAGGGCAGGTGTGAAGAGGGTGGGACCAGGCTCATTTTCAGTGGTGCCCAGCGACAGACATAAACTGAAATGCAGGAAGTTCCATCTGAATAGGAACAAAAACTTTTTTACTTTGATGGTAACAAAGCACTGGAAGAGGCTGTACAGAAAAGATGGGGAGTTTCCTTCCCTGGAGATACTCAAAATCATCCTGGACATGATCCTGTTTAGGCTGCTCTAGGTGAGCCTGTTTAGCAGGTGCATTGGAGCTAGAGGTCCTTCCAACCCCAACCATCCTGTGCTTCTGTGATTTATGGGAGCAGTTTGAAAGGAATGACACTGTGTCCAGTTTTTATCAATCAGAAAGACATTATAAATGAAAAACGAACAAATACATAAGAAGATAAAGTAAAGGGGGACACTGACAAATTTAGATAGGTAATCAGACAAGAGAGCCTGGTCTCTCTATACATCTGTAATAAGGTTTTTTTTTTATATGGAATATGACAGAGAATTAATACACCTCAACTTGTTTGTGTAGAAAGCTCAGGAAGGTTTCTACAACCTTGTAAGGAAGAGGAAAAAGACAGCAATTGAAGGTGGGTGACTGGGGACAGGTGTCCCAATTACAGCAGTGCCAGCAGCTGTCAGCTCAGGCTGATCAACAGTTTAATGTTGGGCATTAAAAATAGTAGAAAATAGTAACAATCTGTAATATTAATTGAAGAGGTGGAGAAGAAAACAAAGTCACTGTAGCTTGCGACTGTGCTCAAGGCCAGGCTGGACAAGGACCCTGGTCTAGGGGAAGGTGTCCCTGCCCCTTGCAGCGGCTTGGAACAAGATGGTCTTTAAGGTCCCTTCCAAACCAAGCCATTCTATGACTCCCACATTGTGGGTACACAGAAAATGCTTTGGTTTTCAGCGTTAAGCCTTTTTTGAGTGAATGGCAGATATGGATTTCCTTAAAAAGACATTAAAATTGGAAAATCCAGCTTATCCATCATTCTCGAAGACTACAAAGCATTACTGTTTTGTGTAGAATACAGAACCAACAGCCTCCAGGAAAGTGTGCCTCTTGGAAAATTCAAATATTTTTGAGCTTTTCTAAAATGATTCAAGTTATATTCCAGAGTGACACCTTGTACTGCTAAAACTTTTTTTCAGCAATGCTGTGTGGGAGGTCATGACATCCATCTTGTGCAGTAACTTAGAAAATAAAGTGACTCACAACTGCACATCTGACACACCCCAGTCTTTGGCCTCTCTCTTTCCACTCCTGTTGCCCTAGTTATCTTGCCAGACTGTCTGTAAATGTGTCTTGGAGACAGATTGCTGTTACATGTTGGCCTAGCTATTTTACCCTCATTTTCTTCAAATCTTTTTGTCTGAGGATGGGTATATTCACTTCTGAATGTTGCCAAATACAAGCATTTGAAAAGTCGATAAAAGGTCTGGCGTAGATATATATGAGGCTATTTATTTTATACAAAATTTTGATCACTAAATCACACACCTAAATAATCATAAATCCATAAATTGCCTAGACTTCTTGGATGGGCAAACCACTTACATTTCTGATTCCCAAAGTAAAATTTATATTTATTAATCAACCTGTCTGCTTCAATAATAAGCTCCTATAGCTCTCAGTGTGTGGCCTCATAAAATATTTTGTAAAAATATGCTCCTCCCTAAGAGATTTGGACCAGCTGTTAGGCAAGCCGGCTGAGCAGCTCTGCTCAGTTCCAGTCTAATTAGAGTTGTGCACAAAACTGCATTTTTGCTTTTTAAATCTTACAGGTATAATGCTTCAGTTCACATTAAAAATGTGATCTATATTCTCTGTTGTCTCTCCAGAAATGTCCTGCCACATGTGAGGATTAAAATTTTGCTTTTAAAAAATAATACTAATGTATATCCCAACTCAGAAGTGAAAAATTATTTACTCATATAAAGCATGTGACTGGTCATAGGAAAAATGGTGTCATTCAGACTATTTCATACCATGGTCTATGCCCACAGCTCATCAAAAGACAAATTACTTTGTTCTTGCATAGTTCTCCCCTATGTGTAGGGTAAATTACATCAGAGTTAAGTTCCAGAATCAGTATTTATTCATAAATGAATTCGGGGCTTTTATGGTTGCTGATATTTACTTCTATTGACCTGTGGTACACTTCTAAAGTACTTTCACATGTATTAAGAAGCCTAATTAGCTGAAAGATATTACTTTTTGTAGTTTTCTGAAATATCTTAGTCTTCATTTTCTTTTTAAAGAAATTAGGTTGGATGAATCAAGTGTGCATGATCTTTGCAGTCTATAGTTTGACCTTTCTTTCCAACTGTGGAATTCTTTGTAGGTTATTTGCTGATGATGACAATAGTTAGATATGTTTTAAATGGCTAAACCTTTAGGTTTTGCATTCAGTTCCATCTGAAGCATGGAAACCTAGTCAGGCCCCTTGTCTGAAGTGAATATTTAATATTTTTAAAATTCCTGTATAGTTTCAAAAACTCTGAAATACGCTTAAGCAGAAGAAATCTACCATAGTGCCGAAGAGGCTCTACCATAGCCAAGTGAAAGTGTTGTTCATTTGGCAAAACTCCCATTTAAATCAGTGGGAGAAGAGAATTTAACTCAGGAATTATAGGGGTTGGTGTGTTTGAAGTTAAACATCCTTCAGACTATCCTAAGTAAAAAATGTATCTATCCTATGTACATATCTATCCATTTCTCTAAATTATTACTGGGAAAATTATGGGGCATGGTATCAATCAACTACAAACTTTACAGAAGCTAAATCTACATTAGGAATATACCTAATTTAAAATAATGTTATATAATATGACAGTGTTTTAGAGTATTTTACTTACAATCCTGATTTTAATGCCTGCCCAAGAAGGACACGTAAGTAAAACAGCTATTAAAAATTGTATTCAATAACATTTTAACACTCTATCGATTGCTCTAGACTAGGGCCTATCAATGCATATAAAGCAGATGGACCAGATGTTTAAATGTAGCTCATATTATTTTATATCAGCTTTAACTGCCTCCCTCACACTACACATAGAAAACCATTGGGGGAAATTACCTTCCTTTCTGAAGGCCAGAACTCTGTAAGTAGTTTCTAAACAGTATTTTTATCTCAAGCTTCCAAAAGGTAAACACCGTCTTGTAATTTTGGGCCAGTTTCACTTAAGTGACTTTGTTTACATGTATTTCAAGCATTGCTTGAAATTTATTTTTTTTTCTTTTTCAATCCGTGAATTTGCATTTGTAATGTAGCTTGTCTTGCCACTGTGGCATGTTCAGTGCTTGTGTGACTAAAAATGCAGATCTCTCTCAGCAAAGCACATTGCACATTCCTAAATGTACAGCTGCAGAGGCTGAATCCTAGGCGGTGTGCCCTGTCCTAGAAACAGCTGAAATGGGGACTTCTAAAGGGCTGTCCATTCTGTAACTCTCTGCATGGGCAAGGAGGTGTGAGATTTAACATGTAATATATCCATTAACATTTATCTATGATATATTGCTTGGGATGTGCATTGAGCATGCAATCAGAGGATCAGCATGCTCTTCCACACACGTGGCCTGATGAAAATCCCATAGGTAGGAATAGCTGTGTATTGCCATGGAGATGTTGTCCTAAGTACACTGAGGTACTGCATTCACGTAGCACATTTGTGTTGTCATGCTCTGTCCTGAGCTTTAATGAAAAATCTACTATTCATAATAGATGAGAAAATCAAAAGGTGTATTCCTTTAGCCCTCTTCAGACTGAGACCATCTGAGACTGAAAGATTGTGCTGCCTGCTTATCTCATCTTTAAATCACATCAAATTACCCAGACATTTGTGTAATGCATTTGCAATCTACCGTCTTTTTGTTGTCTTCCTACGGCATTACTGTGGGCAGAGAACCTTCTCTGTAAGTGCTCAGTACTTAATCTGTTATTTTAAAGGAACTAAAAAAGCATAAAGGCCTATTTTGTACTTGAAAGGGTAGGCTTGAAAGTAGGAAGTAGACATGTCAGAGGGCATTTTAACAAAATAGTAGCTCTGGCAGTCGTATGTGCTGAACTGAGTAAAATGAGTGTGGGGGGGTTAGGCAGGGAGGCAGGCAAGTGGGAGCACTCCCCTCAGCATGCACTGCACGTGGGGCTTGGTGTGATAAAGATGTGCTCTGGGTCAGAGCTGGTGCTCACAATCACACAGACTGATTGCTGTCTCTAAGGACCAGACTGGTAGGCTGGGACAACCAGCCTGACCCCACTAGGATAAGGCACTGCTCAAAAGTCTGTGCCCTTTTATGACTTTTACCTTCACTGAACCTTTCGAGACTTTGAATGGCAAAGAGGAAGAAAGTGGAGAGAACAGATTGTTTCTCTTAAGATGAGAGATCCTCACCAATGCTGGGAAGGGGATTTTGGCACACTGCTCATTATTTAACTCTCTTGTCTGGAAGCAGAAAGCACTTTAGAGCTTTTGGTTCAGTTCAATGTAGATCTGGTTCCCCTAGAGCCACAGAAATATAACTGGAGTCCTTGGAGGTATCTCTGTTCTGGTGCACCACTGTGTGCAGGGCAGAAATGTGTTGTGCAAGTCTGTGTATATTAAATCTTTTCTGCATTTAGCTGTGGGGAGTGGTGGAGAAACAGACCTTCATTCAGCTGTGGTTTTACTTCTGGGAGGTCTAGGCATGAAATATGGTGCTTTTTAGGATGCTTGAACAATGAGAAGCAGGGACTTCCTTGCTTTTGTGGTACTTTGTCTCCTTACAATCTTTTCTACGAGTTCACATGAGTTCACTCTAGCATCTTTGTCGTGTCTTCTGACATGTGAGAAGACAACCAGTGTACCTGGCTTGGCAAAATTCAATTTGCAGAAAGGTGTGGAGGAATCTTTGATCTTTGATTTGGCAGATCTTTGAGGCTGCTAGATGTATGAATCAGAATAAAAGTATTTTCAGTGAGTTGTGCAGAACAGGAATTTTAAAAATATCTGTTGACTGGGATCCCAAAGGAAAGTTAAATGTAAATGTAATTTAGACAGCAGTATTGACAGCCCTGGAGAAGGCTGAAATGTTCTGATTTTTTGATGAAAATGAAAGATAAATATTTTGACAATTTCAAGGAACACTTTCGCAATTTTCTACTGGTTAGAGATCTCAAAAAGTTTCTGTTTTCTTGAAACACTCAGATTAAATTTAAAAACTTCAAAGTGTTTGGAAAGATGCTATTTTTTATTCTTGTCCTAAAAAACTATCATCATTTTTTTTATTTTTTAAAACCAGCTCTTGTCCATCTCTCATCAAAGTATATCTCACTAGCTGTATGTAGCCTCAATTCTTCCTGTTTTTCAAATGCCAAAATCCTCTGCAAAGAAAAATTTCCCACCACCATCTTTGTCCTATCAACTGGGCTTTGCACTTAAATGGAATTGATTAAGAAAATGTCATGTGACTAATTTTCTCTTATCCTTTTTTTCACATAGAATTAATTAATTAACTGAAATAGGTTAGACTGGTAATTCTTTATTTTGGATTGTAGTGTTTGCCATTTTTTTCTGCTTCTGAAGATCTTGTAGGTTTAAGAAGAATAACTCCTCGTCCTTAACTTCATATTTCCTTATGGTTCCTTTGTCTTTTGATCAAAATGGATATAACACCATCCTTTATGACATTGCTGTAATGGATCTTTTTATGTGTCACGTTGCAATGAAGCATTTGTGTAATCACGTTTGATGTGGACTCTCACAGACCTTTCAGCAGAATTCTATATGATTCTATATCAACCAGTGAGAGGGTAGATGTTCTTGTTTCTACAATGTCTTTTTTCACAATAATTCACATTTGTTAATACTTCTATCTTTAGACTGTCCCAGAGTGGTAGAGCAGTATTCTTTTCATTTTAAGAGTGAGCAGTTGGCTTGCAAAGAGTAAATAATCTCATGCAGAAGAATTTTAGCAGAACTAAGGGAGAAAACATGGTTCTTGATCTGCTGTGGTTTGGACTCTCCTCTCTTTGCTCTCCTTGGGCAGCAGAAATGTGGTGAGTCAGCTCCAAAAGCAAGAAGATCTCTTCTGTGTCTCTGACTCTAGGAAGCAAGAATTGCAGGCAGTCCTGGATAAAGACTTGTTATCTATCCCTCATACTTAGAAGTAGAATATCTCACATTTGTAGAAATTAACTTCAACCTTTTCCTTCATATTTCTTTTTTGCATTTTAGCAGGAAAACATTGCTTTGTTAAACCTGTATCCAGCGTCTAAAATGTTCAGCATTGTTCTTAAAAACTTGCCTCTGAAGTGATTTAACTTCCCGAGTGATACTGAACTGTTGAACTGTAGGACCTTTTCCCAGGAGCTGTGAGGACTGCAGCCTAGAAAAGCTGAGGACAGGGATAAAGAGCAAGAACTGCAATGAAAACTGGCAGAAGCCATTATCTGTTGCATTTGTTGTCCACATGTGGGTTCTTCTCTGAGAAGCATTAAAAAGCCAGTCAGGAGGCCCTGGAGGGGAGGGGCTGCTCAGCTGGAGCACAATCCAGTCAACAGCAGAATATGGCTGGACACAGTCCCAGCTGGGAGTGGGGAGCTGCTGCTTTGGCAGAGGCTGGGAGAGGGACTGAAGGCAGCCCAGCCTGTGAGATGACAGGGAATGGTGTGCATGGACTCTGCTGCTGCTCAGGAATGTGCTGCTCAGTGGGCTCAACCCACACAGGTACACGTGTGTCTGCCTGCAGGGAGATGCTGGCATGAGGCTGTAGCTATCCTGTTAGATCTCATCACTTGTGATTCCTCAGTGCTTCATAATCCAGTGCAACCTGGCTTCTTGTGCATAAGGATTTTCTGGAGAGCTTGGACAGTGGCAAGGTCTAGGTATATTCACCTTGAACCTTTAAATAATTCTGGGTCAAAGCAGTCAGTGTGATTTGCTGGTTTGGTGCCTATAACTTGCAGTGTTTCTGCTTAAACTGACTTTTAAATTTTGCTCTTGGGGCTGATAAAGCAAAAGTGAGATTTACGGATGCCTTTGAAAGGAAAGACAGCTTGTCATCAGCCAGGAATAAAATAATATTTAAGATGGGATGATACATATTCCCATGCTTGTTCCTGCAACTGTTTTTTTGGGGTTCTTTGGTGACTAGCAGTGAGATGAGCAACTCTTTATAGGCTGCCTGGCTTGCTGTTCCTAATAAAGAGATCATATGGAAATTATGCATGTCAGTGTCCCTTGTGGGTGGGTGTATGGACATTTCCAGCCCTCCTGCTTCTCACGGGATCTGGACAGGAGAGCTGTGACTGGCACAGGACTGAGTGAGAGTGTTTGCCACATCTGCCTGGCTTTGGCTATGGCAAGCCATGTGGCCACACCCTGGGTCAGAGATTTTGGACTCCAGTCAGTGTGCAGATTCTCCAATTTCCTGTAATTTGGTTACCAAGTCACTTTGTGCCTTTATTCATCCCCACCCGAAGCAGAGATGAGTCCACCATCACACAGGGGTATGTATAAATAACAAGAAAACAAATGTACTTACATGCTGCAGGGTGGGAGGCACACACACAGAGCTGTAATGTAAGCGTTTCCACACTGAATTCAGTTTTGCTGAGGATTATATTTGGCAAGTGCCTTGCAAGATGCACTGGTGACACACATAAGCGCTGCTCGCAGTCTGTGGTTCCTCCTTTTTTTCTCTCCCCAAGGATAAATTTTGTAGTTTATATTATTTCCCGTGGGAGTGCTTGCCATGCAAATGTATAACTGTGCTACATACGCAGTGCTTTGATTTGATACAAGTCTGAGCAGTGTAATGGCACATCAGAGGATTTTATACACCATTTTGATTGTGATTTCTTAACACAGCAGGAAGAAATTTAAAAATTTCTATTAGAAAGGTGAGGCAGAAAGCAATTTGTGCTGAACCAGGGACAAATAGGGAATAAACTAGCATGTTTCAAATTTTTATTTATTTTTTAAGGCTGCTAAGGGTTGTTGTATTACTTCTGTGACTCACTGGAGTTTCCTACGCACCAGCAGAAACTAGAGTTGAAAATAAATTTTTAAAATCAAAATTAAGTGCTGTAATTATGGTTTTCTCCATTCTAAGACTTAACAAATAAAAGAGGAAAAAGAACTGCCTAGATTTAAAACTTAGTCTATTATGCCATTATGCTGTAAAGTGCTAGAATGCATTCCTGTGTACAGGATGTGCTGAGTCTCAGTGTCCAGCACAGTGCTAACTTTATTTCCATTTCCTGTGCTTCCACAGTTAAAGCTCTATTTCAAGCAATTTTGTGGGACACCTCCTCATCCTCTCTTCTCTTGACCTGTTGCACCACAGGTAGCAGGTTGAGTGCCATCTACCCCATCAAATAATAGAAGAGCAGAATAATAGCAGTAATAATTGCATGGCAGAGTGCAGGCACAAAATATTTGTCACCTCACACTTAAAGGAGGTCCAGAGGAAAAAAATGCTTGCATTTTATTTTTTTACTGCTCTGAAGTCTTGTGACGTGTATGAAATTCTTCATGCCCTCTGCTAGGAGACAGCTCTGCTATGCATCAGGAAGGGTGATAGAGGAGATGTCTGCATGCAGTATCTTCTGTTTTAAGGGGAAATTAGACCTGGGGCAGACTTGTAATGTCACATCTGGGTTTCTGAAAGCATAATTTCTAAAGAGAAATGATTTGGCACAAGAAATATTAAGGGAGTAGAAAAATTTAAATTGGAAGAGAAGAGTATGAACCTCTGTCATCCTTAATATGCAGCACTTCATTTTCACTTCTTTTTTTTTCCATTTTTATCCCATCTCTTCCTTCATCTTATGCTTCTTTTTTTTCCCCTGTTCCCTTCTGTGCATCATTTCTTTGTCAGGATAAGTGACTGTTCTCAGAATCATTGCACTATATTCTTGCCATTGACTTAGATGTTCCAAGGAAGCATTTAGCTTTTAAGAAACTCAGATTTCATCTTTGAGACTCAGGACCAAGAGGTAGAATTTTAATTTTTTTTTTTATTGTAGGAAAAAAAAAATGTTATGAAACATCATAACCGGTAGAAAACACTATAACTAGAAATCTACATACTCTGCAGTGGTGGAACTGCACCTGGAATCCTGTGTTCAGTTTTGCATCCCCCACTGCAAGGAAGACATTGAGGGGCTGGACTGTGCTGGACTCCAACAATTGAGCTGGGGAAGGGTCTGGAGCACAAGTCTCATGAGGAGTGGCTGAGTGAGCTGGGGGTTTATCCTGGAGAAAAGGAGGATCAGGGGGACCTTATTCCTCTCTATAAATACCTAAAAGGAGGCCACAGTGAGGTGAAGGTTGGTGTCTTCTCTCAGGTAACAAGCAATATGATAAGAGAAAATGACCTGAAGTTTTATCAGGGAAGATTTAGTCGAATACTAGGAAAAAAATTCCTCATGGAAAGCCTTGCCAAGCATCAGAACAGGCTGTCCAGGGAAGGGGTTGAGTCACTGCTCCTGAGGCATTTACAACATGTGTAGATGTGGTGCTTATGGACATGGTTGGACTCAATAATCTTTCTAACCTCAGCCATTCTGTGATTCTGTTCTGTGATAATCCTTCAATCTGTTATAGGCTGTGCTCTGCCCTGGCCAAAAAAGAAGTCTTAAAGTGTTTTGGTGGTGCTGACTCTTACTTTTGTAAGAGTGCCCATGGGTTTCCTATAAAAATATTTTCTGTTGCATTAGGAGGAAGAACATTAGTCCATTTGCCATTGTTTAGAATGAAAAATCAGGTCCTTACAAAACCTTAGGTCTTCCATCTACTTAAAGAATAGTGAGGTCTGAGTGCCTACAATTTATATCTTCTGGACTGAATAGCAGACATTTAGATTCCTGTCTTTCCTCGTATTCTGGTCATTAAAGAGTATGTCTTGGCATCATGTAGCTGTGTAAGATAATTAGTTGTGCTGGGGATGGGAAATGGTTGCTTGTACAGTCAGCCAAATCAATATCTGTTGCTGCCTTGTGCTAATAAAAACAAAACTAGCTACCTTAGATTCTCAGCTGCAGCTCTGTTCCTGTACCCACAGCTGTGGAATGTTAACAAATAAACCTTGAAGTAAAGTGATTGTTTTATATCCTAAGTATTTCATTTTTAACTTGTTCCATCTCTTGCCCATTTCACTGGAAACAGTTCTGCAAACCCTGAATACTAATCTTTCCATCCATCTTCCCATTCTCACAAGGAAGGCATTATTTATGACTGAAGTGTATTTGTGTTTTAAATGGCCCTGTCATCACATTTTATGACTGCTGTGTGTATATACTCAGATAGAGGTTGGAGAGAACCAGAATCCATAGCTAACATCTATCTTCACCACAGGTGTGTGAGGGGGAGGTTGACACCCCACGTGTGTGCTGTGAGAAGTTATCCCTTAACAAGGGAAAATTAATGCTCTGTCTAAAGCAAAGCCAGGCTTCTTCCTGAGTGCTGCTTAAGTAAAGCAGCACTGCTAAAACTGAAAAAGGAGGCAAACTGTCAGAAGTGCTGGTGATACTCAGTGCATACAAACAGTTGGCAAGGTGTTTGAAACAACCATCTGTTTTGGTACCGAGCATCAATTGCCGTTGCTTGCGATGTTGGGGAGCCGTGTCACAAAACCAATACAATTCAACAGCATAACTGCTCTGTGCTTATACCCGTGTGCCTACTTGTGGTAGGACCAATTCTTCTCATAGAGGCAGAAGAATGACATTTAATGTATGGTTTGGATGTGTGTTGGTTTACCAAAAACCACCCACTGATTTGCAGCCAGAAGCTCCTTGTAAAATCTGCTCTTAACTGATTATCTCCTGTCTGTGATAATATTGCTGCTCAATGGCATGCATCTCTCTGTCCTTGTAATGTAGCACTTCAGTGAGCAAGCTAAAGTATGTATTACTCCTGTGAGGAGACAGCAGCTGGGAGCTCCAATTCTTCTAAAGCAGCTCAGCTTGTAGCACTTCTGTAAAATGCAGCCTTCGTTATGGTTACAGTAAAATATTCATAATCATAAACTCCCTTGGTACCAGTACAGCCCTAATAAACCTGCTATTGGCAATGTATGGCAGACTGCTGCCTGATGGAGCTGTAAGGAAATGGCTTGCAGTCTGGCCATTGCTGTATTTGAGGGTTTGGCTAGATCTGCAAATGCATGCAAACAGTTAAACTGTATTTCTGATTAGAATCAGGATTAGGTATTTGGCAAGATTTATTCTTCCTGATCTAACATTTTCAGTGGGTGGAGAAAATTACCTCCCTATTGCTTTGTCATTATTTCTTAAATGAACAATGTATTCTATTTTTTTTTTCCTTAAGTGGGATGAATTGTGGCTTTTTGTTAATCCCTAATTTTCCTGAATAAATAGTTCAGTAAAGCTGCTAATATTGATGATAAAAGTAATAAAAATGAAGTTTTATTGTTTAATGAGTATTTCCTTCGATTTTCTCAGCTTCTGAATATACATAAGACTATATAAATAGTTGTTTGGGAGAATGTACCCTTTTTTTGTTGTAGTGCAATGATTTCAAATTATGCTTATTCTCTTCATAAAAGCATGGGAGCAGAGTGGGAGAAGTGTTCTACTGTCTATGCATATACTATGTAAGATTTTTTTCCCTGTTCCTTTAACATTTATGGTGTTGGTTAAGCTGTGTAATGATGTTGCTTCTCCTTTTCTGTACTTTTTTTTTCCTATCCATGTTTCCTTACAATGGTATTGCAGCTAGAGACAAGATCTCTGACTTCTTCCTAAATTTTTCAGGCCGTCTTTCTTCCTTCTCTTGTCTACCCTTCTCTCTGTTTTAGGACAATGTCATCCCACAAATAGGGAGAATGGTGAGAGTCTGCTACATGTCATAATAAAGGTTTTCTCACCTTGGAGAGTACATCTTACTATCAGCCTAGATTTCAGAGAGCTAAAGTGGTGTTATGGAAAGACAGCTCTTCTATAGCAATCATATTCTAGATGAGACATGAATGTACTCTATCTTGTGGTCTTAAAGATTTCTGGCTGCCAGGATTAATTAAATATTTGAATTGGAAGTAGTTAGTAACTATTCCCTTCCCAGAAATACAACCGGTTACCAAATATTTTGTCAGAAGTTTTTAGATGTCAAGCAAAAATCAATCATATACCTTGGAGTTACCTTGAAAAAGGCCCTCACTATCTAAGAATTTCAGTTTAGTTAACCAACTTACCATTTTAAAAAGTGTTGAAAAATTCTTTGAACTCCCTATAATCTTAACAGAATTGAGGAGTATGTGCCTTTAGGCTCAAAGCTTGAGCAGTGCCATCCAGGTGCAGTAACTTGGATCTTCACTCTAAGTTATAAGTGGGAGTGGAATATTTTCCCTTTTGATTTCATGTACTCTGGAGAAAATAGTTTCAGCCATTCTCTGAAAATCCTGGGGCAGAAAAGGTGTTTCCTTGGCCCTAAGAGCCCTATACAAAATTGCTCTGCCTGTATTTCCTTTGCCATGCATCAGTTAATTTTGGGTTGCTCTTTACCATGGAAAGCAGAGTAGAAATTATTCCTGCATGTGTGCATCCAACTCCGGTGCTGCAGGCAGGACTGCAGTGTTGGACATGCAGGACAGTCTCCTGCATGTTGGTATCTCCACACTTGTGGGTGGGAGGGCATTGGGCAGGACTTGTCTTATAAGGGCTATCAAATACAACACATGACTGTAAACCCTGTAATTTACAGCCTTGATACTGCATCTGACTGGGAGGAACATCTGGTTTGTCATATGTCTGGAGCCAGAAGAATGTGTTTCTGCTTATTGTTTAGCCATTAGAACTGAAGAGAGGTGCAGGGGTTAAAGCTGAAGTGTGTGGCAAAAGGAAAATAGTGCATTGCTGTTTTGCTGCAAAAATAGGGGCTCAAAGGCACTTCCAACACCTAATGCAGAATAGCATGCAATTAAAGGAAGAGGGAAAAGCATGCTTAGGTAGGGCAGAAGTTTGGAATTTGGAAAAAAATCTATCAGGTTTCTGTTTTGTGAAGGCATTATCAAAGAAAAACAGAAGCCCTTAACTGAGTCTTAAATCCTTCGGCAGAGCATGTGTGACATCAGCAAGTGAACGGAGCAGCTCTGATGCCTGTCTGTTGTGAACTGGAACTAGATAGCAGAAATATCTCTGAATAGACCCCAGACCACAAGAACAAAGTAAAATCAATTTTTCTTTCATATCTTAATTTCCCTGAAACACGTGAAACACCTGTTCTTTCACCTTAATAGTTAATACACATTTCTATTTTTGGCACTTTTGTGCCCCTTTGCTTTCCTGCAGTGCTGTGTATCTCATTTTTGAACTGCTGCTGCTTCTGTTGCATGCTGGCAAATCGAAGAGAACCAAGGAGTTAAATTTCAGAACAGGAGAAGAGGAGGTGAGCTGTCTGCTACAGTAGTTTACTGCAGCTTCCTTTCATACTGACACATATGTAGTTTGTGGTGACAGTGCTAAAGAACTGCAGACAGGCACTTAGCAGACTGGATGTGAGCTGGATACAAAGATGCCTCACCCTGGACTTCCTGCTGGCAGTATGTAAATACACCTGCAGACTGGCCACACTGGGTGGTTTGTTTTTTTTTCAGAAGGCAGCATGAGAGGACTTGACAAAGCAACAGCATAGTTAAGACCTTAACCAGCATTAGATCTGTATCTCAGTTGTGGGGGAAGTTTTGTTTTTTTTTTTTTGTGTGTGTGTGTGCTGCATATTCAGACTGAAATCTTCATCACTACAATGTTTGCCTCTATCTGGTATGCCAAGAAGCTGGGACGCAGGTTTGTGCATAACGCCAGGAAAGCAAAAGCAGAGAAGGTACGTTCCTAGTGGGAATATAAAGCCTTATGTCTCATGCAAGCTGCCTGCTGGCATCCTGTTGTGTGTCTGCTTAGCTTTATAAAATACCATGAAAAACGACCTATTGCTATCCTGATTTCATGCGAGAATCCTTCAATATTTTGCATATTATTAAATATCGGGGAGAAGATCCTTTCAAAAGTCTTTATGTCCTCTTTTGATTGTTTTTCTTCCCAAGATAAACAGCTGTACTTCTGGTATGTCTGTGTTAAGGGAGCACTCCAGTGAACTTGTTGCTGTGCTGCATTATTTTTCCTTGTACCATATTAGGCTCTTAAACAACCGCTGATTGTTTGCTGCTTGTATATTTTTTTCCTGGTGTGGTACTAATGAGGATGGAATAACATGTTAAGCATTTATAATGTTTGGGAATTTTGTTTCATGGTACTTGTTGAAACTGTGCTGCAGCATGGATCCCTTTTATTTAAAAAAGATATAGGTATGTAAAAAAGGTCAGTACTATCTTTCACTATTTTTCTCTCATAAAATTGAATTGTATTTAACTGGCTGTTTTCTGGAAGCCCTTGTAGGTAAGAGTCTTCTGCCCTCTTTCTCCCTGAGCACAACTTAAATAGTTTTAGAATTTGCAGTAATGATAACTAGGGGATATCAAGGCACTTGTCTTTTGTTTTAAGCATAAAAACATTTAGTTAGTGGACCTGCAGTCCAATTTTGTCTACATTACCAGACAAACCATTTTCAAAATGGGACCAATTCCTCTTTCATAAACTCAGATTTTAGACTGGGGAGAAAAAACTTCAATGTAATGTTATAAAGTTACCTCATTAGTCTGATAATGATGGCTTCCTCTTTTCCTTGTTGTCTTTGATGTAGCCAAAGACTTTGTAAATGGGCTGCTTTATTATGTCTTTAATATGTCTTATGCTATGTAACACAGTCCCCAATCCACTCAGCAACTATGGTTGCCTGAATTCCTTTGTAACAGGAAAAGTCCTTCACCTGGAGAAAATTATTAGCAAAAACATATTATACTTGTGGTTGAGGGGAGGATGGGGAGAGGTTTGCTTTTTCTGCAAAATATTCACATGGTTAAAAAGGTGTGGAAATTTTGAAAATTAAATGTGCAAGTCATTAGGAAGTTATTTAAATAGTAGTGATTTATATATTTCACATCATATACATGAGGGGGAAATAGAAATGCAGAGAGCTATACATGGGACTGTCAAACTTTCTCTGTCATCAATCACATTTCCATACAGAGAGCATCATATAAACTCTCCTGCTCTTTGCATATTGCTATGGGAGGAAAAAAAGTTGCAGCCTGGATCTTCCTTAGTCCTGAGGGGCTCCCTCCAGAGGAATATTTGCTCTCAGGCTTCCTCCAAGATGACAGAGGTAGAATGAGTGGACACATTCCACTCCTAACACAGTGGGGCTCACTCAGCAGCTTTAAAAAGAGATTTGGTGTGCACTGCTTAAAGCATATATGGTCATAGATTATTTCAATAACCTTGAAAATTTTCATAAAGTAGTGCCAGAGTATTCACTGAGAAAATATTTTCTTCTCTGTAGAGTCTTGTAACACCAACTAAAAGAAAGCTTTAAAAATTTGTCTCTTTTCCTCTTTAAGTACTTTAAATATTTTTGTATAGATTTATTATATTGCTATGTGTTCATTCCTGTAGGACTTTCAAAATAACCAATGACAGGTCCATGCTATCAAAGCTTTTAAGCTATGCCTAACAGGTTTTAGGGAAATGCTTTTTTGATATTACCTGAGCATGCTATTAGCACATTTGCATGGGGATTTTTTTTTTTTTTTGCCAGAAGACAGTAAGTATGCAATAAACACCTTGTAAAACATTTACATATTGATTTACACAAAAAATAAAATTTTATTCTTGGATGTTTATTCCTCAGTCAGGGCTCATTTATAATTTTTAATTTTTTTTCCCTGCAAATCAAACTCTAGCAAATGCAGAAAATCCCATTCTTAGCAGGATGCTATTTCAGTAAGTGCCATTAATGATTGGAAACTGATCAACACTGACATCTTCAGTGCAATACCTCGGTACCAGGAGAACACAGATAGAATATAGATCTATCAAAAAGTAAATTCAAAATAACACTTAACTGCATGCCTTGTTTTGGTTTTGACCTTTTTTTTTTATAATGGTTGAATAATCAAATTATTAAGCAGTTTCACCTTTTTTTTTCCCTAGAAGAATAATTAGCTGTTTTCTCCATGTGCATGATCTGAATGATACATTGTTTTCTTAATGCACTTTTGGATATAGTAACATACAGCAGTATTTTCTAATGTCACATGTGTGCAAAAAGATTTACATGCAGTAAAGATCTGGATAGTAGAAATCAGAAGACTGGGACTCCAAAACAGATTTTTCTTTTATGCTTTACTTCTTTGGACGAGTAGGAATCAAGAATTTTTAAAGGGCTATTTCTAAGAAACAGAAATTCTGTGTGAGCCTATTTGTTTTCGTAGGATGAGGAAGAAAGCAGGGGATGGTTACAACATGGGTTGCTGTGTGTGCACACACATATGCACAACCGGACAGTGTAGCTCCTTAAAATGTCCAAACTTTGGGCCTGAATTGTGCAGAGAGAGGACAACTTTGATCTCCCTTGGATCCCACCTGGATCTCCTCCCAGGTGTCTGTTTAGGAGAGCAGAGTTTCCAAGGCGTGCTGTGCTGGGGGCAAGGCAAGGGGAAGGAAGGTGTCCCTGCCCCAGTCAGGGAGGGTGAAACTAGGTGATCTTTTAAGTCCCTTAAAACCCAAGCCATTCCATGGTTCTGTGGTGAGTAGGGCAGTCCTTGGTGGGCAGAGCCAAGGTGGCATTGGTGTGGCAGCTTGGTGGTCCTGTGTGTGTGCTCTGCACCTGCCTGAGGCTGTCTGGTTGTGGCCATGTGGGTGAGCTTAGCCCACAGTGGCTCCAGAGCTCTCCATCTTGTCCAAAGCTGCAGCTCCTGTCCCCATCCCTCCCATCTCACCATACCTTCCCACTCATCTCCCCATACCTGAATATGCCAATCCCTGCTCCAGGGGAGCTGGCATGCAAATTGCCTCTAAATGAATGGGACCTGCATGTTGTTGGTACTTTGTGACCTGCAGCCAAGGACTGGGGGCTTGCAGGAGCTGGAGAACTGATCTTGACCCTTGGGGAAAGGGGAAGGGATATCAGCAAGCAGCAGAGTTGGGAGACCAAAGTAAAGAGGTGGGTTTATTCTTATGAAGAGAGAGAACTCTGTGGTAGTTCCCAGGCTTGCTTTGTTATCTCCCTGACCAGTACCTGCTGTTGAGGGCAGCACTGCTGCTCCTGCCCTGCCCTTTCAGCTCTTGCTTCCCCTCCAGCCTGGCATTTCCTTGGAGTTTGTGCTGAGATGAGTCAGACCCTGTGGAAAGGCACTACCTGATCAACACCCACGTACAACCTCAGAGCTTCAGTGTTCAAGGCCAGGCTGAATGGGGCTCTGGGCAACCTGGGCCAGCGGAGGGTGTCCCTGCCCATGGCAGGGGGGTTGCAATGAGATCACCTATAAGGTCCTTTCCAACTCAAGCCACTCTAGGATTCTATGACCTCCTGGTAAATATTAGGCTTCTATAAGCCAAACATGAATTCTCACTGTTAAAATTTCATCTGGAGAGTGAAGAAGACATCTAGGAATAATGGGATGAATGGCAGCCGTAGGTGTCTTAAACAGTTCTTCCGAGTTGACTGGTGTGCACCAGTATTTCTATTTGAGTCATACTTTTATGATATATTTTAAAACCTTATTTTAATTCAGAACTGAACCAAAATATTTTGAAAAACCTTCAAATTTGGAAAGTTTAACTATTTTTTTCCTTTTTTTTTTTTGTTCTAATCAGTCCTGGCTAAAAAGTTCTTGTAAGTAAAATAGGCTGCCTATTAATTGTTCTTAATGTTCACATTTTCCCTTTTTCTTTTTTTAAGCATGTTTCTTTACTTTATTGTTTTTATTAGACTAAATCATAAACTCTTTCCAGTATATACTGCACCTTTTATCTACAAATTCTATCTCAAATCTGGTTGTCTTGGTTTGATTGCTAGTGTTACTCTTCCCTTCAAATAGTGCGACATTTAGTGTACAGGGCTGCCACTAATGTTGCCTGAAAACAGTTGAGCTCCTTTCAAGTCATCACTGGTCTTACCTTTTTTGTTGACTCACCTTTGTTACTAAACTGCTTTGAGATTGTCACATGAAAGGATTATTGTTATGAGAGTAAGCACAATCACTTGAACCTTGGAACTAAAATAACTTAAGGCAAAGACTGATGTCTTGAATTTTTCTCATTAAGCCACAATCAAGAAGAAATCAAGAGATGTTAACTGCATGTGGTTGTGCTATAGAAATAAGTATTCTAAAAGGTTGGAAGAGATACAGAAAGGTTAATCATGTTGATCTGAGAGAATGAGCTAAAGTGTGAAAAAAGCTTCTGATAATGTTTCACTGTATCAGTAGAATTTGGGTTTCAAGGGTCAGTATCAAAAGTGGGAAAAGACTTGCCAAAGTTACCACATAATTCGATTTAAAAGGGGAAAGTTCAGGACTGGTTTTCATGCTAGTTCAGATGTGGAACATATTGCAACCATGAGACCCAAATTTTAAACACTGTAGAATTAGTTATGTGGGTGAGGTTTTAAATCTAAATATAACGGTCACTTTAAAATTAGGTTTCTCCTTATAGATTATTTCAGGGAGCAAAACAACAGGGCCCATATGAAGTGTTTAAATGAGTTGATTTTCACTATTCTGTGACAGAAGAACATTGTTAGATTTTTTTTTCTAGTTTTTAGAAATCAAATTACTCCTAAAGTGTTATCAGCTCTAAGAACTATGTCTTGTATTTGAAAATAATTAAGTTTTATGCCTCAGGATTTAGTTCATCATTCCAGTTTAACACATTTATTAGTTTAATGATTGAAGATAGAAGCAACAAAGCTTTAAAAAAATAGGTGTATATGTAAAGATAAAATAGAATGCAGTTATTGGACTATCAATTGTATATAAAAATAAAGATGACCCAAAAGTCATATTCACAACTGAGCAGTATAATTTTAAATGAGTAGTTTTGGAAGTATTGTAGTGCAGACTAGATAAGTAGAACAAAGACCAACAAACAGTTTTTCTTTCTGTGTGCTTGGCTTTAGAATTGTTTTGGGTAAATCAAGTATCCTTGACTGTCAGCCTACAATGAAATATTTGCAAAAGACCCAAAAATATATGTTTTAAGAAGTTAAAACTGGGATGTGTAACAACAACAACAAAAAGGTCTATAAATGCAGGCATGTTTTATAGTTTTTTCAAAAGTATTCTGGCAATAACAAACAACAATCAAATCTTCATATCAAGATGACACTTGAATTTAGAGTGTTCTCATATCTGTATTTTAGCATAGCTAATTGCAGGGTGGGCAGTTCTAGGATATGTATTCTTCTTTCATTTTTGCTTTGTTTACAAGTAGCTACCCAGTAATTTAATAGACATAAGAAATTAACTTGAAACAGTAATTATTCACAACAAAGAATAGAAACTCTGTCATTAAGAAATCATAAAACATATTAGCAGATAAACATATTTTTTCTTTCATTATTTTTACATATATATATATA
>VXAX01000827.1:0-23192 GCA_013399835.1 Leptocoma aspasia
CACTTTGATATCACGATTATTATTGTTATTGAGTTTTCTTGCTATTTTCATCAATAAAAATATTTCCCAGAAGCTGTAGGATGTCCCTAGTGATGCCAGGGTTTTGACTGAGGTGGTTTTTTTGCCAGAGCTTTGGGCTGGAGGAGGGCACCAGGGCTCACTCACGCAGGGAAATGTGATGGAGCCAGGGCGACCCTCTGCCCCACTGTCCCTCAGTGTCCCCCCTGGCTGTCCCCAGCCTCTGTGGCAGTTGCTGGCTGTGCTGCTGCCCGGGATGCCTGAGCCCTTTTGCAGCCTCTCACCTCGCAGATTGTGCAGGAGGCAGCCTGCCTTTTAATCCAAGTCAGGAATGGACCAGGGTACATCCTCAATGCAACTAACTGTTTCTAAAAAAAAGACCATCTGGTAATTGTCTTCCTTTAGATCTTCCCTTAATTATGCTTTTAATTAAAGATGGTTCAAGGCATTGGACCACATGAAGGGCAGTAATTACAAATTACATTACAAACCCAACAGATGTAGCTCTATCTGCTGGGAAAAAGGTACCGGAATAAAATTTGACTAAACTTTAGGATAAATTAATCCGCTGCCTTGAGAACAGAAGCACATTTTTTATTATGCAGACTCTAGCCAGGATTTAAGTTCTCTGTCATGATTGTTTTCATATTTCTTTGACATCTATTGATTTGGAGGCAGCTGCAAGGCTTTGTCACAAGAGAGAAGAGCAGTCACAATATATTAGCTTGATGGCATAACTCGAATATGAGTAGGAAGGATAGAAACATGACAGGGAGCCACGTGACTGAGTGATGGGTCTCCAACAAAATAAAGAAATTAATTTTTAATAAAAAGCTTTAAAAATACCACAGCTAGTGCAACAGCAAGGGGAACGACAGAACTTGTTAATTATTGTTGGAGCCTCTGAAATTTACCCCTGAAGACTAAGAGGGGATGGGCTTTTAATTCCCAGTCAGGACTGGTGCACTGAGCAGCAGCCACACGGAGCACAGCCTCCCTGCTCCGGGCTGGAGCCCACCCTGCCCTGGCAGCCAGACCTGGCCTGGGGAGCTCGGGGCACCGTGGCAGGGCTCCCCTTCCCTGACAGGCACTGGGAATGAGCATCCTGCAGTGCCCGGGATCTGCTGGGGGCAAAGCTCCCAGACCCCCAGTGGGGTTTATGCAAAGCCCCCTCGGTCAGTGGATGGAAAGCAATGCAGACCCGATAGCCTCTGTAATGAGGGAAGGCAGTGCAGGCTCAAAGATTTCCAGGGGGAATATCACCCTGCTAATCTGTGGTCACTGATGGCTCTGGATATGCTGCTTAAAATGCATCTTGTGGGGCTGCAGGAATACAGGCGTAGGAACCCTTAAAATGACCTGGTTTGCTGGCTGGCACGTCGGGAGGAGATCAAGAGACTGTGGGTGTAAGGTTTTACAAAACCCAGTTCTGGTTCAGTGGATAAAGACATCACTGATGATCAAGAGGCTGTTTTTAAGTCTGCATCCAGTTCAAAGGATGCGCCTCTCCTGTATTTTGCCGAAATCCTGTGCTAAACTTATAACTGGGAGCTCAAAGTATTTGAGCAGGTTTGGGCAAGGTAACAGAATTTCCCTGTCTGGGGGAGGCTGTTTGTTAAAAGCAGTCATTGAAGTCAAGCTGGCGAGCAGGGACAGTGAGGATTCACATGTCAGACGCTCCATCAGACCATTAAAAAGAAATTAAGTTGGGACGTTTTGTCTTCCCCTCTCCCAGCTCCACCTCTGTGGAAAAAGCACAACAAAAAATCCAGGCAGCGCCTGAACGTGGGGGGTGTCTCCCCTTCAAGCCACAACACAGCCTGTGACACCTTCAGTGGCTCCTGAAGGTGAGACTGGACACGGGAGCCCTTGGGGCGAGGCTGCTCGGAGTTCCCCTGCACTGTACCCCGAGACCTCTGTCACTGAGGAGCAGCAGCCGGGCCACCCCAAAGGTCAGGGCTTGTGGCACATCTCTGCCTTCCCTGTCACACACAGACACAAGCAGGGGTGCTGTCTGCATCCTGTCTTGCCCTTGATTTCCAGCGTGCCTCTGCTCAGCTGGGCACGGCGGGAGCTGGCCCTGTGCTGGCAGCACAGCCCAAGGACAGATCAGTGCCCACGCACGTCCCTTGCACCCCAGCTCAGTCACCCTTTCACACACCCTCTGTAACAGTGTCACATTTGCTTCCTTCTGAGGCGTGCTAGCCCCATGGATGTCTAACCCACTTCCTTGGCAATTGCTGGATTTCCTCCTGCGTGTGCTGGAGGAAAGGGAGCAGATTCTCTTGGCCTCTTGTGGCCCTCTGTCAGGAAGGTAGTTATTTGGACAGACCTCTCTGAATGCCTCTTAATCAGCTGGCTCAGGGCTCCCAGAAATGCTGGGATTTATGGTTGCCCAGTGTCAGTAGGTACGATCACACCACGAGCCCGTGTGCAACACATTGCAGCTCCTACACTCTCATTTCATTTCAAAATGGACAAATGTTAACGCTTCTCTATCTGTTCAAATTTTAGTCCCGTGTTTTGCTATCACTTCCCACTTTCTGGAAGTGACCCTGATGACAAAACCCCATTATCTGAAAGGAGAATAATTTCAGGTTTAAAAATTACGTATGTTATCCAAGAAAACCTGTGTATATAGAGTAATTGGTGAATGTAAGATTACAGATACTCCTGAAAAGCTCTTACTGCTTATTTATATAGAACTTTATGAACATATTTGCATATCAGCAAAAAACCCCTTCTGCCCCAAATTCCAATAGTGCTTTTAGGTCAGATGCAATATGGGATATAGATTTATTTAAATATATTAATATCACATATTTAAACCTATATTTATATTATACATATATAAAATATGTATTTAAATAAACCCAAATCCAGAATATATTTATATGCTATATAGAGAGTGCAAAAACTTGATCTAGATTTTCTTAATAATTTCTGTGTGATTTAATTGCTCTGCCCATGGCCCCATGTGTCGCCATTCAGAAAGGATGCAACATGTTACCAAACAAATGTTTCTTTGTGAAATATGTGAAAGACTACAGATGTTTCCCTGATCTGCTGGGTAAATCTCAGAGCCTTTTTGGTGACGTGGTCTGCACTTGTTTACACAGCAAGTAAGCAAGTGAGGCGTGCTTTGCTCTGAGCCTGCAAGGCTTGCCAGATATGAAGCCAAAGCCATATATCCAGCCCTGGCTTTCACAGGTCTGATCCAAGGCTCACTGATGGCATGGACAAATTCCCAGGTGCACATGATGTGGTCACTAGGCTGAAATCACAGCTCATACAGTGCACGATGATGTTTATGTCAATAACTGAATACCACTGGTTTTCTTTCTATTCTTCTTTCGCTATCTATAGTAAGCACCTTTTTTTCCCTGTTCTGGCCTAAAATACAACTACCTCTTGAAAAATGAGAGTCCTTATAGCTATTTAGTGCGGAGAATGTCCAGTTTTCTGAATGAATTTCATGTTTCTGGGTTTCTGCCTGGTGCATTGGGTAGGGGCTGGAAGCAGAGAGCAGCTGGAGTGCGTGGAGGAGCCTGTGTCTTTAACAGCGCCTCTCGCAGCACTGCTCACGTGAGAGCCCCATCTCATGCAGCAACGATGGAGCATAAACTCACAGTTTCAGAGGTGGGGAGTACATGCAATAATGGTTTTGGGGCAGAGGAGCTTATTCCTCGGAGTTTCTCGGAGCTGATGTTGTCTGTGGAGGGTCATGAGCTGGGAATGTCCGCGTGATTCTCAGCAGGCAAGCCCAGCCCTGCAGGTCAGTCTAAGTGACCAGAAAATCCTCCTGTAAGGATGCTGTGCACTTCTTGAAGGCATGTTTTTAAAATGTGTCTAGATGGAATATTGTGTTTTTTCTCCAGTTTTAGAGGCAGGTTGTCTCGATTGCACATTGTCATGGCAAACAAAGGGTGAGAAAATACTCACTCCAAGCAGAACAGAAGCAAATTTAACACTTCCAAAGCACTGACAATTACTTTCCTGAGCACGATGATGTCACGTTTTTAAGGTGTAAGATTTTGTAGTTCAGTCCCTGTTAGATGTTCCTGTGAGTCACATCGTATTCAGGGTATAACTTGCTCAGTGGTAGCAAATTCATCTGTGATTTTCAGATGAAAATTTCACCATCAGATTCCACAGGCTTTACTTGGAGACCGGAAAACTGCCCATTCTGCACTTCTACCAGAAGGTTATTTCCAGTTGGGTTTGGGAACAGATGAAAATTTGGGTAAAAAAAGAATATATACTGATACATTCTTCTTACAATAAGTGGGGAAAGCTTGAAGCTGCTGTGTCATTTGGGATGACAGATATAGCCCCTGATGACAATATTCAGGGTTTTTCTGGGAATTCCCAGTAATATCAGCTCATATCTATTACATGGTTTTCCATGTAATACCCAAATACCTCCCTGGTCTGTGTGTGCATTAAATCTTACAAACTAGCTGAAATCTGAACATTTCTTCATACTCCTAATTTTTTTTTTCCTGATTAGTTCAAAACTGAGAAGTTGTTATTAGGAATTAGTTGTTATTAGGAGTTATTATTAGGAATTTCTCCCTATTTTCTTTAGGAAATAACTCAATTGTTCTTAGCCAGTGAGTTGCAGACCTTTGCTGGTAAACATTTGCAGTGCATTGAAGTTGAGTTACATAAAACACCGTGTGGGTGTGTACATTTGAAGGACCCTGAGTGTGTGCATTCACACACCTACAGACATGGCCCCTCAGATTTCTGTGTCTCTCAGAAATAGAATCTTTCTTTTTGTTACAAGGACACATTTATGTGTTTATAACCTGCTTTGGGGCAAGCATGTCAAAGGGATAAGACACACATGTAAATTCCGGATAAAGATACATCAGGACAGGAATTTTTCTGTATGTCCATTCTTACAAACAAGATTTACTGATTGGCACTGAGAGCCAAATGCTTCCTTCACATCCCCAGGTCACCAAACCCCACCAGGAACGGTAGCTAAGCTTGTACAATACAAGTGGATTCCAAAACAAGGAAAAATTGGAGCAAAGCAGGAAAGCTGACAAATATTGAAACTGCTTGCCTTTTCTTGTCTTAGGAAAAAAAAAAAGAAAACGTTGATGTGTCTGCAATTGTCTGGCTGCTAATTAGTGGTGTGCACCACAGTTGGGTTTGGAAGGACCCACACATGGACCAGAGCCTGCCCAGCTGGGCACCAGCAGAGCTCCCTCTGCTTGCATTCACTCTTACACGGTCTCCCAATGAAATCACAAATCCAAAAGCAAACCCTGTCACTCAGGGACAATGTATAGATTTGTCACAGTCCTTGGAGGACTGAGAATCCTAAAATCAATGGCTGGATTACGCTGATCCTTATCTGTAGATGTCTCATCTGCAATAGAGAAAGTATTGATAGGTTGCTTCGTTTACTGAAGCGTTTTGGATCTCCATGTGGGAAGGCACAGTGGAGCAGTAATTGCATTTTCTGGTGTGAGAAATGCTTCTTAAGGAAGCCAAAGCCAAGGCATTTGATGGGCTGTGAGTTGCTGCTGCCTCCTGGCACACGTCTGAGCATACATTTGATTGCTACGATATTGCTGCGCTACACATTTTTGCAATAGCAACAATACATTGCTGATTCAAGCACTGGCATGCAGA
The DNA here is from genome assembly GCA_013399835.1 of Leptocoma aspasia. NCBI lineage: Eukaryota > Metazoa > Chordata > Aves > Passeriformes > Nectariniidae > Leptocoma > Leptocoma aspasia. The sequence continues at coordinate 5,668 of VXAX01000827.1, forward strand.
GACGTGCACATATATGTGAGACTGTGTGTGTGCAGCCAGGGAGATGGTCTTCCCTGGAGATGTACATTTCAAGTATTTGATGCTGCTTTTTCACCACCCAAATCTCCAGATGCACATACCCAGCTAATACTAAATAGTGTAATGTGAAAAATCCCCTGAATAGTCAGATTAGTGGGATGATCAGGACATTAAAAAATCAGAACTCTAATATTTTATGTTACATTTTATGAGCTGTAGGACTTTACCAGTAACAGTGGGACGTCAGGATTAAAGGGGTTGTGGCCTGGGTAAAAATTTCTTCTAGATCAGATATTGTAAATTACAGAGAGTTAAAGGATGCGGAGCAGCCGGCAAGGGCTACACACATCAAACACAAACCTGTTCTGATTTAATAATATGTGATTAATACTGACCATGTCTGGCAGAAATGTGCATCATAGCCCAAAGCCAGATTTACACCTAGATGTGGAAATCAGAGACTAAAGATGTTCAGGAGAAAGCTCAGTCTCTCTGAGGCTGATGGAAGTTTACCCGCTGCACTTCCCTTTCCTGTCTGCTGCTCAGTGCTTTTCTGCAGATGTCGCCTTTTCTACCCCCAATCTGCAGGTAACAGGGAAGAGATACGACTCAGATATTGCAGATTCTGCACTTGCATGTCCAGGTTTTACAGACAATAGTGTGTTTTTCTAAGGTTTTTTTTCATGAAGTCCCTGTATCCCGCGTGATTTGTCTATGAGTCACATTCTGAATCCCCCTATTCAAACAAAAATCTCCCTTTTACTGTCTGATTTTGACTAACAGCCATAACATCCTCAGGTGGTTGTTTCAGAATCTGCTGCACTGTTTGTCCACACACACAGATCCATAAATAAGTGTGTCCCAGGCTCTTAAATTCATGAGGGTGCAATGGAAGACCAGACGTAGCAGTAGGTGTTGAAATTCTTATATAATAAGGAATTTGCAGCAGCTTTATTGATTTTTTCCTGGTCTTCAGCCATGCTCCTAGTGATGTTTATTGCACACAGCCACGTTCTTTGCATATTTGGAGGAGTAAATTAAGCATCTGTGTTGCATGCTCACGTCTTGGGGCCTATGCCTGAAGCAAGATAAAAAAAGGAGCTAAAGTTAAGGGAATGTTACATTCTCCTTAAAAATACCCAAAGAATGAAGCTGATACAAATAAAGTGCTTTATAGTAAATAACTAGAACCAAATTCACTACTTTTAAATACTGCTCTGGCCGTTTAATTTTGAGTCAAACCAAATCACTGGAAAAAGCCATGGTAAAGGGAGGAACCATCAGTGAGGAAGAATAGACGTTGAGAGAGAGTAAAGTGTAATGAGAAGAAACCAATATTGACAGATCATGCAGAGCAGAAGGAGATGGGGTAGAAAAACACAGTCAAACACAGACAGAAATATGCTGTTTAGCAGGAGGGAGCAGCTACAGAAGCCAGCTCCAGTTTGTGTGATTTGCCCTTCCCTACAAGGCAAGGAAAGCTCTCTGAAACACAGAAAACTTTCCAGAGCCCCAAAGCCTCGAGGGGGAAGGACACAAAGGGAACAAATGCAGAGCCACCTGTGGGCTCTAAGCCACGTACAGCCCTCCAGACTGAGACTTCCTCAGGGGTCCCACAAATCCAGCTCGGCTTGCTCTGGGCATGAGGTGCCTGAGATTGTGGCACCAAACCTGCAGCTGCCTCCGACAGCTCAGGGATGGCCCAGCCAGGCTTTTAGGCCATTACTTTTGTGGTTTGTCCCTGGTGCAGACAGTGTTTGCTGGAGTGTGGTGATGCTCCTTTAGGGGGCCTTCTACAGACCCTGCTCCTAGAAGTATTCCTCATCTGCTCCTGCAAGAGATTTCCTGGGGTTCTGCATTTCCCTGCTGCACGCAGAGCTAAGGGTGCCCCTGAATCTTTGCAGGCTCAGGGGTCTGGGCTTAATTTTAAAGCAACATCCAGGAGTGGAACTGATTTTTGGTTAAGGAAAAACTAACGAATACACAGTTATGGTAACAACAGAGCAACACAGCCCTTGCATTAAAGAGCTTAGAAATAAATTGGACAATGTGCTGTTTTGCAAATGGCTTTGGTCTTGTGTTGCACAAAACATTTTTTTTTTTACTGCTATGAGATACTCAAAAGTAATAAAGATTCTCTGAGCATCCAGCACTTGCTTAATACTAGTGATTTGTGCTGATTGTGTATACTCTGTATTTTACCACTATTCAGCCACCTATAAATCAATCACCTGAGGAAATTCATTGAAAAAAGTGCAGAAAGGCATTTCTGAGCACAAATCTCTCACACGATAGAACACTGAAGTTTTACTAAGTGGATTTTACCTCCAGGAATAAAAGACTGCACGAGCTCATTTTGCACATTTTTAATTGTATTTTATTGCCCAGCGAAGCACATCCCCAGATGTCCTCAGGTATATTGAGAGCTGGTGTCGTGGCAGAGCAGGTCTGCACCCCTGTCTGGGGGGGTCACTGGAAACTGGACCTGCAAGCTCCCACATGGCAGCAGAAGCTGGATGATAACAGCAGTTTATTTAGGCTGCTTCAGTGCAGCTCAGATGTAGCAAAAAACCTCTTCCAGCTTGTGCATAAATGGCAAAAATACAGAAAAATATTACTCTGGCAGCAGCTGCTTCCCAACCATTAACACCATGGCCACAGTCGTTCTGAAAGGCTCTTTGGCGGTGGGTTCAAAATGTGGATTAAAAGCTAGAAAAATGCAGTGTTAAATAGCACAGCTGTACTTTCCCAAGCACAAACCAAGGCATCAAACCCAGGAAAACACAACATTACACTCCAAGCATTTTTTTTAATCAAGGCAAGAAGCTGTTTGTAAATATTCAGTGTCCAGGACATGCTTGAAACACTTGTGACTGATTTTCAGAGAATTTGTGCCCCTGTCCCAGCATGGGAAGAGGCTCTGCTTGCTCTTTCAAGCTGCTAAATGCTAAGCCCTGGCAATTTCCACTTGCTGTGAAAGCTTGCCATATATGTGTGTGTGTATATATATATATAAATAGTGTGTATGTATATATATATATATATAAAACCCCATATATTATATAAAAGTGTAATGGAGGAAAGGAAGAGCCCAGATGCTATCTCAAAACTGCAAGTGATCTCCTATTTTCACTTGTATCTGCAGATTATCAAAATATGAGGTGCACAGTGCAATAGGAAAGGGAATCAGTCTTTGAGATCTTAGATTCATTAATGATTTCCTCTGACAAGAAGAAAATCTACCCACACCTCCAACTTTAGGAAGAGTCAATGTAAGCACAGAAATCTCCACCAGTCTCTGCCTTGAAACCAAGTTCTTAACTTTAGGATCACTTTTATTTGATTTTCTTACACTTCAGCAAAATCCAGAGAGCTTGACAAATTCATTTTGCAAGTGAAAGTCTGCTACAACTTGTTTGCTTTCTGGATTTGAAATGGGGATGCAGTGCAAAGCATTCCTAAAAAAAAAGAAATTTTTTTCACTGCAGTTAAACTAAATTTTATAGGGGCCTTTACACCGTGGTACACACTGGTAGATATTAGTGTTGGTTAATAAGCAGTGTTGTTAAAAATCCTTGTGCACATTTCAGGTGCAGTTCAGTTATTTCAGCTTGCAGATTTTGCCTTCTCAGGCAAGCAAAATGATTTTATTTTGCAGATAAGATTTCTTTGATTGCAAATTTACAACTAGTGTTTGAACAACAAGAAATTAGTATTAGAAACTAATGTGTTCTGGCAGGACCCTGAAATTAAAAGTATGCACTGAAGTGGATCGTTCAGCTTAATCTCCAGTATCTTTGACTTCACTAAGTAGGTCAGACCAGCAGTGAATGCAAATGTCATAAGATATGGTTAAAAATCTAAGCAAAAATACAGAAAATGGGCTATTACCAAACTCATCAACTCAAAGAATATTAAAAAACCCTCAAACTTGTTCTCAGGTGAGAAATGCAGAAGATCACAATTTTCTGTAAAGAACACCTACTCAGAGACAGCTGCTGGTGGCAGAGGCCATCTAAGGAGAAATGAGATTATACATGAGGTCACAGGACTGTCCTTATTTTGCAGAGGGGGCTGTCTGCAGACAGAGGGACGGCTCGGACAGGACAGCTTGGTGTCCCTGGAAATGCCATCCTGAGCCGCAGATCTGCTCTTGAACAGCAGGAGCCACCCCAGGCATCCCGGGAAAAGGTGCCTGGGGCCTGTGTCTGATTCAGGTTACTGAACGCTGTGAGGAGCTTCACAGAAAATGATTTTCTGTGTTGGTGCTGCACAAAAATGTCCCAAAAATCCCCTGTGCCTTCTGCCAGGGCTTTGGGTTGTGGTAACCGAGGCGGGGTCTGGGATGTGAGGTGGCTCTGGGGACATGCCCGGCCTGGGAGGGGGCAGAAGTCACAACCCAGCCTGGCGGGGACAGGGTGTGACCAGGGTGAGCGCGTTCCGAGATGTGCCCTGGCATGTGCAGGGATGTGACCAGGGGTGGCATGTGCCAGGATGTGACCAGGGATGGCATGTGCAGGGATGTGACCAGGGGTGGCATGTGCAGGGATGTGACCAGGGATGGCATGTGCCAGGATGTGACCAGGGGTGGCATGTGCAGGGATGTGACCAGGGATGGCATGTGCCATGACGTGGCTGAGAGCAGCAACTGCGCAGGGGCAGGGCTGGGGCTAGGAGGGGGAACGAGCAATACCAGAGTCACGGAGGTGTCCCCAGGTCACCTCAGTCCACCAGCCCCCACGGGCACACGGGTGCAGTCTGGGCACTGCCCTTTCCCTGGGAGTTCCTGGGTGCTGCAGGGCACCTCTGCAAGGTGACATCTGAGCAGGTGGCACCAGCCTTAGCTGTTCAGAGGTGTCACCAGATGGGCAACAAGAGGGTCGTGCCAGGAATTAATATGCACAAATAATTTGTAAAGAGGCTTAGGCCGTGGGGCTGCTGATTCAAACCTGCAGAGGGTCTGGACAGGGAGAAAAGGGCAGGGAGAAACGGGCACTGGCCTGGGGACATGACACTGTCAGAACTGGCTGTGGTGGCTGCTGGCCGTGCTGCCCCACCTTGTCTTCTGAAATGGTTCATCAGTGCCTTTCATAAAATTGTGGAAAGACAGTAAAAATAGCACATTTCAGGGTTCCCTATGTCTCCATTTTTGGGGATTTCCTTTCCAGTCAGATGGACTGGAAATGCATGTGTGAAGGAAAGCCCACAGAAGAGCCTGGCCCTGGGAGCCAGAGCCCAAACTACAGCAAGTGTCACCTGCCTCTCGAAAATCTGTCCGAGCCAGGGGCGCTGGCAGCTTGGGAAGAGGCTGGCACTTGTGCTGGAGTGCCACCTGGCTCCGGGAGCATCCTGCTGCTTCACACAGGCCTTCCTCAGACTTGGAGCTTCCTGTGCTGGAGGCCGAGGAGCTGTGGGAGCTGCTGACCTGGGATGCTGGTGTGGGATGCTGGTGTGTGGTGAGGGAGCTGGGACACGTCCTGCTCTCGTGCTGCCATAAACTGAGGCTGGCCATTGCTCCCTGGGGGTGGGGGAGACCCTGGGGCAGCATGCCCCAAACCGGGATTGAGCCTGCAGTGTCACAGTGGGTGCCAGGGGCTGGGTGCTGGCTGCAGTGAGCCCTTCCTGGGGCCTGGCTGCTCCTGGTGCTCGGCCCCGAGCCCGGGATGGTGTCACCGTGGCGGGACCACAGGACGCCCAGGCTGTCACCCTGGCCCGGGATGGTGTCACCGCGGCGGGAGCCCAGGACGCCCAGGCTGTCACCCTGGCCCGAGATGGTGTCACCGCGGCGGGACCAGGACCCCCAGGCTGTCACCCTGGCCCGGGATGGTGTCACCGCGGCCCGGGATGGTGTCACCGCGGTGGGACCACGGGACCCCCAGGCTGNATGGTGTCACCGCGGCGGGAGCCCGGGACCCCCAGGCTGTCACCCTGGCCCGGGACGGTGTCACCGCGGCGGGACCAGGACCCCCAGGCTGTCACCCTGGCCCGGGATGGTGTCACCGCGGCCCGGGATGGTGTCACCGCGGTGGGACCACGGGACCCCCAGGCTGTCACCCTGGCCCGGGACGGTGTCACCCTGGCCCGGGACGGTGTCACCCTGGCCCGGGACGGTGTCACCGCGGCGGGAGGACGCCTGGCTCACTCCCGCCGCCGCCTGCCAAGCGAGCGGCACAGGGGAGCCAGGGGATAATGCACCGCATTGTGCTCTCGCAGCACCTTTTCCCCTTCCACAATCTCACCATTGTGCGCCTTTTATCGCTGTTAAACTCCAGATGAACATCAAAGGGAGAGAAGTTCATCAAAACAGGGGCGGAACAAAAGGCTTTGGAAGCGCGGGCAGGGCGCAGCGAGCAATGCGGAAAAGTTCACGTTGGGTACAGGGAGCCTCGCTGCGCTGCTCTGGTCCCGCACTCGGTGGGGAGATGCCGGAGCTCATCCCTGCCCTGGTCCCGGCGCATCCCGGGGGTCCCGGGCCGGAGCAGCCAGCCCCTGCCTGGCAGAGCACATGCTTTATTCATACGAGCGAGCGGCACTTGCTGCTCGAAATATAAATAGTGAATGCTCTTTGCTAATGAAGTGCTCTCTAACGACAGCTGGGAGGCTTTGGTTTTCCCCAGGAATAAACGCTGGGAACTCAAATAACCGGGAATAGTTTTGCAACTCACAATCATGTTAATAAGCTATAAACCGTGCAAAATGTACCGGCCGCTGGAGAATTGTGAATTCTGGTTACAGCTCATGCACAAGCTTTTTTTTTTTTTTTTTTTGACTAAAAAGCACAAAAAGACCTAGTGGGAGATGGGGTGAGGGAAGGGCTGGTTATGAGATTAGCACTTTTTGCCAGGGGAAGGCAGAGTGGGTCTCCTTAGGAAGATGTCCATTAGCTAAGGTCACGTTCCAAGAATGAGCCCGAGGTCTGCTCCAAAGGGCCTGACATCTGGGACAAAAACCAGTTGGTGATGTCAATGGCATTTTGATCCCATAAATAAATATTTATTATTTACTTGATTATTTAATTTTTCCCCTTAAATAAGATTTTTTTTTAAGGCAAGCTTACATCTTCCCATTTCCTATTCAGTAGCTGCTCCAGTCCAGTGACAGAAAACACAACAAAGGGGAGCAGAAACTGAGAAATGTTTCAGCCCACAGTGAAGGGGGTGAAAAAAGCTCACAGCCTTGGAGAAAAAAAAAAAAAATTGTTCAAATATCTATGGAGAAATACACTGGTTATGGATTAATGTCTCCTATTTTCCAGTCTTGCAATCACAGAGCATACCAAATTCCAATTGAGGTGATGCTCATTTTGTGCCAGAGAGACAGCATATGGCACAAAGCAATTTTCATTCCCAGCTCTAGAGAAAAAGTTTGTTGCCATGGGCTTACATGAGGATTGATTGATTCAACCCAAAAGTGGAAAGCCTGAGGATGATGGGTTGTAAGGTCTGTTTTGGTGGGTACTGGTTTCTCTGTTAAACCTGTAAGGTGAAAGGTTTTGTAGGCAGAGTGATACCTTTATCCTAAAAAAACACCCCTGCTATTAGTAGGCAGGAAAATGGAAAACAGAAAATATAAATTAATATCAGAGAAGGGGAAAAAAATCCTCTTAAAGTCTTGTAAGATCAAGGCCAGGCATGCCCTCTCGACTACCTTATTTTTAGAAGTGACCCATGCAGGGAACATACGTGCCAAGGAAATCCATGGGCTGAGGTATTAGGTGGTGTGATCCAGACAAAGGATATTTGTTTGAGTCCATATAATGCTGAACACAAAGATAATCTACAGCTACAGCTAGGCCTGCAGGTTGCTACAAAACCCCCAAGAAAGCCTCTGCAAGAAGGGGTAAACAATTAACACAAATTTTAAATCAATGCGCTGTCACCTTAATAGCCAGCGAAGTCAGCTACGATGGGTGTAATATGATGAGACAGTTTAATTCTTGTTATGACATTAGCTGCAGACTTTTACAACAGCTGAAAATGCTGGAGTGAGAAGAGTTTCCAATTATCACTGAGCTCCAATACACAACTCTGGATTACACTGAGGCATGAACAAGGGCTCCTCAACCTGGAAAACAACACGGAGCGGAGGCTGAGGAAGATTCTGAAATCCCGTGAAGATATTCTCTCTTCTCCCCTCTTGCTGATACCTTTTCACCTCCTGAAAAGGTTTATTTCATATAAAATAAGCCCATTTTTAAGAGCCTTGCTGTGAAACCAGCTCCTAAGCTGTGTGTGCTACAGCATTATACACCATAAATCCCTACGTCCAGGAGGTGAACCGAACCAATCTGAAACGATTCTGTTTTCCCAGCATTAAGCTTCAAAAAAAATTAAAAGTCACCCAGGCTTGAAGACAGATAGACAGGTAATAAGCCATGACAGCACTTCACGGGAATCCACAGGAATAGGCAAGCAGGTCTGGGTGTCAGCCATATAAATATGATCACCAGAGCCAGAGCTCCGAATAATGCCGCCAAGTGCGAGCATGTCCACGGCAAAGGCAAGCGGGCTGTGAACAGGAGCCCGAGGCACTGGTGAGTTTAGCTGAGGGCCTGCTGGCTGGGGAGGCTGCACCCCTTCCCCAGAGAAGGGCTGAGAGCCTGGAAATGCAAATCCCTGAGCCGGGAATTCTGGGCTGCAGTTCCCACACCAGCAACGAGGTTCTCCTTCAGGGTAATGCAGCCGCGCTCACTGGCAGGGGAGTTTGCTTTTCATGGTTTGGGATGGTTCTGCCACAGTTCTATTTCATACCTTGTTTTTGAACTGGTTTTGTTTCATTTTTCGTAAATCTCACAAGAACAGCACTCCTCCTGGACCTCGCTTACACAGGAAAATTTGTCGTAACAAACCATCCACCTCTTCCACAGCTTTTATTCACCTCTTAAGGGCAATTGCAAACATGGGAAGTAGCTGGGTGGTTTGAAATAGTGACTCTTTAATCCAAAGATGTCCCATTTTGTATTGCTCGTGTCACATTGCTCTGCCTTTTTAAATTTTGCTTTCGGAAACAATCGGGTCACTGTTTCCTGCTCAGATCATAATGAGAGAAATCATTTTGTCAGGCTTCTCCTCGTACAATCCTTCTGGGTTTCATCCATGTTATTTCCCGTAGCTGGGAATATAGGCTGTGGAAAGGAGAAAAGTAGACTGGTAAGAGGATAACTGGGAAAAGCCCTACCCTGAGCTGGAAAAGGTCTTTGCTGAAAAATAAGTCATAATTCACTAAAAGGCCTTTTCCACACTCATGGGGCTCCATGAGTGCTCCACATTGACTGATTACATCCCAGAAGTCCCCCCCGCTCCCAGGCTGGGTAAGGCCTTTGCTTAAAAATAATTCATCTCTCTCTAAAATGCTTTTTCCCATTCTTTTAAAAGCCCCATGAGTGTTTGCAGGAGTCACTTTGGGTAGCCTGGACTGCAGGGAGCAGCAAGGGTCCCACAGCCTGGGGCACTGTCTGGCAGCAGGCAAGGAAAGAGAGGATGTCACAGAGGGAGAAAAGCTGACATTCCACTCAAAGCCCCCAAATCTTAGCAGGAGAGACCCATCTGAAGTCAGTCCTTGTTTTTTCCCTGTTCAACACTCTTTATGTGGCAACTTATTTTTAAAAAGGTTGACCTGAAAAGTTGCTGTGTCACACAGTACCTTATTCTGCATGGTAAGGTAAGATAATTCCTCATTAAAATGGTTGGCTTCCAACCTCCTCCTGTCCCTGGTGAATGAATAAATAAATAAATACACTTAAATGTGCCCTGGATATTCTTTCTCTGCTATTTCCCAAGCCCAGAGGAAAGCTCTGGGTCTGGCATGCATCATCCTCTCCCAGCTGCTCCAGGGGCTAAAGGGCAGCTGAGGGGTAGTTGTGGGGTGGTCAAGAGGCACTGAGGGACATCCTGGGGACACCTGCACCCCTTGCAGGTGACCTGTGTCCTACAAAACACTCCTGACCTGCTTGGATCTGCGCTCAGCCCCTTCAGATGCTGTTCCCCTACCCTGCTGCCCCTTGCCCTTCGTTCAGGATGTCACTTGCTGTCTGCTCCTGTCCCAGAAATTCACCTCCAGCTTTTTTATTTCACAATGCCAAATCCCCAGAGTGAAAAGGGGATTTCATGCCTTTATATGGAATTGCAAACCTGTATTAAGCCTCCAAAGATGTTTTTATAAAAAAATCTCGATGGCTGCCAACTTCCCTAAATCCCAAACTATCACTACACATTTAGTCTTAGACAGGGGGTTTTTCTGGATCTTTCCTCCTGACCCAGTGATAAAGCCAAGATGGTTTGAGATTGAAGATTCATTTATCTCTCCTTGGCAATTATCTCTATTACTGCCCACAATCCTTCCCAATCTTTTTAAACAACATCCTGCTATTAAAGCCACTTGGCAAGCATTTAAAGCCCTGGGATAAGTTAACCATGCACAAAATATCCCACTTGGGGAAGGATCCAGCTATAAAAATAAATGGTTTACGTTCCGAAGGCCACGGTTCAGGATGGGCATTCTTCATTTGTGAAGAGAGGTCATCATTGCTGACAATAAAATTATGTAGGACCTGATCCTCCCCCACTGAGCTCAACAGCAAAATCCCTCCTGATTTCAATGGCGTTTTCCGGGGTCAGTCGCCGGGAAAGCTGACATTCCACAAAGTTGCTGAAAATCTATAATTGGATATATTAAGAGAGCTTTCAAAGAGATGTCAGATTTGGAGGCTTAGTGTAAACTGTGCTGCAAAGGGGATCATTTCGTATAACCAAATCAATAAAGCTTTTTTTTTTTTTTTTTAGCGTTACTTTTCTGCTCGATCCCCGATGACGGAAAAGCTGAGCTCTGGACACTCACCATCGGCACGGAGGAAGTGCTGGGAGCCTGCTGGGAGCTTGAGCCAGCCTCTGGTGGGAAAGATCCTGCCCAGTGACCTGGTGTGAGCTGTGAGGGTGGAATCCTGCAAGTGTTTGATCCAGTGGCTTTGCTGACACGACGGAGGTAACTCGTGCGTGTAAGTACTGGATACCCAGCCCTTATTTCCATGGTGTTGCTGGTCTCCTGTCAGAACACATCTCTTTGGGAGATGTGATTGAGAGTTTTGATGAGTTTTGCTGTGCCTTACGTGTCTATATTTAGTAAAATACTGCTTAGTTTGTTTCTTTGGAATGAGATATGGATTTATCCTCCAGATGCATTTTTTTTAACTCATGGGCTGTACTTCAAAGTGTTCTTTAACATCACTTTGGAAATGCTCACTAGCTCTTTAGGTGTTGCTATGAACATATTATAAGTTTCTCTGTGTGTAAGCCTTCTGATCATTTTCCCATGGGAGAACATCCTTTTGCTGTCTTTTACTCTGTATAAGCTTTCTGTAAACAAAATATCTGTGTCTGTTCTTCAAGGACATGGAATTGGTTGGCCTCCTCCTACCTATGAGGAGACGGAGCTGAAATTACTTTATCTGTCTGATATTGTAAACTATTAGCACACATTCCCTAGACGAAGCAGCAGCAGGAGCATGGAGAATGCTCTCTGCTAAGCAGATATAAAAAAAGTGTTAGAGTTATGGAATCATTTTAATAAATCATTTTAGCCTTCTGAATTTGTCATCAAGAGTCCTTTCTTCAATGCATGGACCACGACAATACTTTAGGAACTGGGAATCTTCCATTTCTGCTTACATGGTGCTTTTCTGGCTGGTGAGCATCCTTTTCCCTTTGGTTCTCACGCAGAGAAAGGGCCACTTGGCACGTGGCAGCTTGGCAAGCAGGGCAGGCACAGGGACTGCAGCCTCAGGAGATGGATGCCAATGTGCCTGAGGGGTTCCACTGCTGTGGGACCTCGGGGAAGGGACACCAGCATGGGGTTTGCTCCAGGTTGCTTCACCCTTGCAGCAGCCTCATTTGTAAACTTGTGTGGGTCATGTCCGCTCCAGTGCCCCTGTGCCATCTGCCCTGGGTGTGCAGGTGTGGACAGGGAGACACCCACAGCTCCCACAGGTGATGCTGCCACTGGGGACTGCTGCAGGTGCCCTCTGTGGTTCAATCACACTTTCCCACTGCTTCTCTTTCCCTATGTGTCCCCAAAGCAGTCCTCCATGGGGCCACAGTCACAAAGGTCGCTCCTCCTCCCTAGAGAGCTTGATTGCTTTTTCCTTTTCCTTTTCAGTAAAAGCTGAAATTCAGTAGAAGCTGATGAGACCACCATGGAGAAATGCTGGTTCACCACACTGGCTAGCACCAGCTTGGTCTGGTTCCAGCTCCGGGATGTGCAGCCTACAGACACAGTAATGAAAAGAAATACTCTAAAAAGGATGAGTCAGCTCGAGGCCAGTGGGGAGAGCGTGCGGGATCTGACTGGAATTTAAAAAGTTATGAGGCTACGTGTTGTTTTGAGCCCTGCCAGTGGAGAAACTCAAACATGTGAAACGCTTTGTCATCTGGCATAATTGTGTTGCTTTGTTGATTAGCTGGTAAACTCTTTTCAAAATACTTTTAGACAGTAGTAAGTTCATGAAATATAAAAACTTCCTGCTGACACCACTGACAAGGGCCTGCTTTACAAATTATTGAAAACTGTCTTCCCCAGAACCCCACCAGACTGTTGAACAGCCATGAAATTGTTTTTTAGTACGTATTAGATGACTTACCCATTAAAACAGTTGAGGTATCTTCACACCTTCACTTCTGTGCTGTGAGCTGGATGTGAGCTGTGAGTACACCCACACTGGTAGTGCAATCTGGATTTCTCTGCTTGATTTTCTGTGTGTTTGCACTGGTTGGGACACCAGCAGGTTTGTGTGAAGCTTCTTCACTCACTCCCCCAGCCAGGTACCAGCACATCCTTCCTGGCTACTCGGGGAAGCAGTGCCCAGCATTTGTATAATTTGTGAGGCACATAACTTTCAAAGACTTGAAGCTTTGGCCATAAGGTTCTTTGACTAAATGACGTCAGAATTACTTCTAATTGTTGTGTGGAAATGTATACATCCCATTCCTCCCCTACAAAGAGTGATCCACCCAGTCCTACTTCCCAACCTGGCCAGACTAGTGGGGAGAGTGTGTGCTCCTTTCTGGAGCACCTCCAAGCAGGGGGTTGGGAAGGAAATGCTGCTGACAGGCTGTGACTGGCCACCCTTTACAATTGCATGATGTCTGCCTTTCCTGCATTCCTTCATCTTTCCTTCCATTGAACCTGGTTTTTGCCAGGGATGCTGACACAAACTGTAACTGGCCATGGAAGAAATGGCTGAGGCACAGCTGATTGCTGCCTCCCCTGGAAGGAGCAGATCCCTCTCCCATGTGTGGATAAATGAGCCACCAGTTCAACCAGACTAAACCAGAACAGGTAATTTCCCTGAGATATATCCTGTAATCTTTAGTGGGAAGCAGGGAAGTATCAGCACTCTTTATTGCCCTCTCAGACATGGTGTGAGAGGTTATTCCCCAGCTGCCTGGGATGGTTAGCAAGGGACCTGAGGTGGGCTCAGAGCCATTAGCAGCTTTCACCGAGGGCTTGTTGAGGACTTTTACACTGGGAAAAGAGGCACTGGTGAGTTTTAGACAAGGCAACCTGGTTTTCACCCCAGGAAAGCGCTGGAACAAATAATCACACAACTATTTGTAGACACCCTGGGGGGAGCTACCAACAGGGATTTGTCAAGAACAAAATATGCTAAATCACTCCAGTTATTTTCTATGACAGGGGAAGTCCTGCCATGTGGAGAGAAGGCATGGATGCATCCCTGCCTCCAGCTTTCTCCCACTTCAGAAAGGTAGTTCTTCTCAGGAAGCTTTCTCCAACAAGGCTGGGCAATGTGGATTGGATGAAGAGATCTTGCAACCCTCAGTGACAATGGAACAGTAGCAGTGCATTCAGTGACACTTTGAACTAGCAGTGGGTTGGGCTGGAGGATGGTCACCCTTGCAACCAGCCACTGCTAAATTGTCACTCCTGTCCTGGACAGTGGAACTGGTATTACCCAATTCCAGTTTCAGGTGACCCAAAGCAAAGAGGACCAGAGACATGCAGGGGGGTGGGTTGCTGTTCAGATGACCATTTTGGGGTGGAAGGAGCAAGGTACAATGTAGGAGGGACAAGTGTGATGAAACCAGGGACGGGATGAAGCACAGCCAGGTGGGTGCCACGCTCCCACTTGGATGTTTTGCTTGACAGAGAGCCTTGAAGAGGTTTCAGAGTTGAGCGCTGAAAATTATGAAAGGCTTGGAAAACAGGATTCATCCTGAACAGATCAATGACCTGGAGCTGCTGAGCTTAAAGAGGAGAGAAGGTGCTGAGGAGGAAGAGATTCTAACAGCCTTCAAGTCTGTTAAAGATAGTGACAAAGGGGAAGACTTGCTGTCTGTGCTCCTCCTGGGCAGGACTGCAGCAAACGGGCTCAGTGTGGGGCAGAGGGGTTCGGTTCAAACCCAAGGCGTGTCTTCCCTGGCCGCAAGGCCAGTGAGAAGCCGGGACAGGCTGCTGGGATGGGCCGTGGGAGTCTGGAGGACCCAGGAGATCTTGTCTTGATGCAGAGGGATGGTCGAGATGATCCACTGATATTTCTGGCCCTTTTAAAATTTTTGTAATGCCACGAGACAATCCTATGCATTTCATTAGGATACCTCCTGGAATAAAAATTCCTCTCTGGGCTTGTTCCTCTGCCACAGCTCACCTTTGTGATGCTGCGCTCCGGCGCCAAGTGGGTGTGAAACGCTGCTGCTGGGATGTGTGGCTGTCGCACACCTGCGCTCCAAAGTGCAAATAACTCCCCGGGCTGCGAGCCGGGGGCCGGGTCCGTGGTAAGCCGGGGACTCTGACTGATGAATTTTCACAGCAGGTGAGAGCAGCAGGAGACACACACATTACAGATTTCATGTACAGATAGTAGCGCTCAGGAAGACAAATGGAGTGAATACCTCAGGATGTGGCTGCTGGGTCAGCCTCCAGCATTACCCAGTGGCAGACAAATCCCTGCCCTCAGCCTTGGCATGGGGCACCTGCTGAGATGGAGGGGGTGACACAGCTCCTGTGGCCAGCTCCCAATTTTCCTCATTACCTGCTCTGAGATCCTCTCAAAGATAAGAGGCTCTTGTGCAAAGCCACTAATTTAGTCCCAGCAAACAAGAAAATAAGTCTGGATGTGAAAGGCTGGTGGGATTTTGACAAGATGCGTGTAGAGGTTGGGCGACTAGTCTTAATTAGGCCATCTTTGTTTACATTTGATGTTTATCAGCTAATTGGCATGGCAAGGTGTGAGTCACACAGCTTCCCTCTGGCATGAAATCAGTTCGCAGGAGAAAAACTGGGAGAACAAATGATCCCAATTATAAGAAAACCCACTGTGCTAATTGCCATCCCACGGACTACGGAGCCTCCCACCCGCGTCCTTGCCCAGCCGCCCGCCCCGGCATCCTCCAGGCAGGGGCCAGCTCCGGCACACTCCTCCCAGCCAGCTCCCAGCCCTCGCTCTGCCCGGGACCCTCCCCTGGCACTGCAGGAGCAAAGGTGATTCTTCACCGGCTGCTCAGTTCATGCCCCACAGCATTTCCCCGGGACTAAGCCTGCTGCCTTCACTGCTGCCCTTTTTATTTCCCACTCCATGCTTTTTTTGTTCGGATTGCTGGAGACCACTGTGCAGCAGCAGCTCGTGGGGAGCGCCTGATGCTCCCAACATTGATACCCATGGAGTCAAAGCCTGGATGTCTGCTACAGTGGAGCTGGACTGGAACCTCACTGCTTAGGCTAATTCAAACCAGCTGTCAGACCTTGCCTTGACTCTTTCCTCCCTCCCTTCCCCCCTTTAAATATATTTTTACACCATCTATAGGTTGACCAATTTCCTGCTCTACCCTCCTTCCGCTGCCATGGCACTTTGTTGCACGTGCTCAAACATCTTTTAGGTGTGTATTTACACGTGTACTCACTGTAAATCTCCACCTTTGTCGCTCTGTGTCCCCCTCTCTCCATCCTTCAGGGAGATGTGCTGCCCCTATACCCTTTCAGGCCTTTCCCCTGCACACTGAGGGTCCAGTGTGCAGGAATGCTTCTTGGCTGCCCTTGAGTTGAATGATGATCCTGGAGGCTTGGAAAAGCCGCAAAGCTCAATGCTCTCTGTTGCCCTGTGTCTCTCTTGTCTTCCCTTCTTAGTAGGGGTAACAGATGGCTGAGGCTTTCACCAACAGTCCCGAACACATTGTCACTCCCAACTGAAAGTGAAATATTCAGTGGCATTTAAATTAAATAGACTCTAATGCTTCAGTAATATTAATTACGGTTTCATTCATCCCTGGCCTAATAAATCAACACATAAAGATAGGATGATCCTGTGGCTGGCAGCAAAGCAGGGCTATTCTGCCCTTTGTAAGGTTATGCACACAAAGCCCCCATTCTTATAGGGACATGATGGCCCCCTCAAACATCTGT
Organism: Leptocoma aspasia; assembly: GCA_013399835.1. Lineage (NCBI taxonomy): Eukaryota > Metazoa > Chordata > Aves > Passeriformes > Nectariniidae > Leptocoma > Leptocoma aspasia. The sequence continues at coordinate 22,093 of VXAX01000827.1, forward strand.
GCTCAGCACCACTTGAGGAGAAGCCAAAGTGGTAACATTTAAACTTTTCTTGTCCAATTTGTCCACGCAACAGGGCTCAATTCAACAAGAACTTGCAAGTTAAAATTATAAAACCCATGTTAAGTGGGTGAAAACTTTTCAGTGTTTCGGCCAGGGGGTCCAGATTTATTCTGGCAGCTCCAGGAAGCCAAGGGCAGGACATCCATTCTCACTGCTGAATTTGTTAGCCCAGCTTCAACCTTTCAAAGAGGGGGCTGGGGGTGGAGAAGGTTGGAAGAGTTTGAAAATTTCATGGTGCTAAGCTAAATTTCAGGATTTGGGGAGACCCTGGGCAATAATTTTTCACACAATTTTTTTTTTTTTGTGTGTGAATACCACAGGGGAAATAGGCTCTGTACTTTACCAACAACAGGTTTTCCCCCCTCACTGCTATACATATGTAAAAGGAGGCTAATAAAACGGTTGAAGAAAAGATCACTGCTAGTAAATCTTCTGGAGACAAAACCCTCCACTTGTGATGCTTCAAAGCTGCCCAGAGCTACCAGTTTACCCCAAAAGTCCCAGCTCAGGGCTGCTGATTGGAAAATAAAAAGCCCTGTGCATAAAAACTTCACTCCAATTGTTATGCAGTGAATGTGACGTTTACATATAGCAGCTTTACTTGACCAAATGACTCCCAAGTATACAAATGAAGAGTTTGTCACCTATAGTTTGGCTCCTTTGGAAAGGTCCAGCTAGAGTAGGTTTACAATAAATGAAAATAAGTATATTATAATGACAAAGCAATGCCATATCTTGCAAGTGCATCACAGAAAGTTGAAGCAGCTGAAAAAAAGAAAATGAAGTGGGAATTTAAAAGAAGCCACCGAGGGAAGGTATAACTGAGCAGCAGCCCTTCAGGGAGGCAGCGCAGAGGAGCAGGGCTGCTCCTGGGCTCTGGGCTTGGGGCGCGATGCCCGCGGTGCTGTCTGTGCTGCAGGCTGGCATGAGCGGCACTGGGGCTCCGGCCGGCACTGACCCCCAGCTCTGGCTGGCACTGACCCCCAGCTCTGGCCGGCACTGACCCCCAGCTCTGGCTGGCACTGACCCCCAGCTCTGGC
>VXAX01000827.1:23900-106446 GCA_013399835.1 Leptocoma aspasia
TCCGGCCGGCACTGACCCCCAGGCTCTGGCCGGCACTGACCCCCAGCTCCGGCTGGCACTGACCCCCGGGCTCTGGCTGGCACTGACCCCCAGCTCTGGCCGGCACTGACCCCCAGCTCTGGCTGGCACTGACCCCTGAGCTCTGGCTGGCACTGACCCCCAGCTCCGGCCAGCACTGACACTGGGGCTCCGGCCGGCACTGACCCCAGGGCTCCGGCCGGCACTGACCCCAGGGCTCCGGCTGGCACTGACCCCAGGGCTCCGGCTGGCACTGACCCCAGGGCTCCGGCCGGCACTGACCCCAGGGCTCCGGCCCGCACTGACCCCGGGGCTCCGGCTGGCACTGACCCCGGGGCTCCGGCTGGCACTGACCCCAGGGCTCCGGCCGGCACTGACGCTGCAGTGGCCTGAGAGCAGCGATGGGGAGCCCGCTCCTGCAGGTGGCACACACCGGAGCGTGGCTTCTCCGCAGTGCCAGCACCCTTGGGGACTCGCTACCGGCGTGAGGCTGCGCCCAAGAGCCGACCTGCAGTTAAGGGCTTAACAAAGGGATTTTCGGAGCCAATTCCTTAAGCAGAAAATTATTTAAACTACCCTGGGTCTAAATGCTCAGGAGCTTACCCTAAATTCTCCCAGGTGGAGGTTTCCACTAATCCTGCTGGACTGCATCACGCCTCTTGCGGTTCGTGCTGGGCCAGTAACACCGGTGCTGTGTAGTGCAGGTATTCCTGTCCAGGTGTTTGACCGATGCTATCTGCCACTGTCAGCCTGGGCTTATCCCACTTAAACCCCATTAGCTGCTTGGATAAGCCCTCCCTGTCGTTAATGTCTATCAGTTTGAGACCTTTTTGTGCGCTTTCTCTAGGTGTCCCAAAAATTACAGCATTTTATGAAGGCGCTTTCTGACAACACTACTTTTCTGTAGCCAATGTCCAGCCCAGCAGCTGGGGGATCTGCATGGTCAGGCTCATCTGATTTTGGAGCTGTGCTTCAGGTTGCTGGGCAGCTGGCACCAGGCTGCCCATTGACTGGGGTGTGCCTGCAGAACTCCTGCAGCCCTGGTTGCAATTTTACATGTCAGTGGTTTCCACCTGAAAGTTCAGAACATTGGTGTGTTTGCTTCAGGGATGTCTTCTTCCTGTTCTTTATCATGGCAAAAAAAACCCCAAAAGCTGTGCCTCTGGGCTGGCACACAGAGCAGGCACCGTCCCCTCGCTGCTCTTTGTGTTACCCAGAGCAGGATGGGAAGCACGTAAGAGGAATTGACGTGCAGCAGACTCCTGTGGGTGGCTCTCAGCAGAAGTTACCTGTGAAATGGTGCAGGGCAGGAGGGGCTGAGGGTGGGGATGGGATGTGCCAGCCTCTCCACATTCATCTTTCCAAAGCAGAGCCCACAGAGCCTGGCCTGGCTGCACGAGTGCGAATGAGCTCCCTGCAGTGAACATCCTCCCAGCACAAGAGCAGATACAGACCCTCTGGAAAGATTTGTTGAAATAGGAAGGATAAGAAAGAGAGCCCACCCAGCCTTCCTCCCCACTGCTTTGCTGTCTCAAGTTTTAGCTTTTGCAGCTAATGCAGCACAGTCGGGTGTCCCCTGTGCTCAGAGCACAGGTCTGGGAATGCTTCTCGGGAGGCAGAAGTCTCTTTTGCATGAGGAGGAAGCCTGACACCGAAGATGGGTGCCCCTGGGCCACTGATGGCCCCTGCCTTGATTGCAAGGGAGAGCAAAGACAGGCTCCTGGTGGCGAGGCCAGCACTGAGCGAGAGGCAGAGCAAGGGCAGGGCTGCAGGCAGGCAGGCAGACAGAGCCCCCAGAGCCGGGAATAAAGATGGGAAGGGGCTATGCCACCGGGAGTGGGGGGCCTGGGGAAGCCTGTCAGGGAGCAGCAGCTGCTGCTGCACCCCAGGGCACGGCTCGGCCTCTCCGGGCCGCCTCCACCAGCCTGCCTCTCCAGGCCACTGCCTAAAGCTGGCCCCGGGAGCCGGGCTGGCAGGGCTGCGGGGCTCCTCGGCGCTCCAGCTGGCTCCGAGGCCGTTGCAGCAGCTGAAAGAGGAGGACGCAGTCCCTGGCATGTCCTAGTTCCCATCAGCTGGCCGGGGCAGACCCGTTAGAAGCAGACAAGGGGAGCACGTGTTGCTCCAGCCCGTCCTTACCCAAGCCGGGCGCGTTCAGGATCATGAGAAACAAAAGTGGGGCAGGAGCTGGCTGAGCCCCGTGGTGTGCTGCTGGGCTGGAGCTGGCAGCAGCTCTGGCCAGGGAACACGCAGGGGAACCAAGGGCGGAGGACACTGCATAGGGTTTGGAAGGCAAAATATGTGTCCAAAGGTAGCTGGTTTAGGTTTATCCTTTCAGAATTTTTGATGGTAACCTCAAACGAGTCTCTTTTCACTTCTAGTTTGGGGAAAAAAAAATTAAAGTATCAGGACTCAAAAATCTGTGTGTGGTCGTGCAAATCAACATTTTGTCCTATCCTTACTGGAAGAGGGTTTTAGGTGCTTGAAGCTGCTCTTTACCAGCTGTGCTGCTGTCCTGGTGAAGGCTCTTCAAAGCCCATCTACTTCCATGTGCTGGGAGCTGCAGCAGAAAGCAGCGGAGGGGTTTGCTGTCTAGGCCTTGTGTAAAGATATTACAAACTCCTAATTCCTTCATTTAGGCTACATTTCATTTGGAAATACTTCTGCATGGCCTGGTCTGCAGTCAAGGAGTTTGAGGGAACTGGCCTGGACGACACCCCCTCCTCACATATTTATGAACCACAGGACACATCTTAATGAATAATGTTGCTGAAACCCAGACAAAAGTTGCAGAAGTCCCCTAACTTTAATCAAGGAAGTGTTGTTCACTGCTTGTAGATGAGGTGGAAGACAAAAAGTTCACCATCCTCTCCCCAAGAGGAGGTCAGCAGAGGTTTTTCAGTAATGGAGAAAGTTTCATCAGCCTGTAGGCTGGGGACATTTGGGGACTATTACCTAAACTACAACATGCCAGGTTAAACCTTGACTGTTTTGGTGCTCAGACATAAACCTTATGCAACCTGTTACGAGCTAACAGAAGAATAAGTTGAAAAACAATTTTTATATGGCAGAGATTAGCAGGGAACATTTCACTGAATTTATCTCAAGGTATAATTTGCTAACATCTTTTTCTCCCTTGCTCAAAACATTCCCTGGTAGTTATTTTTAGTAATGGCATATATGTTTCCTAGTAAGGCACTTTGCATTTAGTAGTAATAAGAAATAACATTATCTACTTTTTATGATTGAAGATTAAAGAGTCTATTCTAATAGCTTTGGTTGTCAACACAAGGTCCTCTGGTACTATGTTTCTTAGCTTCCCTGTTGTAAAAGAACATGTCCATGTAGATATTATTAATTTATCATTGCACAAAACAAAGTTTATGAACACTTAATATTTAATGTGCTGTGAATTTAATAATAAAAAATTAAGACTCTACCTTACATCATTTTTTATCTACCCAATCTTTATTCTTCTCATTAGCTCTTCATGGCTCTATTCTAAGGTTTTAAACCCCTTACTTGGGTTTAAAAGCATTTAGTTGTGTATGCTGAAATGTAAATACTTAATCCCCAGCCCAGCTGAATAGAAGGACAACACCATGATGATATTAAGCATTTCAACCATTCGTGGAGCATAGGGCTATAAATATAAAGCTGTACTGAAGTCAGCCTGAGGTGCCACAGGGTACATGATCTGAAGGCCTCTTGCCTAGACACTACAACACACAGGCTATTCTTTCCAAAAGCTCTGATGCTTTGGCACTGATACTTTGCCTGGTGAAAGGGAAGGCACCTGTTGCAGCTTTTCCAAGGGCCTATGCTACTTCTGTCTGTCTGAGCAGCTTCTTGCATAAGCACAACTAAAAAAAAAAAGTTTTCTATCACAAAAGATTAACAGATCTTATTTCTTCTCTTGGCTTCAGCTTTCCTCAGCACAACCTGAGAGATCTTGTCATTATCTGGAAATGCTCAGAATAAACAAAACTGCTCGAGATCTTAAAGTGGGGAAAGCATCTTTTAGTGCATCAGCACTCTGGGTTCCAGCTGCAGCTGAGGGTGTGGCTCTGCTATGTCTCAACACTCATATGCATATGGTATTTGATTTTGTTCCTACAGCACAGTGCATTCTAGATTTCAAGTACTGAACATGATTCATCCTCATTTCTTTTTTTACATTTGTATTATCTAGCCTAGCTGTTGAGGGTTTAGTTGGAAGAATAATTAATGTTTGGTTGATAATCTGAATCCCAACAGCTCATCCCAGACAATGTTTCTTGACAGCAAATCCCGCACCACAGAGATTAGGGAACACATTTTCAAATGTCACAAGATGAGGACTGCATGCAGAAATGCAGCCACATTCACCAGCACACCCTGTCCTCTCTGCCCTGTGCCCCCAGCATTCCCAATCACACCATTCCTGAGCCACAGCCCCGGTCTGACCTGATGGCATCCAGCACGAATGCATTTAGGAATGCATATCACCAGACGTGCATTTAACTGGACACTTGTGTATGCAATTATCTGACCTGAACACCCAGCATGCGTGTTCCTCTTGGGGTTGCACATTCTGCAATCCAAAGCAGCTGAGATTTTAAGTGCCTGCAACAAAAATAGGGAAGAAGCCTTCATTTTTAAAAAATCTGGCAGCAGTTTAACTTTTTCTTTTTTCTGAATGAGACAGAAAGCAAATATTCTCCAACAAAAGATAAATGACAATCAGAGCTGGAATATTAATATGCCTGGGTATGGGAAACAAGCAGGATGAGCCAGAAAGGAAGCAAACATTGCTGGGTGATAATCCCAAGTGGAGAGCCACTGTCAGGGCTGCTCTTTCAGAAAGAAGGATGCATAGGGAGAGAAGAAGGGGCACTGTCCATAAAGAAGAAATTTAGAAAACCACTAAAAAAGGCTTTGGAGTAGAAAAACCAGGTTGTTTGGAACGGAGGGAAAAAAAAAAGGGGAAACCGGGACTGATGACGATTGGATGTCACCAGGCCCCCTTCAGAAGGACAGACAGAGGAAAGGCTCACAATTGCCATTGCCAGCTTCATTTGATAACCAGAGAACATCAGCAGGTGAAGTTGAGGGCCCTCTTTGTTTTGGCTACCTTTGCTGGCAGGACAGCATCCCCTGGGCCACTGCACCACCTCTTCCTTTGGGGGGAGGAACCTGCACAGTACCTGCAGACATTTTACTCAAAGGAGAGGAAGAGTTCATATGTCTGTACTGTATGAGATAAGGCTTCACAGAGCGCACTGGTACTCCCCCAGACTCCAAAAAATGGTCATCAATTTAGCCACTACCAAAAGATAAGACAGTGCTCATCAGGGAGATATTTGGCATTAATGGCCAAAGTATAGGTTTGTTTCCCAATAGGTTGTTTCATAGTACTAAAACTGTGATTGCTGGAGAAAATGTGAAAAAAGGCCAGCTCCTTCCTAGTCACAGTAATCTCTGGCTATTTCACTGGAAATGCCAGGTGTGAATATCCCCCAGACACCACACCAAATACTGGGGGTGGGAGTGAGCAGGGTGGGTATCCCTTTGCCTGTCAGTCCCAGGGGTTCCTCACTCCTCCCAAGACTCAGGAGCTGTCAGAGGAAGATGATTTCAGGGAGTAGGTGAACACAGTGGGAAGAGAGGGCTGGAACCACCTGGTGCACCACGAGTTGTCTGTCACCATGTCACACCCCGTCCACTCCTCACTGCTGCTCTGAGAAGCTCGTGTTCAGTCTCTCCAGGAAAGTGTCCTCACAGGTCAGAGCTGGTGTGAAAAGGGGTTTTCCTCTCACAGTCTGCCTGCTGCAAAAGAAAATGACTCAGTTCCTCCCTTCTCCTTTCAGGACAATCCTTCATACAGATTGTCACTGACCTGCTTGTGACAGGTGACTCTCAGCACAACACACCCAGGGAACAGAGCTGTGAAATGCCACCAAATTGTGCTGGTTTTGCATTGGAGGTGAAAAAACCCCTCAAAATGACAAACTAAAACCACTACATGAAATTGGTGTTTCTGCCAGGTTTCAAACAGAAACCACCACATCATCACAAACCTCTAAGAGCCTAAACAGCCTCCACCAAACATGAATAATGGCACCTTGCCTTTTTTAGAAAGAGGATCACTTTCTTGGATAAATGAAAGTAACAGGATTTTCTTTTTATTTTCACACTCCTGCAGCTCTTGGAGTCTATTTCTGTTGCAGTCAATGACTGTGCTGCCTGCAACACAGAGTGACACTTGGCTTCAAAACCTCCTACACCCACCAAGGCTCAGACTGTGCTTTATCAGCCAGGCTTGCTGGCTCTGACTGTGGCCAACTCTCCCTCAAACCCAGGCTTGTCGTACTTGATGTTTTGTTGGTCCATAGTTCTGTGCAAACTTTTTTTGCACAGAACTAAAAAGAAAGTGGCCCTCCCAGGCAATGCACATTTTACAGACACAGAACCCACACAGAAATGTGTTATAGGGGCTCAGGACTGCTGGGTGACCCAAGCAAGAGACTGCTCCTTGAAGATCTCATGATCCAAGTGCTGCCATATGAAATTTGGGAATACACATGTGTAACCATTGTCTACAAGTGTCTTTTGGGACTCAAGCTGGATGCTTTAATTGCAAGGCTGGTGAGAGCTGCTTTGTAATTTGCAGAGGGTTTGTATAATGAATGTACATATTTAGTGAGAGGTGATGAACCCTTCTTCACCTCCCATCCAATGAAGCATTAGCACCACCAGTTGGTCACCAGCCCTGAATAACACCCAGTCCCAGCTGCAATAATAGCACAAGAGCTTTGTTCAGGTTCTCAAGAGCAACGTGTTGTGCCATCCAGATGTGCTGTTTAGCTGGCCTGAAGGTGAGGCAAGTCATGTTAAAATTGCAGCAGTGCATTTTTTCTGGGTTTGTTGATGGTACCTGATCTGTTCCAGCTTGAAATTTAAAGCTCACTAATGAGGCAATCAGAAACCCATAATGAGGAGCTCAGCTAAATCCCAGATCATTCAGCACAGTCATATTCTTCAGTTCACTGCTGAAGGGCTCAGGAGGATCCAGAGAAAACACTCTTAGTGTTTTGGACTCCTTGAGCATCCTGATCCAAAGATGTACTAATCTGCAGAGGTATGTGGGGCTGACTTCCAGCTCTTAGGGCAGTAAACTGGCTTGCCAAGCTGTTCCTGCCTGGCACACAGCTAGACTGCCATGGGCATGGATGAAGTCTGGATTCATACACATATCTGCAGTGATGGTCACGCCTTCACAGAGAGGTGTGGACGTCTGGTTACTTGAAGGGTGTATCCACTCTTCTTTGCTATTAGAGGTTGCATAAACTGCAAATATTTTCCCTTTTCCTGGTTCTCTGCCTTCCTCTTCCCTCATGTTTGCTCATAGAGTGTACAGGAATTTCACAACACTAGCAGAGATTTCAAGTTTCATTCCCACTTCCACTAAGGCCCCTGGCATCACCCAGGGATTCATCAGGAACATGTTCTACCTTTGTACCTCCTTACAGATCTTTTCTGGTGAGTGATCTAAAAAAGCCTCAGTGTAAGAGGGAATCACTATGTCTGGACTGTTTCAACCATCACTTTGTGAGTATCTGGGATGGAGAAAGGGTTCTATCCAAGCCCACACTCTGCAGGGAATAACACGCCCTGAGAGAGGAAGCAGTGTGCCAGCAGGTGCTGGGGATAAACTGCATGACCTGCTCCTTTACAGAAGCATTAGCCATTACACCCAATAAAGTGATTATAGGCACCCTCTCCAAATTCTAACATTAATATCTGGCCCATGGCACCAGGTGCTTGACTGCCTCTCATCCTCCTCCTCCCTTCACATCGCATCCTGGCTGTCCTCCCTGCATGGGATAGCAGCTGACAGTGGCACCTGGGGCTGTAAAAGCTAATTCACTGTGGCAGGATTGTCATTCCCAGAGCCAGCGTGTCCAACAAAAGGCAACGCTCGAGACGTTTTCAGTTCGTTAGGATTTTTTCATTAATCTTGTTCATAGGTGGGTGCAGGGGTCTTGGTGGTGGCTGTGGCCTCCTCAGCTGATCTTGTACAAGCCCAGAGCAAGGGGCAGACATTGCCAAGCCATTTTTCCCTCCAGGACCTGCTGTTGTGAGACACAGACACCGAGCCCAGTCCTTCACCATTCCTCTTGAAACCTGAGGCACCAAGACCTTGACAGGCAAGAGGGGTGAGAGAAGGAAAAAAGGACTTGGACATCACTTTTTCCCACTGGGAAAGTTCTGATATTCTTTGTGGCACTCTTGCTGTGTGCTTTATGAAATACTCTCCTGGTTTACTTTTGATGGACTTGTAAAAATAAAAATAATGAAAATATTTTTGCTTCCTTATTACATTTACATTTCCCTCTTCTTTCACCACAAGGAACTTCTGTTTGAGGATATTCCCACAAAAACATGTGTAAGAGGTGAATACAATATAATCTATGATTGACTGAGACATCATCAGGGGTTAAAAATGTAGAGCAGAAAATGACAGCATGATTTTGTCCTGCTGCTGGCACATGGTGCTTACAGAGCAAGCAGCTTGGCTCCTTTGAGGAACAGCAGAACTCCTCACCTGAGCAAGCATTTGTGGTGTTCAAATGCTTGCTCAGGTGAGGAGTTCTCATGCAAATGCTAATGTTCCAACCTTCACAGGGTTGGAGTGGCTTTGTGAGATTTTTTTTTTCCTTTCAAGAGGTTATTAAAATTGAAAAAATGATGCAGCCCTTTGCTTGGTTGTTTTTCACAGGCTCTCTGGTCCTCAGAGGGTGTATCAGCTTTGTGCCCTGGTTCTCAGGCTCACAGGCTCCCTCTCTGAAGAGGCTGGCCAATCTCCAGTGCCACACAGCATTCAGAAGTGGCACTTAGATTGTAAATATTATATGCTGCTGTAAGAACATTTAAATGGTAATACTCAAGCAATTACTTTCCTTTCAAGATCATTAAACACAAATCTGACTTGTATTTTAATAGGACTGCCAATGTATTTAATGGGGGGCAGTAAAGGGTAGTTTTTTTCTAATGGATGAATATTTATATTATTATCCACTCTGAGAGACCACATTAGGAGGAGCCTGTGTAACACTCATGTGTTTTGTCTCAGCCTTTTTCTCACAGTATTCAATTTTTTCTCAGTTCTGCATCTTACAGCACGATACCAAAACTACAATAAATTCCACCAGGTATTCTGATTATGAGACAAAAAAAGACCAAACACAGTCACGCTGAAATGAACTTGTGACTGGCATTTTCATCATGCTTGTTAAAGCTGCAGAGAAAGGCAGTGCTTGGCAGGGTGGCAGTTTTGGCCAGTGACACCTGCTCTGCAGCCACAGGACAGGCATTGTAGGACTGAGCAACCCCAGCTTCTACATGGCACCTTGCAAACATACCTGGGGACTGCTTGGGCACATCCCTCAGCAGAGCCAGTGGCTGTTTGTCCCTACATCCATTCCCATCTGTGTCTGGCTGCCCAGAAGAGTGGGACAGGCCATGGGTGGCTGGGTCTGCCCTGGAGCCAGAAGCTGCTCTGCCACAACACAGACACCCTCACCATCACTGCCCTCACCACAGGGACCTGCTGGCTGGAAAGCAAAGTAGCTCCCCAGTGTCTTATCAACTTTGTGAGCAATTTGGACAAATTCATTCCTGACTACTTATTTAGTACCATTACAACACCTGTATCATCTTCCCATGGGGAGGTTACCTCACATATTTTTACTAAATATGGAGAATGGGGTGGGCAGGAAATCAAAGCTGGGCTGAGCTGGTCCTCATCAGGCTGTGCATTTTGGGAGCTAAGGAAACAGCAAATGCTACACTCTGTGTCCACGTTCCACTCCCTCCTTGAAAGCAAAGGCTGGGAATGACTGTGCTACATGACTGATTAGCAGCTGGCAGCCTCTGGACAGTAGTTAGAAAATTGTGACTATTTTTTGATTCCCACTTGCACATGTACCACAAACACACCCCCTTCCCTGCTACCTGCAGCGAAGGATCTGCAGATAGTTCAGAGCAAATGCAGCCTATAGAGTGTGTGGTGTTATTATCATTCCCAAAATCTGGGGCTCAGAAACACATTTGCCTCCGGTCAGTGCTTCCTATCATTCAGAATTTAACCATGGACATTTGTTGCTTGGAACAGCACCCAGCTCAAGACTGTGTACGTGAACCACCTGCATCCTCACTAAAACGTTTCAGGTACAAATCTGGATGTCTGCTTATTAGGTAGTTTTGGGCAGTAATTATTACAAGCTCAACAAGTAGAATTTAGGAGATGCTCATAGGTTTGCATTGTAAACATTGCAATAAAAACCATCAGGAAGGTGGCTTTCAATCCAGAGATCATTCAGAGATGGCCAGGAGTTAAAGAATAAAGCAAGCTGTGAGGTTGTCTCTTACTTTGCAATTTAGTGGCCTACAGCAAAAGCTATGCAGGAATTGCTACAGGACCAAATTTATAAACAGAATATGTTATCCTAATAAATCAGAACATGTTCAGTGGTGAGCCTGTCCCAGAAATGGACAGATTTCCCATTCCTAAAGGGGAGCATTCCAACCACAACAGCTACCATGGTTGGGACTATTATTACAGAAAACTGTTGACATTTTCTAGGTTAAGGATGGTTATCTGGAGTTCATGGATAATTTAGTTCTTTTGCTTGCAGAAATAGTTTGATATGCTCTTTAAATAAGCATATAAAGAGATTGATGTGTGATGTTTGCGGGTTCAGATGTTCTGAAAAGTGATGTTCCTCTATGGAAGAGAATAAAGCTTAAAGGGGGATATTATTTATAAAAGCACCACCATGCTCAGGCAGTGTTTATTTACCATTTAAATGCCTCATTTCTGTTCTGGCTGTCTGTGCTATAATTTGCACAGGCACTTAAACTTGAGTATAAATAAATGCAAAGAAGTGGTGTTTATGCAGAGTTAAGATGAGCAAATCAAGCACTAAAAGATGGAGGCCACTCCTGCCTCATGGGATCAGCCATCTTAGCCACCTTTGGGGACAAGCAAGGAGCCATCCATGGTGGGATTGGAAGAGCTTGATCAGAATATCAGTGCTGATGAGGTGGCAGAGATTTAATGGGCGGGCAGGCAGCACAAGCACCACGGCATCGTGAGTGAAACTCAGGGAATGAGATGAGGCACCTCAAGTATCTTGCCAAGATCCTCAGGATAGGAATTGTTTTCCTCTGGCAAAGTGAGGCACCAACTCTGCTCCAGAATGAGGGCAGCAGATGCCAGAGAGCATCCCCAGGATGGCTGCCTGCAGTGGGAACATTTGTCACCGTCCACTGTGAGTGTTGAGAGGGGGAAACCAAATTCCTTCAGCTCTGTGCACCCATCCTTCAGCTCACCCACTCCCAAATCTGTAAACAACTGCTTTGTGACTGCATGTCTGACCCCCTCCACTGTGCTTATGGACATATTTATGGCAAAAATGCCATTTTACAGATGCACAGCCTCTTGGGACGTGATGCAAGGGCCTATGCCCCCATGTCACAGGTGGGGGCCCAGGGCAGGGCAGGCATGGATGCTCCTGGGCTGGTAGGGAACTTTGAGGTTCAACTGCTGGACTCAGCAGGAACAGATTCAGACCAGTTTTATGGTTGTGTTTGAGGAATGAAATCTGAGGTAGAGTTTGATTAATTATTAGGAATATAAATAATCTAATTGCCCTTATTTTTCTTGGCAGAAGAATTGAGTTGTTTTGGCAGAGGAAAGGAAGGCACCTATTGCTTAATGTCTATTAAAAGGGTGAAAAATTCACATCTTTTTTCACCATCTTCCAGCAAACTCATGCCTTGAGCTCCTGAGAACAGGCAGTAGGGAGACAGATGGGTGTAAGGAAAGGCCCTTTCGTGCCAGTTACTCACCATGTCTGCTCTGTTGCAGTCCATGGGGAGGTGTTCTCACTGAGTTCTCCTCCCACAGCATCGGCCGTGGTGACTTCCAGAGCACAGCTGGGCCATCTCCTGCCTTTGCCAGGCTGTCAGGGGGTGCACAGCCTCTCCAGCACAGAGAGGCCACTCCACAGTGTGAGAGCACACGTGGGGCACGGGGAGCAATCAGGGAGCAGGGGGGCACCAGACTCTGGCGTGGCTGTTGCAGTCGTAGTCTCAGGAGATGTTTGTGTACTTGGAACACACCATGTGTGGACAATCAAACCTTCCTTTGCTTCTGCTTTAACTGGATCAAAGAGAGAAGCCTGTGACCAGTGAGGTGTTCAATGCCAGCTGCATTGGAGGTAAAGGAGTGGAGATGCTGTTTGGAGTCTGCTTTGGCTTTGGGAGGGGATCAGCGGCGGTGCCATAGCTTGTGCTTGTTTGTGACTCTAACTTGTCAGAAGAGCCATCCTTGTCTTTCTTAAGCCACTGCTTTCCACTGATAGTGCTGTCTTTTTGGGCATCAGTATCAGTGCAGCATTATCCAACAAGCGTGCTGCCATTGCCACTGCACCAGGCACACATTTACACCCAAAACTGAGAGCACTGTTCTTTGGCCTCTGCCTGACAGGCAGCAGGCAGAGTGTGAGCCACACTGTGTATCAATTAAGTGAAAAATAAATAATAGGAAGAAAGTAATATCTCCAACAGTGCATTTGCTGGCACATACATATTTATTAGATAGCAAATAAAATGCTGCTTATATCATGTTTATGTGCATCATGAAGCCCTAAAGTAATCTGTGGTGTCATGGTTTAAACGATGGAAGACAGATGCAGTGGTATTGTCACATTCCTCAAAGCAGCCTGCCTGATAAAGCTCTGCTTTTCAATTTTTCTTTCATACCCTTGTTTCATTATTGCTGTGCATCCTGCACGGGACACCAGGCTTTCCCAAGGATATAAAATGGAAGAAAATTAATTTCTAGGCATTTCTCAGTCTGCAAGTTTTATTGCAACTTTATCCCAGTCATTCCATCTTCAAAGACAAACCAAAGGGAGGCAAGAGGGAGCAGGGCTTATTCAATGGAGCTGCAATATGTGGGTGAAGTGAGTCAGGAAACACAGCAATAAACGTGTGGTTTGCTGGATGTGTGAGTAGCAAGGGGACTGTCTCCTGAAACATGGTTAAATATGTAAACTCTGCCTAGGGAAAGTGTTTATTTACCTAGATTGACAGCAATTGGGATAAAAAGCACTCAAGATAAGTGGCTCTTTAGCCAGCTTTAATTTGTTGATGGATAGATTGATGGAAGGATGGTCAAAGAAATGACAACATTACTCTCTGTAATGGAGATATCTTGTCTGCTGGAGTTTGCAGTACTATTTGGTCTAATTATTCCTGATCCATCTATGACCAAACTTCTCTCCCAGTGAGACAAGTTGTCACTCCTCTTCTTTAAATAAAAAGATAAGAAGGTAAAATCAAGAACAATTAGAGCAAAGGATGATGGTATCTTCTGCAGTCAAAAATTTCTACAAAATCATCTGTATTGCTTAAAGATGGTTTACTGTATTAATTCAAATAGTTGTGCATTCTATTATGCAGTTTGTATGGGAACAGATGGCCCATTTCACAAATTAAGCCTTGTCTTTCTACATTGCTTCAACAGAATAATAGTGAATGAGCATCGCTATTGTAAATGAGCCCAAGTTCAGACCTTGTAGCATCACAACAGGCTCCACTTTTCTGGTGGAAACTGGTGGAAAAGCAAGGAAATAGATCATTGAATCGACTCACCATGTGTGTTTCACCATGGCCGTGGCAAAGACAAAGAGCAGCTCATAAAGCTTCAGTCTTTCCTGGAATAGAACACAGACCAGGCTGCTGGTCCTGCAGCACGGGACAAACTGGGAAATGGGCTGTGGGAAATTGGGGTAGCACATGAATTTTGTGGACTGTAGTGAGAACAGTTTCTCAGGCTCCCAGCAGCAGTGACACAGTTGAGAAAGGGTAGCATGTTCTGCTGCTGTACTCTGTTCTGCTGAGTACTCAGAGGTGACTGCTTGCAAAGCATCCTGAGAAATATCCTGCACTCACTGCAGAAGCAAGAGTGCCAATCAGCAGGACAAACTGATGTCTCAGATTTCCTAATCTGGCTGAAATATGCTTGCTCCAGGACTAGCAATAAAAGAACCAGTAGCTGCTTCTCTGGCCAATGAGGTTGTTGCCCCCAGCAAAACTGAGGGACATCCATGGTAACACTTGTTTTCCAAGGGTGGACAAACCTTCCATTTCTGAAGGATCAGTTGTCTTTTAGCTTGGATTCGCCAAATTTGGGTTAACCCCTATCAGTGTCACTACTGGAAACTGCAACTAGAGTTTTGTTTTCTGTGGGCTGGCACAGGGTGGGGGGCACAAAGGAGGGCTGAGTTAAGAGGAGCTGCCTGTGAAATGGGTGCAGGTGTCAGCTCACAGCCTTGCAGAGGCCATCACCACAAACAGCCTGAGCAGGAGCTCTGCATGGGCCTCTCAGAGGAAAACCCATCATGGGTGGTACCAAATTCCCTTAGCCTGGACCCAACTGAACATGTGTGTGGGTCTGCCCACCAGTGTTTGATCTGCTGAAAACCCCTGGGAGGCCTTGGGCAGCTCTCAGGAGTGCAGCACTGTGGGGAACTCGGGCACGATCCCATCCAATGCACTTCTGCGTGCCTTGGACCAGCCCCAGCTACATGACAAGCACATAGGCTGCTCCTGGAAATTTAATGTGGAAAAAAACTAGCCTAGATTGTAGTTTATAGTTCTTTTCAGCGGGGCTGCATGAAGCTAATGACACAGAAAGCCATTTGGGTTAAATTGTGAAACTGAAAGATGCAGCACCTGCTTTTATGCTTCATGCGTTGCTAAAAATACTTCTTCCTTTCTAAAATGCAACACAAATGACAATACAAAAGAAAACTCTACAATGACATTGGCAACATTGTTAAGAGGGGTTTCATCAGTGTCCCTGTGCACAGAAAGATGAAAACAGAGCTAGCAGAAACAGCAGACATCATTATGCCATTGCTTAAACCCTTGGTGCATCCATACCCGAGATAATTCTTTGCCCTCCTGATCTCTCACTGTAAAAAAGGGCAGAGTGATAAGTTTTAGACGAGAGACATGGGAGTGTTCCAAACTGTGGAAGAGCTTCCATATGAGGAGAAACTAAATAGCATCTATTTATCCTGAAAAAGAGACTCCTGAGGGAGAGAAACATGGCAAAAAGGTGTGGAGGAGGCAAATCAACCTGCAAAGTGCTTTCGACAGACAGATGAGAGGGAGGGCTTGAGAAACAAACAAAAGTGCTGAATTAAACAGAAATGCAACTTTTCAGGCAAAGTGTGGAAGTCAGATGAGGTTCACACAGGAGGTTATGCTGACCCCTCTGGGGACAGCAGCTCTGGGGCTGCCAGGGACCCTTGGTGCAAAGGCCACCCACCCTGGCTGCAGGCAGTGATCCCAGCTGTGCTGGGGCAGAGCCTGTGGTGAGCCACGTCCTTGTCCCCAGCCCCTGTCACCTCAGGCTGTGGGGCTGGGTGGGCACAGGGATGCCCACAGCCTTCAGGAGGTGCTGCTGGTACCTCTAAGGGCCCTTTTTTTTTTGCAGGTGCAGCTCACAAGATACAAATACCACAAATATCGTTCAGCATTTTCCTCTTCACTCCTCAAAATCAAGAGAAAAGCCCTGACTCAAGAAAAATTTTTTACCAGTGAGAAGGGAGCATTGCCAGAGAGTATGAACCCCTGTAGAGATTTTACTTTTGCTATTGATTTTATGCGTGAGATGCTTAGGTACTCTGATAGTATCTGACAGTAGAAGAAGCCAGAGAGAGAACAGAAAGGCTAATACAGTAACAATGTCACCAGAATAACTTGGAAATTTTTTGGAAATTGTGTGTTTAAATCTGACTGAAATACCTCATTTTTTATCAAGCAGAGAAGTGTTTCGAGAAAAAAAATCATCCTCCCCTTGAGAAGTTTTAATTTTTTTATTAGTTTTTCTGCAAGCAGGACATGGAAAGGAAAATGGGATGTTTTAGACAGCTTAGAAAGGAAAAAAATGTAAATGGCAGCAGTGTAGGTGGTGAGCTGAGGCATTCACAGTGAGGGAACACACCTTCCCTCCCTTGCTACGTAACTTATGTCACATTGCTACTGTGGCACTTACCTGAGTGTTAAAAACCCTCATTGAAAACAGCCCTCTGAAATAAAGGGCTGTCTGAATAACAGCACTGCTCCTCTGGCAGCAGAGGACATGGGGATGGGGGACACTGTGTCTTCACCTCCTCTGAAACCCCAGAAGACACAAAGCCAGACCTGCCCTTCCAGCAAAATGCTGCTCTACCAGGCAAGGCTGCTCTCTGAACACATCCACCCACCCCAAACTAATCCAGGAGCCCAATGTTTTCTAGAACAGTGGTCTTTTCAAGGGTAAATAGCTTGTAATTAGGAATCTAGCTGGAAGGCTGGCTGTAGTTTGGGTGCTCCTTGGGTTCAGTTTTCTCCTGGGGGGTAACAATTTGGATCTTTTTAGGCTGGGGAGGGGCTTGAATCCGTGTCAGTCACTTCTGGGGCAAGTGCCCTCATGTTTAGGGTCTTTAACATAAAGCATAAGCCAATGCATGTTGGAAGTGCAGGTCTGGAGAGCTCAGCTCTGGAGAACAAGGGGCAGAGATTGAAGCACAGTCCCACCCTTCAGGTTCCCAGATGTTTAATGCCTCAAGAGGGGCAAGATTTTTGGGATTGCCCTTTGGGGCAACCCATTCCTCCCTAGACATAATGCAGAGAGCCTGGTCCTCATGCTGGGCTTCTCACCAGTAGCCCAGCCCTGAAAACAAAGGTTGTGGAGTCCTGTCTGGACTGCCTCTGCACTGAACTTGCCCCCAGATGTGCCTAATTTTAGACATTTGAATTGTGTGTCAGAAATACTCATTCATGAAAAATATGAGCTCTTTCCATACCTTTACTGGATGACTGTATGTCAAGAGACTAAAATATCTTTCATTTCAGTTCATTTAGTCCAGCAAGTCTCCCCACTGTAACTGTAACCCACCCTGCTGTCAGGGAGTGCACCAGAGCCACCGCAGAGCTAGAGAACCAAAAAATGTACATTTGAAGTGACAGCATGAAAAAAGTGGATGGGGGTGAAATATAATTAGCTGAGGCAAGGACAAGTAGGTAAGTCTCAGTCATAATTTATGGGGGATATTGTTATAGTTATTACCATGCAATTTAACAGGAATACACCAGAGCAATTTTCATATCTTAAAACATGCAGATGCACTCATACATATGAGAAAAGTCTCAGAACTCAAATCATCCAAAATAATCAAGAAAGTTATTATCATAAACAGCCACAATTAACACAGGGAGTGCAAGGGACGAGTCTCAATTTCTGATAATCTTAAGAGAAAATGAAAGCATTATTAAAACTTCAGTGTGGAAATAGTAGCTACATTCACAGCCCTGTGCACACACCAGCACTCTGCAGTCTCCACCAGTCACTCCTCTGTTCTTTGTTGCCCAGAACCAACAAAGTGTGTGAATTTGAGATGTCCCAAAGAGAGGACACACATGGTAATGAAAAATATTGGGACTGACCCTGCCATTTTAAATAGATTTTTTTTTTCTAACAAAAGAGTAATGTTCAGTTACTGAAGGAGGAGGTATGGACACTATCAGTACAAGCTGCTGGGGATTTAAAGTTGCAAAGTGCTTTATGACAGCCTGGGCTGCCATCCATAATTTACAGGGTTCCTTCTAACATTGCTGTCAATACAGTATTGCTCTTATCAGCTGCATAAATTATTTCTACCAGTGACATAGAAACAAAGAATGGTTTGGGTAGGAAGGGACATTTAAGGTCATCTAGTCCAACCCCCCCTGCCATGGGCAGGAACACCTTCGACTACATCAGGCTGCTCAGAGCCCCATCCAACCTGCCCTTGAATGTTCCCAGGGATGGGGCAACTATCACCTCTCTGAGTAATCTGCACCAGTGTTTCACCCCCCTCATTGTACAAAATGCCTTTTTGTACAATGCTAGCTAGTTAAATCTATCCTTTCTTGGTTTAAACAATTTTCCCTTGTCCTGTCCCAACAGGCCTGGCTTAAAACTTTTTTCCTTTCTTTCTTACAAGCCTTGGAAGGCCACAATAAGGTGTCCCCAGAGTCTTCTCTTCTCCCAATCCATCTCTCCACAATTTAGCAAGAAGGATTTCGGGGCACTGTGTCAAAGGCCTTACAGACAGGTGACATTCATAGCTTTTCCCTTGCCCACTGATGTAGTCACCCCACCACAGAAAGCCACCAGGCTGGTCAGGCAGGACCTGCCACGCTGGCTGTCCTCAATCACCTCCCTGCTGCCCATGTTCCTCAGCAGAGCTTCTGGGAGGATCTGTTCCATGACACAGACTCAGAGGTGAGCCTGACAGGTCGGTAGTTCCCAGGGTCCTCCTTACTTCCCTTTTAAAAAATGCTGCAAAGTTTCCCTTTTCAGCCACCAGGGACCTCACCTGACTGTGCCACCATTTCAACAAAGGGAGACATTAATCATTTTAATTCACACTTAAATTGTTGAAGATTATCCACTGTCCATTAGATTTCAACAATACCCAAATGTTAGCTGTTCTAATCACATGCTAAAATACAATAACTACCAACTCTCACAACCATCAGAAAAAATCAATTACTCCCACACTGATCAAGTTGCTGCCTGTCTCAGAAGTCTTTTTTCTCTTCTTTTTCTGTACTTATGTGTGCCCAGTGTGATTTCAACTTAACATGCAGCCAATCCTTATTCCTCGTAGCTGCCTCCTTAAGGTGACCAGCTTGTGTTTATACCTGTTTCAATCCATAGATCTAGTTTAGAAATAGTTGCTCTTCTCTTGGGGCACAATGGTAGGCTGGAAGAGCTCCTGAGGTTTACTGTTGTCTTTAAAAATCTGTTCCTCAAGCTTAAAAATGTTGTCCCAGATTTGGAAAGGGAGCACTTACTCAAGAAAGAGAGAAGTACTGCAGCTGTCAGCAGCATTTCAGGCATTTCTGGATCACAAAATCATTCTCTGTCCACTTGCCATGTCCTTAAATAAGAACAAAATGAATCTCCAGATAATGCAATTTAGTGGTTTTATCTTTTTCATTTTGAAGCTCAAGGTGACCTGGGCCCTTCTCTGAACCAGAGCAACAAGCCCCATTAGACCAAGCCTGCATTTCCAGCAAATGACTCTGCAGTTAAAGCAAGAGACCCACAAAACTCTTACAAATTAAGGCTTATGTGAAATTGTTAAGATCCAAATTTTAGATGCATCAAAGAAAGCCCATTATATTATTCTAGGGTTGGGTTTTTTGCATCTTTTTTTTTTTCCTGATACCGCCAGTCCATGTCTGTAAAAATCTTCTTCCTTCTGTTTGCTGAATCATGCCTGGAATCCATATTAGAAGTCAAGTGTAAAAAAAAGGAGGGGAAGCTGTGCTACAGGCAGCTGTTTTTGTCAATGCCCTTTCTTTCCCCGCAATAAAAGTCACACAAAAACTTAAAACCTTGCTGGGCCCCTACTCCTTACTGTCAACATTACCTCCCTTCAGATCTGTAAAAGGGCAAATCTTTTCCTAGCAACAGCATTAACCCATTCACAGGGATTTGAAAACAGGCTGTCTTTCTTTTTTTCCTTTCCCATAGCTGGCAACACCTTTTGCTGTTCCTGCATGCTGGTGGTTCAGAGCGCTAAAGTCTCATTTTAGGATGAGGATCTATTCCACAGGAGCCCCAACAGGAGCAGAGAAACAGGGAATTCACCAGAGTTCTGCTCTAATCAAATAATAGCACAGCAAGGGAAGGGCTGTGGGTAGCACTTGGAGGGGAGTGTTACAAGCATACAGCCACAGCAGAAAGTTTTATAATCTGGTATTAATTTGAATATGTGGGATTTTTCTGACACTCAAGACATTTTTCTGAATCTCAAGACAATAATTGGGTTGTTAATTGACAAGACACTTGCTCTTGTCTCCATAAACCATGACTGTGGTCCTTAGTCACAGTGGAATGCCCCTCAAATAAGAAGGAACACAGATAACCACATAAGAAAGACTACAGTTCATTTCACAGATATAAAAATAGATACAGAGGTACCTATATTTTCTAGCAGCACCTAAAATGTTTTATGTATGTGTTTTCCTAGCTTCTGGACCAAATTGTACTTTATTCCTTTTTCACAGACTACCAACACAATAATCTTAGTTTCTGTCATCACTCTGAGGCACCGACACAATTGTCTGCATCTCCTAGCAGACTTTGGCTATGGAGCTAAAGGAGATTTTGGTCTAAAGTGCTTGGGAGTCACGAGGCTACTCAGTTATGCATCCTTAACCATGTTAAGAGTGGCCTGTTGAAATCCTGTCTATCTTTAGGGAAGGGCCTACACAAAAGGAATGGACCATAATAATTGAAGACAGGTGGAAGTTTAGCTCCAAATCTGAAATTTGTGCTGAGTCCCTCACTACAGGGACAATACATAACACTGTCAGGCTACACTAAAAACCCCCAGGGAATTCAGATTACAAAACTGAAACCATGCTTTTTTTTTGTTTCTTCTTCTTTGCATACTTGTGAAAATGTGGTATCTGCGTATACAAATGCCAGGCAATTCCAAAAGGGATAGGATGGGGGTCATTTAAACCACATAAAGCACCTGGTAATATGAGTTTTATCATAATGCTACCAACATTTTGTGAGCTACTGCCATGCCTGGTATCCACTGCACGAGACAAGGGTAAAACCTAGAGATGCGTGTTTGGTGATACGTCAATGCTGAAATGAAATGAGCAGAAGAAGCTTTATGTGATTTTTTTGAAATATCTCCTGTCATCTAAGAGGCACTTTATCAAAGCAGTTCAAAAGAGTTTTTCATTCAGAAATTACCGAAGAAAGTCTCCAGACAGCTGACCACAGTGGGTCTCCAGAAGTATTTAATTTTTTTTCCCAAAAGGAAGCAAGATGCAGAATCTTGTAATCTGCTCCTCAACCTGTGATCTCCTTGCCAGCAGCTGATGTGGGATTGGAAAGGGGAGACTGGACAAGCACTTGAAAGAGATTTACTGAGGCACTAAACCAGACAAATTGCATGAGACTCAGGCAGGCTCTTGAACCAAACCCATCGGTCTGAGCCTAGGAGAGCGTGTGAACATCATAGATGCATGCCTTGCTCCCACCCTACCCCAGGCCCTGGCTGTGGCACTGCTGGAGACAGGGTGCTGGGATGTGCCTTCCTCTGAGCCCTTATGGCAGTTCTTGGGTTCCAGTGGAGTCACAGGAAAAGTCCTGTTGGCAGGAAGCCACGTTGGCTTCGTGTTGGCATGAAACATGCTTAGCTGTCCATCTCTTTTTAAAATATATTTCCTAGTCTTTAGTGCTTCAGTTTGCTCTCAGATCTATACCTACACAGTAGGTATAACTATATAATTATATANTTTGTGCGCCACTACTATGGAGTTACATAAGGTGATTAATGCTCTGTGACTGTGTAATGACTTAATTTGATTTGTGAAAAAATAATTGGAGAAGAAAGAAACCGCCCTCAGAAAAAACCATGAGACCAGATGGAACGGTATGTCTTGGGCGTGGGAATGGTTACACAGTAGTTTTTGGGAAACAGTCACTGAGGGATTTTGCTCTCCTGCTCTGCTTGCTCAATCACCACCTCAGTGACCAGTGTCTCTCCTAAATTATCAGAAAAGCTTGGGAGAGAGATTTGTTAGGGAAATTTGCCCTTCTTTGCCAATAGGTTCATAGCAGTTAAGCTTCTCTAAAACTTTTGACTGGCCAGGGAAGTCCTTCCCCATAACTCGAGTACTTATCAGAGGGTTTGGTTCAGTTTCAGAGGACAAATCATCATGCTGGCATCTCCACACCCAGGTGGGAGTGAATACAGACCAACCTCTGCCAAAATAATAACAACAATAATGAGAGATGTGTTGAATAAGTGCTTATGCTCAGCCACTTGCTCTGCTGATGAAGGAGGAAGCGAAGGGGAGATTTTCAGAAAACAAAAGCAACCCAATGCCATCTATCAGCACCTTGCAGTAGGGGCTTCACACTTCAGTGCTATGGTTTTAGGACTAAACACCTTGCAACAGACCTCAAAACCCTTGTAACCTTTCCTGTAGGATTTGGAGCAGCAGCAGTGAGGGCATAAGGCTGTCGGGCTGTGTGACTGCCACTGTCCAAAAGGCTGTTTAACCTGAGCTTAAACATAAGGAATGACTTGATCCAACATATTGGTGCACTGGAACCAGCCCAATATCGTTCTGAAAAATGCCATTGAAGTATTTGTGCCTAGCCTGGGAGCTCCGATAGCAGCTGAAACAGAGTTGAAAGGGAAGTATGGTAGGGATATACAGATAAAGGTTCTCATTCACTCTTGTGTTTTATTGTTGAAGCCTAATTTTGCTACAATATCGAGTTAGTTCCATTAAAAACAATCCCCCCTTCAAAAACAACAAATCCACAAAAAATGAAGAAACATTAGGAGCTATACTTTGGGTCTAATTCCACTCTCTAGCAAAGCCAGGGTGTGCAGAAGATGATTCCTTTCGGTCTTAGAAGCACCTGTTAGTTCACAATCCAAATGAGCTATACTGCCTTGTTGAATCAGAAATTATGAGAATTGTAAGTCTTGGGGAAAAATATCTCAAGATTTTAAATTCTGAGCTTCCTCTGTTTACCTTCCATAAAATTCTTAAGCTTCTCCCAACATTAAAAGCAATACACAAGTATTTGTGACACCAAGAAAAATGTGGGATTTCAGAAGCCTCTCAGCATTTGCTGGTAGAGAGAACCAGCTGGGACACAAATCTAGTGTTGATTAACCATTATTTTAATACACTATTTATGTTTAAAATTTCAACTTAGTTAAGTGGCTAGTTGGGGTAGAGATCACAGGGAGATCGTATGTCTATTTCTTTATTATGAATAAAGCGTGTTCTCCAAATCTTATTTAATTCTGAGAACTGAATTGGGGCGGAGTAACGAGTGCCAGGGATGAGTAATCAGTGCCAGGTTAGGCATGCTTCACTGGCTTGCAAGGGATGGGAAGCTCCCTGCCATAGCAGCTCATCAGCCCAGACTTACCCTCTGCCTGGCACAGTGTCTGGTCACTGTGGGTTCCCACTGTGCTGCTTTTCACCACCTCAGATGGCCACTTCAGTCAAGTTTACATCAACTATTTTTGGCTTTTTGAGGTAGGTGTCTCCTTGCTCATCTTACAAAAGAGCTTTGGTTGTGCCTGTGACACCAGCCATAATTCAGACTGGCAAATGCTATTCAGCTCCACCAGGCGTGCAGATGAGTTCCCACAATGATGGCTCAGGCAAATCTCCCAACTATACGTTTCTTCTTGCCTGGAGATCGTTGGCCAAGAGTTCATGAGTGAGCAGCACACCCTTTCCAGGAGAAAAGGAGGTCTGTGCACTGCCCAGGTAGAAATTCAGATGTTGGAGGGGTGCTTGAATCAGGGCTGGCGATGCAGACACAATTAGCGGGCGTTGCACCTGCCAGACCTGCAGCAGATATTAATGTTGCTCAGAAAAAAGGCTCGTGAGCAGAGATGTCAGACTCTGAACTCCCAAGGAAATTATGCTGTCAGCAAAAGGCCAGGCAGACCCCGGAGATGGGAGAGCGTGCCAGGAGGTTCCTTTTGCTGGGAATGCAGAGTTTTCCCTGTGGGGAATGGGGGATGGCAGCTGCACACCTGCCTCCTCTGCAGCTTCCCGAGTGCCTCCCCAGATGGGAGCGTTTGCTGGAGATGGCCCATGCTGCTCCCAGCAGTTTCCTGAGCCCTGTGGCTGCTGTCAGGGGAAGAAACAGTATGTGAAACATGGCGTGGTTTCATCTCACTGAAAGGAAGCAGATAGCACAATGGATAAAATAATGTTACAGCCCCCATGTGTGGCTCAATACCGGTGCTTAAAAGCATTATTCAAATCCTGTGGACCCACAATAAGCACACAGAGAAGAGCTGTTAAATGCTTCTAAATTACCCTGCAATGAATTCCCTGTGTTTGCTACCAGTTTTTGCAGTCTCCATCACCGTGGCACAAGTAGCTGATGTAGTGCCTTGCTCCATGTAACTTCTTGTTCCTGAATCAGCTGGGCTGTTCTTTGGGCATCCTCCTTCCACTTGGACACTGAAGGACACGTGTTAAAGAGCAAGAGAGCGTTGTTGGAACTTCACCCGTGAAAGGCCATGAGACAGGGCAGGAGTGGAGCCACAAGCTTTGCCAGGCTGCTTTCAGGAGATCTGGCCCCAGTGAATGCCCTCAGCAGCCTCTGTCTCCAGTGCTGGGCCAGAGTGAGGGATCCAGCCTTCCCTGCTCCCTGCCCTGTGGCCAGGTGTGGAGGCAGAGCCCGGGGAAAGGGCTTTCCTCTCCCATCTGCCACTCTGGCTGGGCAGCTGAGCTGTTGGAGGCAAAACTTGTCTGGGATCCAGTGCCAGGAAACTTCTCCTTCAAATAAGAACCATAAGGTAGGTCAGGGAGCAACCTCACTTCCAAAACTGATGGGAGGAGGTGACAGAGCTGTGTCAGTTATTCAGTCACAAGCCAATTAGAGCACTCAACAGAATGTGGGATCCCCTTAGCAGACCCAGTGTCTTTGAAGTTAAATCCTGAAAAAAACCCATCACAAAGCAGATTAAGTCATCCCAGGAAGAAGACCAATGCCCAGGTCTCCTCCAGGCCTCCAGTGAGTACTGCAGATAATAAGTGCCACAAAGGCTTTCTTCTTCTCTTTCAGCTTTCCAGAATATGAGTCTTTGGGCTAAATCCAGCATAAACACCACCTGATCTGCAAGATGGGAATGAACCAGAATAACTAGTAAAATATGAAATTAAGAGTTCATTCCTTCCTCCTGCTTCCACCTCCTCTCCTCCCACCTTGTTTCCTAGAACTACTTATTCTAGAGCTTACTCCTACTTATTCCTAGAACTACTCACTTGTGTTCTGTGGCTGAGGGTCACTGCAGGAGCCACACTGGGAGTTCACAGGGGGTGCTCGACAAAACACCTCTGCTACCTAAACTTCAGCGAGCCTCTTGCAGCAGCATGAAAACACCAATACTTGTGCACCAGTGGGAGGGAGAGAGAAAAAATCTGCTGTACATTAAAAAAAGCTGATTGGTCTCCAGTGGGCCTAAGGTGGGCAGTGAGAAACCTGGAGGTTTGTCCTGCAGGGGGACAGGGAGGGAGCTGGACATCGACAGGACAGTTACAAAATTAAGTGAAGGGCACTGAAAGAGGGATATTCTGTCACCTATTCACTTCTCCTTTCATGAAGCCACACATAACACAAAGTTAATTAAAGCCTCTATTCTGAGAAAAAGGAATGTTCCATTTGGTAAATTTAAACAGCTGGTTAGTTTTATCCATTACTTTTGTGCTAACATCAGTTGAGCTCATTCAACTCTCTCTTTTTATGAAGCTGTCCTTCCTATGCTACCTGATAGCTACTAATTGCTGCAACTACATTTCTGAATTGCAAATTTTCTGCACTGATAAAAACTTTGATTGCCTGTCAGCTACACATAAGGAAAAGATCACCAGTGCTAAATGAGGTGTTCCACGCTTGGATAATAATGCCTAATGAATTATTCAAAAAAGAATGCTTGAATGAAGCAAACAATTTGAAGGGTTACTAGCAGCCGTAACAGTTCAACAGCCAAAAGAACAAAAGTATCATCCTGAAAATTACACTAATGATTAAAAAATGCGTATTAATTCTACATTTGGAGAAAAAAGAAATGCCAATCTGATTTTAAAGGTTAATCATTATTTTTTCACTAATGCTCTAATCTCTGGGAAAAACACCCTTTACCAATATTTTGGGAGATATAATATTATGACATAACATATTTATATAATTTTCCAGGCATTAACCCTCTCTGCAAATTTCAAATTTCACTGTGGAAAAATCGAAAACCTGGTTTGAGAGCCTATTACTGTCTACAAGATTCCTTCTCCTGCTTTAAATGAACCTCAGATCAGGCCCAGTTTGCAGCACAGCAGCATCATACTCCATGCCTTGGGGTCAAGCACCACTAAAGGTGCTCTCAAGAGAGTGACTGCTGAGCCCCAGTGTGGCCTCAACCACACCAAAACACAGCCCAGAGCATCCAAATGACTCCACACTGTCCTTGGGGTGCAGAAGTCAGAATCTGGCTCTCACTGTTCATGTGATGGAAGATCTGCTGAAGGAAAAAATGAGTGAGGGAAACAAGACCCACACATTCAAACTATAGTAAAAACAACAACTATATTCACATAACTGCTGTAATATGTAACTCTTTCTATCCCAGAACTGATTGTATCCTAAAAAATGAGTGGATGGTTATTAAGGAAAGAAATATTTTCTCTAAATGCTCCTGGCTACAATGAGAAGCATAAAAGAAAAAGAAATCCTTAACAAACCATGAGAATTTAATGGATGTCCAATGCTGACACATCTTCAGCTTTCATAAAAATATATTTCCAAGACAAAAAGCGATAATTTATTATGACAGGCTCTTTCTGGTTGCCAAAAAGACAGGAAAAAGCTGAGAACTAAATCCTGAAGAACATCTCCTGCAAAATATTAGCCTTCCATGAAATACATGAAAAACAGGAGCACAATGGCAGCGTCCTGTTTCTCTGCTGTGCTGGTAAAACACTCCTGGCTGCTGTGCTTGGAGCTGAGCTAATGCAGACACACTCTCACACCAGAGAGGTCTCCCAGTGACAGCACCGTGTGGACAGCACTAAGGAAGGATTTGGAAAATAGCATTTATTGAAATGAAACCAGTCAACCACTTAGCTACCTCTGCTGCAATTTTACAGCTATAAAGCCTTTGGTATTAGACACCAATTAGTGATTTTACTATAAAGATGTTCAATGTCAAGATAACACTTCTTCTCATTTCTGGCAGTGACACTGAATGGTGGATAGAAGAAATGACTTCAGGAAAGCATAGCTGACCATCTGCTTAGGCCTGCTCACTCACTGATGATTAATCCTTTCCCTCGAGGACAATGTCTCCATGTGTTTCTCTTGCTGTCTTTTTAATGTCACAAAAAGAGGTTGATAAACACATTCAAGTCACAATTAAAAAACATTTTAACTGACCAGTTGCCTCTGATGATATTATTAGACAGTTTTAGTCACTCTTGTAACAATGTGTTTAGTGGTGTTGATGTGAAGTGGAGATGAAGTTTCTTTAATGTGCCTCTTACCTATTTTTATGTTTAGGTGACATTTAAATGTTTACCTTGATGCAAACAAGCAGTCTGCAGGAGGCATGGGGAGAGGGTCATTTTTTACTCTACAAGAGCAAAAACTCTGGAGGACTGCAAGGTGACTGCTGTCCTTTGGGATGGGGGAGGAGGAGGAAGAGGAGGCGAAAAGACCTATCAGAGGCTGTGGGTAGATTGCAGTGTCTGTCTGCAGACCTCAGGAGTTAATTCATTATGTTGTGACTCAATAGGAATCCAATGAGTTATGAAAGGGGGTGTAGCAAGGAGAGACACAGAAAGTGGTTACTTGTTGAAGGCAGATTTGACTTCTGATTTCATCCCTCACAAAAAGGAATTTTCAAAAGCCCTGGGGTAACTTGGAAAACCAGGTACCATTAACTTTTAATCAATTAGACACTTTTGAAATTCATCTAGATAATGAGTGAGCAAGTTTACAGCCCAGTCTGAGCTGTGGTGAAATTGATGGCAATGTTTGCTTTATGAAAGATAGTTCCAGTATTAATTAGATTTCCTGTGGGCACTGCAGGAAAAAAAAAAAGAAAACCAAAACCAAAACCAAACCAAAACAAAACAAAAAAAGGCGAGGGAAAAAAATAAGTGGTTTATATAAGAAAAATGTAGTGGCCTTGCAGTTTACCAGTTCAGAAGGAGCATTTCATGGGATGAGAGCAAAGGCACAGATATGGTAAGAGAAAAGCAGGATCTCATAACTCATAATCACTGGTGGACATAACAAATCAACTGCCATAACATAATCACTGGTGGCTGGACCTTGTGTGGCACAGAGGAGAGCCAGTGGAGGAACAGAACCAAGGAAGACAGGATTACAGAAGTGGGCCTTTCAGGAGATTTTGTCTGAAGTACTTTTTCTGTATGATGGCAGCAGGAATGGATACTGAAAGTTTATTTCCTCATTAACCCAAAAAATAGGTAATAATAATAATAATAATATTAACAATAATAGTATTTTAAATGCTGAATCCATGAGAAAAAGTTGTCACTTACAAATGATTTATTTTAAAATCATCAGGATATATATGCACCAATTTTCAGTGGAATTTAATAGATGTTTTATAAAAGGAGAAGAGGAATAACCCTTGGAGAGGCTCTCAAGGGATGGTTGCTGACATGGAAAACTATTTGCCCCAGTCAAATTTTTGGCTTTAATCTGAGATGAAGGGTCTAAGTCATTTAAGGGTGTTTCTGTTTACCCCTCAAGCTTCCTGGAGGCAAGAGAGAAGCTTCCGTGATCAATATTATCAAATGGCATGGGGAAGCACAGGGCATTACATACAAACATTTTTTTTTTTTTTTTCAAATGCTGGGGACATCTCATCTACTAAATAACAAGGCACTTTCCACATCATAACCTGCAATAGGTCAAACAGACCAATTCAGTGTAGTGGTGCAGGACAAAAAGTCTGATTTCTTGTTTATTAGAGTTCTTAGAAAATGGAAATTAGGCAGTAGATGGTAGCTTGAGCAAAATTTTGGGGGTGGATTACCACAACAGATCTAAGCAAGTGTCACCAGGTAACAGTATCTAAAACTTCATTTAAAGACTCCTTCCTCCAAAAAATTCCTATGCCTGGTACAGAACCACAGTTACTGCAATGGACTTGTGACAGAGTCTTCGTAGAGCTGGATGTGAGAGGTAAACTCATCAATTCCCAACATCTAGTTCATATATCATCCATGTTAAAAAATGCTGTACCTCATTGCTTTAGGATATTCTTTCCAGTGATAATGGATCCACTCTCTTCTTTAATTTCTTATCCCCACATTTCCTTTCACTTAAAAAAAAAATCCTTCATTCGAACAATTTTTAACAGACAAGATTCTTCTTCTTCATAAAAAAAGGCTATCAATTTTCTTCACACCAATGATAACTTCCGATTAAAATTTTATGACCAAAAATTTGTGACTTAAAACTTTGGAAGCCAAACTGTTCAAAAATCTCAAGGAAACTGCTCAAATATTGAGACACCAAGAGTGTTCAGACATCCAGAACAACAGCCTTTTAGTTTAAATCAGCCTGCTAAGTTTAGGAGACGTTCAATTTAAAATTAAACCATAAGCAAATTGCACTGACAATTACAAAAGAAGGAATGCATCTGGCCTATGCTGTTGAGCTAGAAACCCATTATTCATATGATACATTTTAAGAGTTGAATCAAAGGCTGTTTTGTTTGCAAATCAATTCTGTCAGGGGTAAATCCAGAGGAAAGTAAAACGTGCTACAAAGGTAAGCTTTTAAATTTCTTTCTCTTTGTGTATTTGGTTTGTGAGACATTTCCAAGTCATAAAAAGATGACTTGGTAAACAGAATGTGTAACATGATCCTGAAAAAGGGGCAATTCCTTGCCTTCAAGAAGCATAGCTCAGATGGCAAAAGAAATGAAGTAAAACATTAGGAGGATAGTGACAGATTTTCATAGAGACATTTCAAAATGTTGACATCCAAAGTAAATTCAAAGAGATTAAATGGCTTTGAGTAGTCAAGAAAAAAAATCACATAGATGTGTCATCAGCATAACACTGGGAGCTGGAACTCGAACCACCCTGATGGCTGCAAAACAGGAGGAGAAGCACACACCACAGAAATAATAATACCACAGCAGCCATCAGCAGCAACTAAAATGACTAATTCTAATATGATGTTAATTTTAATGAGTTGCATATTTAAGTGTGTTCTAATTGTAATTGAGGTGTCAGCAAAGCTCTACGGGTACCCTGTGGTCAGCAGGGCCATTCAGAGGGACTGGGCTCTCGTGACTTGCCCCTGTGGCTGTGTCACCCCCTCAGCTATTATGAATTTGAGCACCCCAGGCTTCTACCCAAATGTCACAACTTAGCCCTTCCTTGAAAAACCCCAAACCAAAAAATCTTATTTTTCTGTTTCTCCTCGGTCACCTGGCAGCCCTGATCATCTGCTTGGCCACCTCTCCTACAAATGTCTGTGTTTTTCTGGGGTCTGTTTGTGCCTGAAAGCCCTTACCCCTTCTCTTCCTTCCATCACACACTCCCATGGCCTACTCCCAAGCACCAGCTTCTAATTTCCAGCAAGAAAGTGCCCACCACACCTGGCAAAATGAGTTGGAAACTGAAAAGTAAAGTAGAAAAGTAGACTCCAGCTTGACTTAAGCCAGTGAATTCCAAGATACACGGCTACAAGGAGGTGAAAATAAAGTGTTGGGAGTCACAGCAGCCACACAGGAGGATAATGAGAAGTGCTGGTGTTAACTCTGGAAGACAAAAACAAATCACACAACACTGCCCTGGGCTATTAGGTCTGGATTAGGTAATTAGTTCATCAGATCTCCCCCCATCCAGCTGTGTGCATCAAATTTTAGCCATAAAGTGTTTTTAAAACACTGAGTGTGCACATTGTGAAAAGCCAGATATGTAACCAAACCCACATCACCCATTTCACTTGAGTCTTGCTACACTGTCCTATGAAACATCTATTTTCATTTCCCTCTACTGCACCAATAAAAGGATAAAATAGATGGTGTCACCAGGGTGGCTGTTCCAGCACATTTTAAAATTCACTTGCTGCACTTTTTAGACTCCAAGACTGAGGGACTTTTCTTCATGCATCCAGCTCACTTCTTTGGTTTTCATCCTAACAAACCCATGCGGTATGGAGAGGAGATTTCAGAAAACCTGAGAAACTGAGGAGCTTTGGGTGAAGCTGGAAAAACAAGTAATGAATGGGCAGGAGAAATACACTGTAATAGAGAGAAAATTAAATGCCAAAGCCAGTCCCTTCTGTTTTCAGCTTTTCCAGTGTTTCTCTCTCCATGTGTACATTGCCTAGGACACCCATCTTCTAATAAAGACTATTTTGTCAAAATATTCTAGAGGGTCTTTATGTTTGTCATCCCTATATCAAGAGTAATGTTCATTATTTCACATTTCTCAGTAATAAATTTAATTTGCCATGTGTCAGCTCAATTATTGAGCTGATCTAAGGCACGATGAATGTTTCTTGCCACTCACTTTGTGCTCAGTATGCATCATAATTTAGTATCATCAGCACATCCAGCACATTATGGTGGGCCTTTCTAGCTAGGTAATTTATTTAAAATCAAACTACAAAGCTAGGTATTAATCACACTTAACTCTTCCCTTTTGGGGGGAACCCTCAGCACAGAAAATTCATTTTCTTTCTTGTATTTCTATGCCATGTCCTTCTCAGCCCCTCTTAGGTTCATCTTCAGAAGCAGCCTGTCATGTAGATCCTTATCAGAGATTTTCTGAAAACCTAGATAAAATATGTCATATGCACTGCAATTACCTATTTTATAACTCCTAAGTTCATTAAAGAGGTCAATTAGTCATTATTGCCTTTTTTAAACCCCCTCTGGCAGCCTCAGGTTAGACTTTGGCTCCTTAATGCAGGCAGTACTCAAAGAGTGAGTGCTCCCAGGAGCCAAGTGCTCGGCAGCCAGCGCTCAGCACCAGCACTTTTAGAGGGAAAAAAAGGGAGAAGAAAAAGAAAGTAACTGCCCTCTGTTCCATTCACATATTAAATATTGATGTAAAGACTGAGAAAATAGAGCTGGAAATGTAGAGAAATCACATCTGAGTGAAGAAAAAAAAAATCATAGGGAGAACAGGAGGAAGGGTGGGGGAGTGAACACTGCAGAGCACTTTTGTAAGCAGAAACTGAAATTAGCAGGAGGGGGGCAGGTATCTATTTGCAAGCAGAACAAATACAATTAGATGGTCCCCCTGCTAATTTTGGCTTCTGGTTGCACAAGTGCACTGCAGGGCACACACCTTCCTGCCCATTTGCTCCTGTTCTGTGCTTCCCAGGTGATGCCTGTGAAGCAGCAGAGGAGCAGCACCTCCATTTCGAGTGCTGGCTGTGAGCACTGGCACTTCTTCACGAAAATAACCACACAGAGATTTTGGGGTGGTTATTGCTAACAAAGCCTCCCTCGCAGCACTGCTTCTGGGTGGTGGACTGGTGGATGAACCAACATAGCCAAGCATCCAAAAAGTCTCGTGGCTGTCTTCTTCTTCTTCTGCTGACTCACTTTCTCTCGGGTCCCAGGCAGGAGCACACAGAGTCAGTGAAGATGGAGACACCCAGCTCAGTGGGGAGGACAGGACAGAAATGTGTCCCAACCCCAGCTGAATCTCCACCTAGGACCCTCTGCAGAGCTCTTCACTGCTGGCCATGAGCTAGTCACAACTCATCTCCTTGATGTTTTTGCTGCCATTGTTGTGCTGCAAATTGAAGGAGAGAAATGAAATGGAATAAGAGAATGAAAGAAGGCTATCCCTGCCTCAATTTCATTATCTCTGCTGAAAGAAATGAGCAATCATGGCAGTGAGAAACAAAATCTCTGAGGAGTGCTACTCCAGGCAGAGAAAGCAGTGTTGGAGGGAAGGAGAGCATTAATATGTGCTTTTCAACCAACTGCATTTCAATTTACTGCTGAACTCTACCTCTCTTTTATTAATTTAGGAGTGTTTCTAGTTTATTCTGTAGTCTGTACTCTACATTTTACCAGATTAGATGTCTATTTTCTTTTTCCTTAGTTTTGTTTGGCAGTGTTCCATACAGTCCCATTTCCTTCTATTTGCAAGTTTGCTTTATCTATATTTCACAGTTGCAGTCTGGGCTTTCCACTATCTTATTACTGTGTGATAAGTGATATCTGCTAAAACTGCACATGAACTTATTTTTCTGTGCTCCCTTCAGATCCCTTCAAAGCTGGCTCATCTGAAATAACAAATTGTTGTCTTGCAACTGGCAATTATTAGTTCTGGCTTATGAGTTTTGATCTCTAAGGTAATTTAATGTGTAACCTTATTGTAGTTACTCATAGGCCAGGACTCTATCTAAAGTCCAATTTGGCATTACCTTCTTAGCTATTAATTGCAACCCAGGTGAACTGTGCATGTATTAGTATGAAGCAATACTTTGATGAATAAAGCTCTGCATCATTTCCTAATACACACATTTTAACAGCATCCAGCTAATGAGGACAACTGAGGTAGGTCCCACACACTGCACTATTTGTGATAATATCTTTTGTATTTACTAGGATTCAGGTGAACAATGTAACAGAATGGATATTTTTATAGACTAAGCCAATCTTGCACTATGACAGGCTAACTGTTATTAATATCTTTGTATCTGCAGTATACTGAGTTCATTTTATTTTGTACACAGTTCTGCTGTTTATGTCCCTGATCCTTCTGTATCATCCATGCAGGTGGAACTTTATATCCATGCTGAATCCTTTGAAAGGCAGGAATATGTCCATTTGCAGCCAGTCAAACATACAAAGAGCTGAGTTATTCTAGTAACAAATACTCAGATTTTTTGCATTGCTTCCCAAGCTAGATATATTAATTACTATCCTTGTTTCCAAATGACCTAATATGCACTGGATATTCTTACTTGTGCTAAAATTCCTGATGGCTTGAAAAGCTGATGGGGCTAAAATTCCTGATGGCTTGAAAAGCTGAAGGAATTTTAGATTCCTTCAAGTATAAAGAACTTGAAGGAATCTAAAATAACAAAATGCAAAGAAAAGCTTCATCCTGAAGAAAGGGTGGAGTATAGACAGCTCTTTGCATCTCCAGTAAGAGACAAACATGAACAAACAGTTACAAAAGAAAGTTGTAATAAATATCTTCATGATACTGGGTGAGAAATTAGGGGGTTTTGCCTTACAACTGAGAAGTCAGCACAGTAGCAGAGAAGTTCTATGAATCTATGAATCTGACTACCTCAAAAAGATGATTCCTCATTCATTTACTTTAAAGTTTCCCTGTTTTTGAAGACTTGATGTCTTTTTTTGGGGTGGATGTGGGAGTGAGTTAACATATTCCTCTGCTCAAGAGTATGATCATGCAAATCTGTTAATTATTGACAAATAACCGTGAAGGTATGGTGCTGTCAGAGGGGTTTTCTGTAGTGATCACTGAGGAAACAATACAATTTCAAATTTTGCTCACACTCCTGGATCCTCAGCCATCTCCTCTGGTTACTGTGAAACACGACCACCATGGATGAGAGCACTTCAAGACCATCAGGCTGGACTATGACTATTTCAAAATGTTTCAACACCCAGACCTTTAGACTTTCAGCAGTTCTCAGAATCTCTGGAATACTAAACCCACTAATTGTTCTGCAGCAAAACCATGTGTCTGGGAACAAAAATCCTGTTGTGCACAGTAAAAGCCACCCTACTGCCGTGCAGCCCTTGCCAGGACTGTAGGCATTAAAAGAAAGTGCTACGTAGATTAAATGTGGGCTCACCTGCCAGGCAGCATATGTTTCACTACTGTCAAACCCAAGGGCTGGGTAAAGGATTGAGACAGATGCTTATCTCACCTCCTGCACCTTTTGGAGAGATCATGTCACGGCACCCCTGTCACCAGAATGCTTTATTGTGAAACACAGCACTCTTTTTAACACTGGTTTGCCAGCAACCCGAGCCTTGCTGGTAGAGGTTTTCTTCCATGTCAGCTAGTCTTGGCTATCTTAAGTTTTCCTAAAGTGACATGCTGGAATTCCCTCCACGCCTATCAACCTGGAGATACGTGAGGTGCAGTGAATTGTAAACTTTCACAACTGATTTACATGTTCCAGGTTTTAATACCCTCTCAATTCTTAAAAGGATTAAGGAGGACAGTCTTCAGCTACATTTGACAGAGATTATTCTCGACATGGCCTATTTTTCATGGTAGTCATTTATTGTACTTGGTAATTAGCTATATGGCCTTCTGCATTGATTTTTTTCTTTCTGGATCTACTTTAGGTCTGCTTCCTAAATGCTAAGGTTGGAAATAAAATGGGTTTGGCTGTCATGAGATGGATAAAAGCTCTGGAATGGCTGCCCAGTAATAGAAATACTGGAGGCCAAAAATTCAACTGTTTTTGTTTTTTCAGATGAAGCTTAGCCAGTTTCTGAGAAGGCTTGTAAGATCTAACATATTCATGCTGCTAATGAAGAAGTGGGTCCTAAAATACAAAATACCTATTTCAGGCATTTGAGAGATGAGTGTGCACACACAGGATGATTCATCACCAAACAAAACATCCAAGCATTTTCTTGTGTGTGTACAAAACAAACAGAAAATTAATCACAACTTGTTACTTATAAGCTTTCCTCCGAGCCTTGGAAAGGCTAACTAACTTTGAACAGCTCTGTTTCCATGGTGGAAGCCTGACTTTTAAAATATTTAGGGGTACATGCAGTTGACTCCTGATGCACCATGTACTTGCAGCTTGGAAGGCTGCCCACACTAGCAGTCAACCAAATCCTGCTTTATGAGATTTTCCACAAAAATCATCCATCACGTCAGGTATGCGTTTATTTGCCTACATAGTTGCAGCCTTGCTGTCTTGATAACCAAGCTAACTTTTCCCCAGGTTTTTGTATTTATCTGGAGACAGATTTCAGGAGGTTGCTCCACCTGCTCTCCCACACTTCCTTCTTGCTGCTTCTGTCTCCCAAGTCTTCTGCTGCTCCTCTCCCCCAGATATGTCTCACTGCTGAAGCTTCCTCCAGATTTACTTGCATCTCTGGTCCTGTGGTCCCTTTTCTTGGATCATAGCAGGTGGCAGAATTCAGTGTCTGCTTCCTTTTGGTGCATTCTTCACCTTCATCTCTGATATTACTGGAGAGGGCTGGGAACCGCAGTATCCCAGAGAAATACCCTCCAAAATACAAGTCACTTTAGCAGAGGAGGCATTTGACATCCACATCTACTACATCTAGACTACATCTGCAACCTTTGTACTGAGCTCTTGTGCAGCACATGACAAATGTTATCAGCTCCAGGATGGGTGCCAAAATCTCTGGAGGAGCTTTAGCAAGAGACAAGCCCAGCCCCACGTGCCCTGGTCTGCCCTGCCTCACGCAGGAAGCCCTGGAACTGCTAAGGCCACCTGAAAGAGAGCAGAAAAGCATTTCCTATTCTGTGTACCTGTGACAAGAACAGACACCAAGGCTGTGACAGTCTGGAAAGAGCCCCATGAGACTCATTGACCAGCACTGTGAAGGTGAAAGGCAAACCCAAGCACAAAGGCAAAAGGAAGCACATGAACCCAGAGCACAAGCCTTTAAACAAATCAATATGCTGCTCTCCAGAAGCAAGCTCTCCATCAGAGCAGACTCAGGGCTCTGTTTTACATATTCCATGCTCCAGCCATTGCCAGCAATGATGTTTCTGTTGCTGCTGCAGTGGCAGGAGAGCACAACCTTTCAGAAGGTGTGGGGGCAGGGGTAGGGCTGAATTTATGTGACACAGCAAAACAAGTAAAGAGCCAGGAGGGACAGTCAGGTGAGTACCTACATCTAATAGTAAGACAAATGGATTCTGCATCAGATGGGGTCTGTAAAGCTGCCATTGCCTCATGAAATTACAGATTTGGAAGTTGTTTGTAAAACTCTCTATATTCCCAAAGCTAGTTCTATATGCTAACACAGTGCATATGTGCTCTTTTACAGGAGCTCAAGGAGTGTGGAAGGAGGCTTACCACTCTCAAAGCCTTATTCAAAGCCAAGTCAAAGCCATCAAGTCAAAGCCACTGCAGTCTCAGTTTTGTTACTCACAATTATTTTAAGTATTTATTGTTGGAAGTGTGAGGAAAATGTGGAAGCTGAATTGAAACTTGATGTGAAGATGTGAGAATTACAGTAACACAATGTCTTTGTATGATGGACTACTCACAAAATGCCTTATGTAATCAGATGCACAACAAAAATGTCTGAATTCATCTTGCCATGTATCAGATAAAACATGGAGTACCTCTTTGGCATCAAACCCAGCTGCTTTTCCATCAGCATCCATCCCTCTTGCAATAGCTTTAGAGACAGCAAGACACAGAAGCACAAGAGGGAAGAGAAGGAAGAAAATTATAAAGATATGAAAAATGCCTGTTTAATTATGCTCCAGATTTTATCTCTGTTTCATATCAGCTCTCTCTTTCCCTTCCAAGAGAAATAGCTGGCATATGCTTTATATTGAAAGTAGATTGACACAAAAAAAGAGAATTGGCCATGAATCCTGGCATTAATCTCCCTCCATAACAGCCTGTGATTGAGTCAGAGCTATTACTCTCACGTTCAGGTCTGAGTCACTATCAAAAAGGATGCTATTTCTCCAGCATCCTCTCAAGCAGGGGTATGCACTGTCTAGCAGGGATGTTGCAGAGCACTTCAAGTGCTACAGAATTTTCTCTGACTCTTGCTTTCAACCTTTTCATTCAAAAACTCAAAGCCAAAAGGAGGATAAGCAAATAGTACTGCTGTTCCAGTTTCCTTATTATCTACTTACTCACATCCTTTTTCTGTTCACTCCATGACAGCACCTAAAATGTTATCTTCCCCACCACAACCACACTGCCTCATGAAAACTCTTCCCTGCTTAATTTGAACTTTTACTCTTTTACTCTCTTTGTACAAAACCCATTGTCT
Source organism: Leptocoma aspasia (assembly GCA_013399835.1). Lineage (NCBI taxonomy): Eukaryota > Metazoa > Chordata > Aves > Passeriformes > Nectariniidae > Leptocoma > Leptocoma aspasia. The sequence goes on from VXAX01000827.1 coordinate 61,595, forward strand.
CCTACTGTGGCTTCAGTTTCATCTTCTCTGCTCCTGTGCCTTCTGCTTGCATGCATCAAAATCTTTGTAAAGACCAGTTGGCATCTTTTTTCTGCTCTGAACTTGGGACAGTCCTTAACAGGCCACCCTAAATATTCCCACTTTCTACCCACACAAGGAATTGAAATAACCTGCAGTGTCACTCTGCAGCTCAGCTACTGAGCTCAGCACAGGACACCAGGTACTCTGGAACATGAATTCCCATCATTTATAACATGTCTGCTCGCTGCCTCAGCTTCACCTGGGCAAAGCCCTGCACCCCACCCTCTTTTCCAACAGGAGGAGGGATGATCCTGTACAGCAGGAACATACTCAGAGCCATAACTGCCTGACAGCTGATAAAATAGTGCACTGTGTAACCCACTGAACCTTACTTTAAAGCTTCAGTTTTATCTCCCTTCTGTGCTCTTCAAAGTAACCATGGAGCTTTTTACTCGGGTGGGGAGGTGGAGGAGACTGCTTTCAGATGCAGCACTTGCCTCCTGAGTTTTCCCAGCTCTCACTAAAGACTCTGGACAGCTAGGATTAAGAGAGCAGCCACCTTAGGGGGTGGGATGGAGAGCACACAGCCAGCAGCCTTCCCCCAGGGATGAGAGGGTATCTCTCAGAGCCAGAGAATGCAGTGCTGATCCTAACAAATGCTCCTGGTCTGCTCTACTCTGATGCTGAAGAGCATCTCCTCTTAATTTAAAAGCTTTTATTTTGTTCTCTTCAACAGAGTGCCTGAGTGCTTTCCTCAGCCAAATTTCCCATCTTACCACCTGCTTTCCCTGTGAACACCTGTGGGGATCTGAAGGCAGACTTGTGCCTGTTGTTGTAGTTGTGACAATAATGCAGTGCTCAAACAATGCTATTCCTATGCTTGGACCCCTTTAATCAAGAAGCTTTCCTGAACCACTTTATTGAAATCTCTTCAGGAACAATACTTTTAGCACTGCAGATATTCAGTGGGATGGGTTGTGGGACTTGGTGGCAGAGAGAAAGCGCTTCAGAAAAGAGACAAGGGTGCCTTCTGGCAAGTTTTGGATGGGACCATTCCTGTATGTCAGCAGCTGACAGGACTACAAAAATTTTTTTTTTCTATTTGTTTGTTTGTTTACATAAAGTTTATTTTTTCCCAGTCATCTGAAAAAAAAAAAACTTGAAGTACAGCTTAGGTACATTTTTGTTTCTGGACAAATCTCCTTGAACTATCACTTATCCCTTCCTTCAACATCACACTTCGCTTAAGTGACTTCTCAGAACTAAGCCTGTATGGAACTGACTGTAGTATTTTATCCTCACTGTGAAATATTCTTCACTTTTGTGACACCAACTAGTCTTGAAATGCTGTAAAAATGCTGACAGAAGGAATACCAGAGAACGGTTTTAAAAAGCTTGTGAAGGATTGGTAGGTCCAGAGGTGTTTTTTCAGCATCAGAACAGCTAGGGGACATTTAAAACCAAACGGAAAAAATTCTAGAGGACACAGAGGATTTAGTGTATTTGAGGGAGTCACCAACATGAAAGGTAACATATTTTGGTGGAGGCTGGAGGGGACAGGATCTGATGGACAGTATGTCAGCCCTATAGTAGTAACAGGGGGCAGGCAGTGCTACTGGAACATGGGGAAAGCAATGAAATGAGAAAGGTAAATGAAGCGAAGTGTAGCATCAGGCAGAGGCCCCAACATCACAAACACAGTTGCAGTGTGCAGTCTCATAGATCCCCTGAGCTTTACATTGAAGAGAAGTGACAAAATCATCAGGAGGGAAATGAGAATGACCAGCAGAAGCCTGAGGAGGAACAGTGTGAGAAGGGAGTCAGAAACACTAAAGAGCTGCCTGAGGTTAGTGCTACTGGACTACGATTTATGAAGGGATATATTCAAAACTGCCTCAAAGGTTAAATGTGAAGCTTGGACAAGAGAATGAGAGAAAAGAAAACCTTTGAGAGTCCAAGATGTAAGCAAGATATGTGGCATGTACAGCTTAGCCAGCACAAGTGCACTGGAAACTGAATTCCTGAACAGCAGCTCTTTGCTTGAAGTGGCACTCCCAGTCATGTCTTTGTCATTTGAACCCTGATGGCTTCCACTGCTACAGCACCTGTACTACAACAAAGGAAGAGCCCTTAAAATCAGGCTGTGGAATGTTCATTAAAATCACACCAGTCTTCCAGGGTTTCATTTTCAGATGTAAGCACCAGTCCAGATACGTGCATATACACAGACGTACATATACACTTTTAGATGAGGTTGCATTTTCTCCAGCTCATCAGAACTCTCAAAAATCCTTTTAGCTGTGTTTTAAAGTTTTTCTTAGAAATCCAGATACAAATAAAGGTAATTTATGCCAACATGTTCCACATTCTCACAGATCAAAGCAGTACTTCTCATTCTCCCAAATAAAAGTCACTCTCATTTAGGCTTTCCCAAATCTTACTGCATTCTAGAAGAAGCCATTCCCATTCCAAAGCAAGTGCTTCTACAGTTTTTTCCTTGTCACATGCCCTTGGCTTCCCCTTTGCCTTGTCCAGCTGCATCAGAGTCTTGCCCACCTACAGACTGTGTGTGGCCCCTGAAGGGTGGAATTTATGGCCAGTTCACTTAATTTTTCACCCTCTACAATTATGGGGATTGTTCTGCTTTTAATTCAAAGCATATAGCCCTTTTTCACTTAGCTTTGTTACATCTTTAATTACGACCTTAGGCTGAGGTGGTATAATTTTACTTTAAGAGATATGCCAGAACTCAGGTGCTGACATCTCCAGGTTTCATAGAAATTGCAGGGATCATAGGAATTTAACCTGATAATTACCTCAATATTTCAAGTCAGACAATCACCATATAAAATAATTATGGGTTGCTGTTTTTCCAAATTCCCTTTGTGGGTTACTGTAGGTGACGGCAGGTTAGAATATATGATGTTAGGTAGATATAGAAACAGAGATAAATAGGTACAATAAACCTAAATATGAGATTATTCACCCCTATGTATAAGGAATGTCAAAAGACAAAGAGAGGCATCTCTTTCAAATGCATAAAATAGCAAATACCACATTCCCAATTTAGGAATGTTCAGACCAAGGATTCTTTTCCAAGACCTCTTCAGCCACAGAAGTTTTTTCCCTATGGGGCTTGCAAGGATTGGCACAAGTGGGAGCAAAAACACCCTTTGCATACTTCTTGCATGAAACCTTCAAGAACTGGCTCTTATGTCACCCATATAAATTGTCTTTTAATAACAGAAGCCTTCTTAGCCAGCACTTCATCATGTTCCTTGGCACAATTGTGGTGATTTAAGCTATAAGCCACTAGTTCCTAAGATTTTCTTCCTTTAATTAAAAAAGTAAGACCAAAAGGGGAACATTTGAATATACTGTAAACTGACTTCATTTTGTGGGTTTTTTTTTCCCTCTTCAAAATGCCAATGCTTTTGCTATCTCTTGCATGTAAAGGTGCAAGGAAAAAACATTACTTGGCTTGATTTCCCTCATGTTGATTCTTCTGGGTTCTCAGATATTATGATCCATGGAAAGTCTGGATTCATGCTTACTTCTACTCTTCATTAAGTCAGTTGTAGTTGGATTGCTGGTAGGGCAGGCTGCTGATACAGTAGGTGGGCATGCTGAATAAAATACATACCACAGCTGTACCTGCACTTGTCAGAGAGCCAACCTGCTTTACGCCAGTCTGTTCTCCACTGCTTCCTGGTCATAGCCCATCTGTTTCTGAATTTATAAAATGCTGAAGAACACAAATATCTGAACCTATTATAGGTAACATGCCTCAATTAAATTCTGATTGTGGAGATGTGCTTAGACTATCATTGCTAATGTATCTCCTTCAAATTTGCCAGTAAAACAGACACCCATCCCTAGATATTTCTGTGGAATTCAGAGGCTTTTCTGTGTAGCTTTTCTGCTTTTCTGCTTCTACATATGGTGCACCTGGCCAATATTCTTGCAGTTGCAAACAAAATTTTAAAAAACCAAAAGAAAACCAAACCAAAACAAAAAACCAAACCAAACCAAAAAAACCCTGCCAAGCCAGAGTTTGGAAGGTTACTAAAACAGATTAGATAAAAACCTATATATAGGGAGAGGTTCCACAGTAGGAGCCCTCACAAGTGGAGTAAGCCAGACAGCTATTAACCTGAAGTTTTCCAGTAGCTTAAAGCAGTGCTTCACATTTCAGTTGGATTCAGTGACAACATGGAATGATAACGCACACAAAAATGATGAAACTGATAAAAGTTTATCATACACATGTAATTTTTGCACTGGGAGTGAAACACTCAACTTTACAAGGTCAGTTTCATAAAAAACTATGATTTAAAGGAACTCAGCAGGCTGCCAATAACTAATTTAATAGGAACAGACTTTAAACAGAAAAAAATAGGTGAGGGATATATCCCCAGGAAATTTGCTGAGGATACCTACAGTACCTATGATTAAACTATCTGTCCTCTGGATGTCATCATTGCTCTTTTTATATTCTGTTGGTTAAAGATGCACTTATGTAGATGATAACCACAGACCTAAGGAAGCTGGGTGGGGTGCATTATTTTTGGTGGCTCAGTGCATTTCCAGTTAGAACTGAATTCACATGAGTGTGGTCCATATCATTACTATTTACAATCTATAATGAACCTTTTTCTATGATGCAGTGCAAAAAAAAATGACCCCCTGCATACATTGCATTTGACATGACCTCACATCCCTGCTTCAAGAAGCACTTTATGCCTCTTCACTAAAAATTTCCATCTTTCCATATGTGCAGCTGAGACATAGCTGCCAGTCAGCAATAGTGTTTGCACTATTTGCAAAAATCTTTGTTTTAACCTGGAACCAGAATTTAAGATTTCAAAATAAGGTGGTTTCTCTAGCAAGGGAATACTCCATTAGCAGTGATGCACCAGAGCAGAAAGGAAAAGTATGGAATACACCTTCCTGTGACAAGGCTGACCCTGAGAGATTTGATAGAGAAAACAGACCAATGTGTGGCACTGCAGATATTTATCATATTCCTACAAGATCTTTTATATGCTATTACAGCAAAATAGTCCAAGTAGAAGCAGATCTAGGCTGAATCACTCTGCCAGCATGAGGTGTGAGGTTGAATTCCAATCTTTCACCTTTCCAGCCCAGATGAATCCAAAGACAAGGAGGGGCTGCCTGTCCTGGAGCACTGGGGCTGCTGGCAGGTGGTGCACCTGAACTGGCCCCAGCCAGGTGGGGAGGGGATTGTCACCTTTGCTCTTCTGTTCTTGAGCTGTGCCAAATGTTCATCAGCTGCTGTCAGCAACCCTCCTGAAACAGGGTCAATTTTAGCAGCATGGGGACCACTCCAGAAGTCTTAGAAATACAGCTATGATGTCCTTCTCCCTTCTGCATGGCCACTGCACACAAAGTGAGTTGCCAGAGAGCTACATGGCACCAAGCACCTCTCCAGCTTTCACAGAAGAATCATTATGGAGCTTTCAGAGAGAGATGATGCCCAAGTAGTACAAGCTGAGGCTTAACATACCCCTTCCCAGCAATAAACACTCCTCACTCACCAAATTTCCTGAGGCTAAATTCTCCAGAGGTGTGGGGATAGGTGCTCCATTCCCAGCTTTATCCAAAGTATCAGTTCAAACAGCTTTCAGCAAATCACTTGCACTTAGCTCTACAAAAAGAACCTAGACTGAGCTTGCAAGAAACAGAGCTCAAGTCAGCAAAGCAAGAGGCACCTATAGTCTGTTAGTTTTCTATGTGTCTTTGGTTTTGGAAACACTCAGAAGCCTCATGCTGTTAGCAGAGCTGGGCAACTCAGCGTTTTCCTAATGCCTCAGCCCTTGGAGGATTGTGAAGTTCAATAGCCTTGTAGGTAGCTCACAGGTAGAGCAGAATTGTTAGGTGAGATAACTGGACAAATCTTTCAAAATGGGCCCTTACCTTTTTTTTTTAAGGAAGAAGTGAAGGGTTCCCTCATGCTTATTCTCAATGGCTCTGAGGTAAAAAGTCAGCTTCTGAGGGAAAGCCCATTTCCGAGGATCCTTACTTCTATTTCAAGTGAAACTCAGCAACAGGTGACAGAAGAGGAATAAATTACACTTTGCTGGGGGGCTGTGTGTTTCTCAGCAGAGGCTAGCCAAAGCCCCTCCACCTGCTTGCCACAGCCTCAGGGCATGGGCCAGCACAGTTCTGAGTGTGGCAGAGCTGCACCAGCCCAGCACTGACAGGCTCAGGCTTTGGGGAAGGCTGATGGGTTTGGACGTAGCAGTGTGTTACTTCATGGCTTGTGGATCAGAGCTGGCCTGGGTTTCCTCTGGGACACAGAGAGACTGTCCCTAGAGAAGCCTTGCATGCCCAAAGGGCTGTGCAAATATTGATGGGCTTATCTCAGAGCCAACCCCCCTGGAGGATGTGCTTGTTATCTCCACCATGGCATCTTCTCCTGGCTACCCAACATTTTCAGGGGAGCTGTGACAATTCATTGATCACAGCCAGTTCACCATTTTGTAGTGAAGTATGAAGCAGAATTATTAAAATATGTACTTTAGGATGTTCATTCCATTGTTTTTAAGAATCCTCTGGAGATGTGAAAACATGGCCAGAGAAATAACCTTAATGTGCTGCCCCATTTCAACACTGGAGTTTTGCCTTGCATGTTAATGTGTATGTTTTCATGCTTCAGCTACACTAACTGTACTCCTTTCCTGTTTCTATTTATTTTGGAAGCAATATATGTTTACTAAATCAGTTGAAAAGTGTTAATGATCAGTTCATAGAATACTAATGTAGATTCAAATTACTTTCACATGAATCAGGACAAATTAAAAAATACTATTTGATCATAAACTGTTTCAAATCCATGTCACAAGAACTCTAGTATCCTGAAATAAAAATTCCTTTCTTTCATTTTGTTAAGACCTCATTAGATAGTTAAATTGATCAAAAAGGTGTGGGGACAACAACACATGGATTATCCATGGTTCATGTAACAAAGAGAATGGATAAACAAAGAGGAGGGTATCAAAACCAGGTGCTCTACAAGCAATGCTTCTTCCATGTGCCTGAGAAAGAAGGAGACATGGAAGTGCAAGCAAAAGAGTGGTGACATGGCTACAGGCAGCCCTGACTCACAGGACAGATTGAGCCCTGAGATATGGATGTGAAACCTGGTAACCTACATGGACACTGGGCCAAAATGTTCCCAAGAGAAATTTTTATTGCATCCCAGAAAATTCAGGCACACTCCAAAGAAGATCTCATTTCAGTGACATTTCAGTGTGACCTTGTCTTGATCTGAAATAAGGCTGTGTTTCAGAGCCTCCTTTCAGGTATATCTTAGAGTCTAAAGGTAGGAACTTAGTAGAGTTTTTCTCCTCTACTAATTCCTCCAGGTATGAGTAGAGGAGAATAACCCAATTTAGTGACCTCCAGTGAGGAAAAGCAGGTGGCTGAGGTGTTGCAGTGCACACACTGCTCAGGAACAGAGCACAGCTAAGCATATGCCATGCCCACCACCCACACCTACTCACAGGTGACAAGGAGCACACCACCTCTGGCAAACCAGCCTTTGTGGTTCTGCTGCTCACAGAAAGCCTTCTTCCCCCATCTGTTAAAATCTGCCCTTCCCAGAAGGTGGAAGTTAACCTCTTAGTGCTGTCCTAGCTAAACTCTTCTTGCTTGGGAGCATCATGAGAATGCACATGGTGATTGCTGAGAAGGTCAAATGAACATCACTGGACAAAATATTGGAGGGTAAAACCAGCTTTGGGAGGCAAATTGTAGCTGTACCAGGGTACATGCTGCATCCCAGCACAGTGAAGAGGCACAGAGTGAATTTAGCTCTGCTCATCTTCTCCTTATTTATGACAGAATAATTGTGGGCACAATATTTCCTAAACCATGGTTGTCCTGAATTGTGGTTTAGGAACCTAAGGCAGGATGTCAGGCTGGGTTTGTCTCTTTCATTGTTGTTTTGGAGAGACCAGGTAGAACATTCAGCTTCCTTTACTCTTTTATTTCCTTTTTTTTTTTTTGTAATAAAAAAATATACTTTATCATGGAAATTTTAAGCATGACAATTTAGACTCATTTAGGAGACTATCAGAAAGAATAAGCTCTCCAGCCTACTCTATTTCATTCAAGACAATTTTGTCTAACCGATTTTTAACAAATTTGAAACATTGCTCAGATCTACTCTAGCTATGAGGCACTGGTAATCAAGTCAAGCACCATTGACTATGAGAATAGTGAACTGTATAAAATGACTTCTCAGCATTATCTAGTGTCACAGCACAATTTAAATAACACGTTCATTATTCAAGGTCTCATAATTCCTACATATAGAAATAGATATGGGGAGCTGAGAGAGGCTTTCAAGTTTTCAACAGTTAAATAAATAAGCAACCTGTATCAGTACAACTGTACTGTACATTCTTTAAATACCTGATAGGTTGTTGGAAAGTCCTTTTAAAATGAAATCCAGTAATACAAGGTGCTAATTTCAGCTGGGAGATGCATATACAGACAGCTATTACATATTGATGCTGCTTTTGCAGAAATGAACAGAATATTTGAGAGAAACTGTGCTTTCTGGGGAGGAATCTCAGACATCATTATTATGTTTATGTACAAAAGGGCTCTTACAATTGTGATTACAGAAATCTAATATTAAAGTCATGCTCTTTTCTATAATTTAAGTGCATGTAGGTATTTGTTTCTGCAGAAGATGGAATATATGGCAGATGTTATTGTCTTGATTTTCATATGCATTTAGAAGACTTTAAAGTGAAATTGTTGCAATCACATTCTATCTGACACTTCTGGTAGAACCATGGTTGAAGAAGGGTATTCCACAGTCTTTTTTACAGCACTCAAACCTAATCAGAATTTCCTGTAGCTCAATAATTTTATACTATACTTAGAATAATGTGATTTACAAAATATCAATATGTGGTCATTAATATAGAAATAAAATGTACAGCTATATTCACCAGAGCTGTTTATAAGTAATTTTTAAATAAATGTATCAATTTATTATTTGCTTTTGTATTTTGTGAGGCCAATAAATTTGGCAAAAACTGTTTCTTCACTATGAGGGAGACAATTAAGTATGTTTCCCAGAGAGGCTGTGGCTGCCCCATCCCTGGAAGTGTTCAAGGCCAGGCTGGATGCAGATTTGAGCAACCTGGGGTAGTGGGAGTTGTCCCTGACAAGAGGAGCTAGATGATCTTTAAGGTCCCTTCAAACCCAAACCAGTCTATGAGTCTGTGATTTTATTTAACAAACACAAAAGAAAAAGGACAAACAAGTTTCACCCATCAATTCTTGCCAAAGCAAAAGAATTTAAAAAGTCTTTCTTACACCTGATACTTGCCCACTTGGGACCTGTTATGTGTCTGCTGAATTTAATTTGTGAGTGAGAGAGGAATTTATACCATGCTGTTAAGTATTAAGTATCTCAGCAGAAAACATTTCTCCTCCTTTTCTGAGGAGAAAGTCTGTGTCTCTAGACAGAGCCAGGGCAGAGAGCTGTGTTCCCTCCTTACTGAGGAATGGATAAGAAACTCTGTCCTCTTCTGACTGACACTGGAGCCAATCTTTCAGAAACCTGGCACTTCTGGGGCATTTCTGAGTTTACTATTCACTGTTGACCTCACAAAGCAGCCTTCCCAAAGGAAACCACAATTCCCCTCCCCTCAGAACGCACAGAAAGGTCCATGTGTTCCTCTTTCAGAGTAGTGCTGCCCAGACACCCACTTACCACCAGGGCAGGGATTGAAACTATTCTTGAAGCTTTATAAAGCTCTGCTCTGCCATTTGCCATCTTTGTTGATACTCCAAGCTTTTCCATTTGTCTTTTAGTCACAGACATGAATATGTAGCCTACCTTCATCACTCCCTGTGTTCCACCAACTTCTCACTCCTGTTTCCTAGACCAGTCTATAAACAGACAGACAGTTGTGCTTGATGTGAACATAGTCCCTCCTGATCCCTCCACTGCCCTTTTCTAACTTCCTTCCTTTATTTCACCACATCACATAGAATTTGCTCTATACTTTTGCCTTGGTGCTGTTATCATGCCACATCTTACATTGAAACCATCCTCTCTTAATTAATACTTTGCCATGTTACAAAGCTACTGAAGCTTTAAACAGGTTTTAGGCATTTCTCCCATAGGATTTCTTCCTTTCCATGCTGATCACTTCTCCATACACAATCTTTCCTGAATCCTTGTTCATGACTCAGGGAGAGATATTTACCAGTGGATAAGAGCACACACGAGCTCTCACCTACTCTAGGAGGTATCTTGCTAAAGTATTATTGTTTTACTTCAGCACCTCAAAACAGGATCTGTCCTGCCAAACATATATTTATTCTTCACAGTGTCCTCATCCTCCTCTGAGTGCTCCTGGCACAGCTGAGCTGTGCAGCTGGATGCTGTTCCTCTGTACAGCCTGATTTCCTTTAGTGGAAAAACTGGCTCTGTGAGTAGAGAGGATGCTTCCACAGATTCTGTGAAGTCCTACAGCCTGGATGGCCAGGACACCATGATCACAGGCACACTGTGCAAAACACTTCCCAACAGGGCACCAACAAGTACCTTGCTGCTGGTGTGTACTGGCTTTGCTGAGGTACTGCAGGAAGTTGCAGTGGATTTGGCATTTATCTGGCATTTATCTGGCTGTTAAAAAAGCCACCACCCCCACAGGCCATGTCATTCATTCAGTGAGCATATCCTGAGTTCCTGTGTCTCCTCTGCTGCCTGTGATCTCTTTTGGATAGCTAGCTGTGTACATGAACACACCCCTGTAGGGCAGACTCAAACCCATCCTTGCCCTGCCTCCTGTCTTTGAGCTCTTAGTAGGAAATTCTTAGAGGACAAGAATAAGAAACAGGACAAATCAGAAATCCCTGTGCACACCCTCTCAGCTTCCAGCAATCAGCTGCTATGGGGACTTTGAACTGGAGCTTGTCACTGTACCATCATGCTAATAGTCCCCCATGGACCTATCGTCACTAATGTACCTTATTTTTTTGAACTTGTAACGTCCTATGCAATGAGTTCCACAAAATAATTATGCCCTGCATGACAAAAGTTTGCTTTAAATTCCCTGTGTGATTATAACACTGGAACCCCCTCAGGTCCTGTATTGTCAGAAACAATGCATTAGTCACTCCCTAATCACTTTCTCCATGACACTCATTATTGTGCACATCTCTTTTTCCCTTTAGTGGATCCTCTGAAGGGTCTAGATTATTTACTCTCTCTCTGTTACATTTCCTTATACCTCCCTAGTTCGATCCCTTTGAAACACAGACATCAACCAAATACAAATGTAAGATGAGGGCACATTAGAATTGTGCCTAGCATAGATTTTGACAATTTGATTTGATCAGCCTTGATTGTGACTGAATTGTACTTAGCAAGTACACCACAAAAATCCAAATAAAAATTAAAATATCATTGGCTAACAAATGGTAGCAGTAATAAACAGGCTGGTTCCTCAAGGAATAATGTGTAACAAAACAGTAAAATAAACAGGTGGAATAAAACATAATCCCAAAATAATTTCCAAAGCTAAACAGGCAGTTCTTATCCCCAAGGTCTAGTGAAAGCTCCTTTGCTCTGGGGGGAAATTCTCAAAATTTACCACTTCAGGGCAATGAAAATAAAAGGAAATGCAGAGTTGACTCTCGAGGTCTCTGTGATACAGCAGACAATTCCATCTGCTCTGCTATTGACCCCTTGAACAGGGTTTCAGAAAATCCATGCATTTAAGAAACACTACATGACAGCTTATTACTTCCCAGAACTGTCACTTACCTCTGGCTGCGAGTGACTCAGCTGAGCAAATACATTGCACATTATCATGTATCTGCTAGCAACAAGATTGGCTTTCTCATGCATGGTCAGCACAACCCCTCTCTTCTCAAAGAAAATTAAAAAAAAGATATATTTAGGCTGAACAGCCCAACATTTTCATAAAACACTTCTTGAGGCAGCCTTACCTCTGGGCAGTTTCAAAGCACCTGTATCAGGAGCTGGGCTCCTCAGCCTTTGCTGTGTCCTGGCAAACTCTGCCCTTCCTCCTCAACCCACAATGGTTTGAGGCATCTCTTCACTAAGACAAAGCAGTGTGCAGTCACAGTTAGCTGTCAGGAGGCAAAATCCTGGCAAGGATGCCACAGCCTGTGGCCACCTCAGTCCCTGCACAGCCTGACTCTCACAAAGCCTGTGTGATCATTGCAAACTGCCGCCTTCTCATATGGTTTTTCTTACTTCTTCCCCAGTGAAACAAAACTTTCTTGTTGAAAATAAAAGAAAGGGCTTTGATACAACAGCCAGTAATCAATTTAGCAGCCAGTAATTGAGGCGACTTCACTGGGATCTGGAATTGCCTTCTAAGTAAGAATTAGTACCCTTAACGACCTACAGAATTAAGCAAGTAAGTCCTTGTCTGGTGCACAGAGCCTGTCCAGGTGACAGAGATCCAGACAAGCTGCCAATAATGATGCAAGAACAGAGTCCCACATAACCTCCCAGCATAACTGAAAGCACTGCTCTTTTCTTTGATCTTTTGAGTCAGTGGATATTTGGATATTCTTCGAGGAAACACTAATATGCCAAGGCTCGTCTGTTATCATTAAGAAAACAATAAACTGGTTAAGCGGGTGCCTCTCATTCTGAGGGCTTTACTAATCTAAAAGTTCATCTGTCAGTTGACAGGTAGCTATCAAGAAACTCATGAATATGTGTGTGAAAATAACGTCTTTCCCTATGCTTCCAAACAGAGATAGAAAAGTGGAGTGTGCAATTTCTTTTTAGTTACTGTATCAATGTTTCAAATTCCTTCTGAGGCAATAAAGAAGCTGTGCCTAACCCCAGTGAACACCCAGCCCTCCAAAGGATGGATGATGAAAACCCCTCTCTGGTGGGAATTTTAAAGAGATTTTTATGGAATTCTTTCACAGAGTGTGGTCATGGGAGAAGGCAAAAAAAAAAAAAAGCCTGTGTAAACTCTTGATGGTGGCTCATGGCACGGGACTTACAGTGGTGCAGGGAAGGAGGAGAAAAAGAATTTGGTAGCCATCTGAATTTAGGTGGTCAGGGGAAGGGCTTAAATAGAACCTCCAGAGTAGGTGGTGTGAAGGCTTTCCACCCAGATAAAATGAAGGAGCTGCAGACAGAGAGAAATTCATAGAACCATTGGGGTTAGGAACTGTGGCTAAGATGACCCTTTGGAGAAGTTACCACAGGTTGGGATAAAAGTTGAAAAATGAGATCATAACACCTAGTCAGTATATGGGAAGCATATGTGTGTATATATATATATATTTAACAGGGCTGATGTAATTTTTTCATGTATCAAAAAATTTGGTTGTAAAAAATAATTGCATTTGCATTTTTAATTAATATTTTTTGAAGGATTTTGTATTACATTCTGTTAAAGAGCAACATTACTAAAAATGTACAACAGTAGAACATATTAAAACCTGAAAAAGCACTTCTATTGGTCATCATATCTGAATATGAGTGAATCTAGTAGCATTTCCAGTGTTTCTATTATTTTTAAAAAAAATGTCTTTTGACTACATTCAGAACAGGAATTTATGAAAATATAAAGGAAACAAAATACTTCAAATATTTTAAACTGGCTTCTTTAAAGGTATATTAAAAAACAAAAAGGTCAAATAACAATTGGAGAGATTTGGATTGGTCAGTTATAATATGCTATTTGAATCAGCTTGTAAAATGAAGTAGTATTTTTAAAAAGGTTTTAATACAGGCTGACACCAAGTCAGATATGTCAGAAGAGAGAATGTAGGTCACACTAACGACACAGAATACCATATCCTGAAATGCAGTGACACTGAAAAGGACTTCAGAAAATCAATTTACCATGAATTCCCTATGCAATCTATGGGCTAAGGTTAATGCAATACTTGCATGAGTATGCAGGAGGCCATGATATTACAGGTGTGTATCACTGATGGGACCAGCGCTGCTGTGTCCAGGTCTGGTATCCAATTTTCAAATAAAGATGATTCTGGGATATTGCAAGGGAATCAAGAGCGAGTCATTAAATTATTTGCAAATGCGGAATCCTCACCTGTGCATAACACACTGCACCAGCCACCCCCAAGAAAAGGGCACAGAAAACTCACCACAGTGTCAGTGGAGTGCTGGAAGGGAAGATCCTGACACCAGGGGAATTTGTCATTAGCCAGCAAAGCTGCAACTGCAAGTAATTAAGAAAGAGAAGGTAGGCAAATCCAAGTTGGGAAAAAAAAAGTCTGGTCTTTTAAAAAGTAAAGTAAGTATTAGGTTAAAATTAAGTGCTTGAGAGCAGCAATGTAATAAGCTGATGTCTTTCCAGTAGGAATGAGTGCCTTTACAAAAGATACACTGCAGCCTGTCTGGGACCTGGGGCTGAAATCACATGGCTGGCACGATGCAAGAAATAACACCAGAGGTTCTTAGTAACCATAAAGCCTCAAAATCATAATACATTCACTAGACTATGAATATTTTCACACAAACAAGAAACATAAGTCAAGGGAAAATAAATGTTTGTGTTTACATGGTCAACTAGTTTACCAGTTATCTTCAAAGCCAAAGAAACCCCAGCAGGTGAAACCGAAACAAAACCACACATGCTGCTGTCTCAAAAAATGCAGGATAGAAATTAGGTCTATGAAAAAAATATTTTTGACTGTTTGCTTGTGAAAAGAAGCAACACTTTGTTACCTGCACACAGACAGAGACACAGAGCCAAGAAGCAGGAGGACTGAAGGAGAGACAAATGAGTATTTAAAGATGATGTGTTCAAAGATACCAAATATTTTACTTACACCTGTATTCAAAAGAGGATTTTAAGCTGCCATTTCAGCACATCTATTCTCCCATGTAAAAAAAAATCAATATTAAAGACTGTTATCAAGGCAGTAACTGCTGCAACATTTGCATTTAGAACTGGCCTGCATGCATGCAAATATTTTCAAAGAAGTGTCAGAGTAATTAATTAAAAACTCCTACATCCTTGCTCATTACCATCAGCTGCTGGAAGTTGCTATGTGAGTATTAGCTTTAAAAAACATGTTGAGCCAGCCTTGAAATTTGCAGCTTACTAAACTCTACCACCAGGCAAACAAAACTCTTAAAACAAAAATAAAGTATGAAAAGAACCAGACCGTCATTATATAAAAGGGAGAGAATAGTGCAGAGTTTTTAAAAAGAAAATAAAGCTCAGAATGTAAACTGCCTCAAGTACAAGCACATCTGATTTTTCTACTGCTCTTTCTAGAAACAGCTGATTGCCTTCATCACAAAAAGTGACAAAGGGAACAAAACCAACTTGGGAAGTAAAAATCACCAAAGAAGAAGAAGAAGAAGAAGAAGAAGAAGAAGAAAAGGCTTTCAACTGCTTTGACAATGAGGTGACTCAAAGAACTGTGTTAGGTACAGCACTGTTTAATATGTTAGCAAACAGGAGAAGGGGCTTAAAAATTCAGCCAATAACACTGGAATTTGATACAATTGTAGGGACTTGTCCAATATCATGAGAATATTATGAACTACTTCAGAACTGTCTAATAAAATAACTAAATAGGCAAGGAGATGCAAATAAAGGTTACTGGAGAGAGAGAGACGTGAATGCATATTAGAAGGAATTTCTCCCATGCATGTGTGCTAAAAGGCCAGCACTGCCACTGCCTCGGAGCACACACAAAACCCTGTCTGGGGGTAGTGCCACTGACAGTGCTGGGAGAGCTCTGGCAGGAAACTGAGCTTGTGTGGATCAGGACCTCCACTGAATCTGTGACCGTTGTGGGGGGAGGTGGAAGGGACTAAAACTGTGGGCAGCTGGCCGACAATCTGTCCATGTGCAAGAGCAGGCAAAGAAATAAAGCAAAACAAAACATGTTCCTTCTGCTTCACCATAAACAACTCGACCACGAAAAGAAAGACGAGGTACAGACCAAACTAGGAAATAGCGAGGCCATTACAATTTCATTTTGTAAAGGAGTGATTTGGCCTTTCTGCTCAGCATAGCCCAAGGAATTGCAGAAATGAAATGGGTCCCAGAAGAGGCCACAGAAATGATTAGCTCGCTGAGGAGAGAGCAGAGGGAGGCTCACCTCCAGTGCCGCAGGAGCCGAGCTGGGATCAGGAGACCCTGGTAAGGAGCCGTGGAGAATCACCCTGGGGAATCACCCGGGGACCAGGGAAGGCTCGGAGAAGGAGAAGGTACGTGCTGGAGTCACGTTTTCCTGCAGTGCTCCCAGCCCCTGTGGAGAGGGCTTGGCCCAGGGACACTACAAGCCCTCACCACCCCGGGACCCCACTGTGGGATCTCCATCCCCTCACCTGAGAAAGACCAGCCAGCACAGGAGCGTTTGGAGCCTTTTTCAGGGTGTGGGCCAAATGCCTTAAGCACTCCATTACTGTAGCTGAAGTCCAGAGATGCTGGAATAACATTGGCTTCATTTATGTGAAAACAGGGGCGTTGTGCAAGCAACACAGCGAGTTTTAAGACTAAACAAAATGTTTCTATCTTCATAAAGGAAAAAACAACATTTTATCATCATTAAATTTCTGAAAATGTTAGTGGCAAACCACAAATTGTTCAGTATTTTCTGCTATAACAAGCAGATACAGGACAGAAAAAGAAAATCTGTGTGTTTCACATTATGGTTTTATGTATTGTGCGTTGAACTCGCCTGAGAGCTAAACAGCGTTTGATTTGTGCCTAACAATAAACAGAAAAAGGATTGCCAATTAAGAATGTGGGGCAGCTATTTTTAACGAAATGTTTTTAAACTTTGGGCGAAGTAGGAGAGAAAGGCAGTGCCATCTGTCGGGGAAACGCGGCCGGTTCAGGGGCCGCGCGGGCCCGGCGCTGCTGCACTGGGGAGAAAGAACAAAGCCCGGCCGGGCCCGGGGACAAGCCTGGCTTAGGCGGGATAAACTTTAGCTGAGCAACGGAAAGGAGAGGTGAGACAATCCAAGTGGATGCAACACCGGGCTGTGCCAGCCAGCGGCTGTGAGATGCGTTTAAGAGCTCCGCGCTCCCCTCCAGCAGCAGGCTCAGGTGCGCGGGGACAGGACGGGGCCATGGAGCCAGCAGGGCAGGGCAAGGCACGGCAGGGCAAATCCTCGCCACTTTTGGCCACTGCAGCAGCCACAGAAACGTTCCTTCCTCGCCGTCCCGTGAGTCAGCACTCCTGATGTCGAGACTTCGCACTCCGATGGAAACAGGGCTGCATGGGAGGAAGAGAATCTGAGCTCCACAAAGGGCTAAGCTGGCAAGCTTAGGTGGTCCGCCAAGAATTGGGGCTTGGGTGGTTTTTACTCAGCATTTCCACACTGCTTGTGACTTCACTTTAAATATGCAGTACCCGAACGGCTGTAGCCAAACGCAGGATTCAATTGTTGCACTGAATTTGAAAGCCAATGTATTTAACATTTAAATACACTGCATGCACCTTATGAATTATTTACTTACAGCAGCCTTTCTGGAGATGTAGGGACGTTCTCACACCCACACATGCACAGCAGCACTAACACATCTATGTGCATCAGCTGAGTCTTCTAGCTAATGATGCTTTTCTGTAGCTATTTAGCATGTTGCTGTTTTCACTTACAGGTCAGGGTGGGTGGTGGATATCAAATATGGACATTTTTGTGCCCAGTGAGGGACTGACACATCAGCTAGGATCACATTGATGGTTATTCAACAGAACTGCAGTGGCCGCTATTTTTGCTCCATTCCCACAGCAGCAATAAAACAGTAGCACAAAACAGAAAGTGACACACCAGATACATTGAACAGCAGCTGCCCTTAAAATCCGAGCAGCCCCCATGGACTGATTTGCCATTCACAAACACTACCTCTTTTTTTTTCCCCTTCCTCTACTGAGGGGGTCTAAGTAAAGAAGAGGGGGAAAAATGGGATCATAACAGCAGTGAGAGCAAAGAGTAAGCAGTGAGACCAAAAATACATCAGCATGCTGGGGAGAGATGTCTGGAAAGGAATGCATCAGTGAGGTGTTTCCTTTAAGAAAAAATTATCAGGAATAGCAGGTGGACAATCTCCTGCTGCACTGTCCAGTCTTTGCCTAATTTGTAAAAAAAAATCACTTTTTAGGCAATACCCAAGCAAGCAGTTGTGTATAAAAGCCAGGTAAGAAGTGAAAGCACATACCAAAAGTGCCCTTGGGCAGGATTACTGTATAGACAAGCTTTTGGAAAAGCATATTTTTCTGTTTTAAACAGGTAAGTGTATTTTGAACTAAGGCAAGAAGACTTATTCTCATGGTGTTCCACACTGCCCTGTTTTAAGTACTACATGTCATAAGATGTGGAATGGAAAAAGCTCTTTTCTGGTGCCAAAGGGGAGAGGGACTTAAAGAACACAGAAGTACAATTTCACTTGTAAGACGTGCACTCTGATATTTTTTCCAGCTGAGCTCTGTAAGTGTGCAAAGTCTAAGAAACAGAATATTAATCTTTGATGAAGCAAACCTAAAATTGTATAGGCTTGGATCACAATCATAATTATATCGTATTCAAATGCCAGGGCTCCTTTCTCAATAAATGCACTTAAAGTATTCTGTAGAACAGTATTCCATGGGGAGACTGAACTAATCTGCACTTTCAAACTCAAGATGATAGAGAGGCCAACCAGAACCAGAACTGGAGCTAAAAATATTCAATGACCCAATCACTGCATAGCTTGTGATAGTAGCCTTTTTTTCATAGCATATGTTCACAGATATGTCATCATCATCTGTTGTCAGACTAGTGGCAAATAAAGACTTGCAAATTTTCCTACATTTTTCACATCTCTGCTTGTTCCAGCAGTAACATTGTCTGCTTGCCTTTTATTCAGCATGTCTGGCATGTTCTAGTAATTTTCTGTCATGCTAAGATCTTGTGCCCTCAATATTTGTTTGCCTGTCTTTTTAAAACAGATGTACAGCAAGTTTTCTTCTTTTTTCCCCCCCTCTTATTATCTGCATTACATTTACTTCTTCTGATTTAGGAAGGACAGGAATCCCTTTCCTGCACACACCCCCAATAGTTTAAGACTTGAGTCATCCTTTTATTTAATATCAACAAACAAACCAGCCAAATTTGATACTGGGTGAAAATGTAGCTACCAGCATAGCAGAGCTCAGCTAAAAGGACTGTCCCCAGTACTTCCAGCCAGGGGACCTGGAAATACTTCCCAGCTGCTATGACTGTTCTGCCTGTGAGTCAGGATGAGTCCCTTAATCTCCTTTCATTCTTTGATATTCCCAGGGAGAAGGCCAAGGTGTGTGCAGGCTAGGAACATGCCAGAGCATGCTGTAAAAGGTCTGGATGATCTCAACAAGAAGGCACTGGGCTACAGGGTACAGGCATGGAGTGTGACATGGATTTTGCTATTTCCAGCACTGGAATGGGGCCTCTTTTTTGCCCAAAGGATAGGAATTCACACTACAGAAAATTAATTTCCAAAGTATGAGAGTTAGTGAGCATTAACTAGCATTAATGACTTGTACCTACTACTAGAATTTTGTCGTCATACCCAATAAGATTTTGAGTTTTGCCAAAAAATCTGTTATTCTATGTAGTCTTGGATCAGGAAGCGAGGTAAATAAATATGTGCAGAACTTCCCATCTCGGTGGCATGACCCAAGTGATTAAAGACAGAACTGTGTTAAGACATGTGTGCTGTCAAAGCTTACACTAAGTCAAACCCATCCACTAGGTAAATTTTTCATTCACCTTAGGGATGATGCACCAACCATGCAGATCTTAAGGCTATGAGTTAAGTTCCCCTGATGCTGATGGGAATTTTAACCTCAGTCAAGGAAGTGTCTAGGCCTGAAGGAGCCTAAAGACACCAATAATCACTAGCAGGTGATGATTGTCTGTGTTGAATGATCCCATTTAAAATCCTGCCAGGCATCTATTTGTCTCTTCAGCTCCTTAGTTACTTTTGTGTATCTGGCCTTTGTTATTTGGAGAGTCTTTGGTTTATTCTTCTTTCTATAGTCTTTTGTCTTTGAAGGATTGATTTATTGCTATCTGATATGAGCTACATAATCCAACAAAAATGCCTTGTCTCAACAGTTTATAGTTCTGCTTAAGATTTATGTTTCATCTATCCTTCCAAGGAAAGTACTTGCTTTTTCTTCTTCACAATTTTAAATGTTTGCCTGTTCAGAAATAAAATCCTCTCTTAGGAAAGGAAGTTAAGCTGAAGTCTGAATAATTTTAAACTCTGAGATGGCTCAATTTAGGCTGTGCTCTTTGTAACATAAAAACATACACATTCCTTGCTACCCGTGTTCCCCAGTGCATTTTTCCTAATGCACTCAGATTGTTCCTACCCTGCACTCCAGCTCTTCCTCAAAACTTTCTCATTTTTGCCCTGACTTCTCTTTTCTTTATTTAAAACACTGGCCAACACGATTTTCATTGGTTTAACCCTGTCTTTGACTCCCTCTTGAATCTCTAGGACTCTTTCTCCCACACCTTGGGATGAGGGTTCTACCTTCAGCTTGTGTCTAATCCTTTCCTTGTTTGTTTAATTTCTTATCTGACACCTTTCACTCATCCTTGGTCACACACTGAAATCCCACAGTACCCTGGTTTGGAGCCCTCAGTGTGCTGGAGAATTGTAATTTGCACCAAGGGCTGGCACCAAGAACAGAACCAGGTCTTCCAGATCTGGATATTCAGTGAACTGACAAGGCTTTGAGAGGGGGGAAAGGGGACCTGGGCTTTTCTTCTGCAAATGTTCTGGCCCCAGCTGTTGTGTCTGGGAGCATTTTGCTCTGGAAGATGGTCACATTTTAAGAATCCAAAATAATTTTCAACATCCTCCAGTTCATGGATACACTCACAAGTAAATAGAAAAAGAAGGCCATGCATGCAGTATTCACACCAAGAGAACTCACATTCAAAATGCTGTGGAAGTGAAAAGCTTCTGAAAAATCAGGTGACCTTTCTATGGACCCTTGACTCACCTATTTAACTACACTTTTCTTGCCTCAGCTACTTTTCCTCAAAGGCACCAGAAGTTCTTCAGCCTCTATGTACCTCAGCAGAAGGCACAGATACTTGATGTCTTTTAATGATCAACCTATTAAGTTTGATAACACTGACCTCTGCAGCAGTGCTTACTAAGCACAAAATATGATAATATTAAACATTTTAAAGAGGATTTTTTTATGTTACATTTCAAACCAAGTACTTCTGATTAAGGCAGTCAGTTCAATTCCTACCACAGTTTACATCTAAACCTTTTTGAGGTTTATAATAATCTCCTACACCTAAAAAGAGAGTGGTGACTAACATTAAGTGTGCAAGCAAATATTCTTAACCCCAGAGGAAAACCAAGGTGGGCAGGTAGGCTTTGCTGCTCTCAGCTAAGCTACACATGGGATTTGTGATGTGATCATTCACGTTTACGATGAGTGTCAATCCAACATCTGCTCTTACCATATTGGACTGTGAATATTTCAGATCAACAACTGAAATCCAGATGTGTTTGTGTCATGAGCCCTACGCACTCTACTTGAAATGATTTGTCTTTAAAAACAGAATTAGGGATGCACTCACGCTTGCAACAGCATTCTGAAATGTTCCTCCTGCAGAGCAGAGCCTCTGTGGGAGAATTCAGCCACCTGGGCCCAAAGTCCCTGACATTCTGGGCAAGAGGCATGTGCAGATGGGGACTCCCTCCCTTCTCAGAGCAACAGCCAGAAGGAGAAGACAAACCACCATCACATTCTGCACCATTATTTTCCCCACTTCTAATTTGATTCTTGCATTAATCCCCCCACCCCCCCCGCCAAGGATAGCATAATATCATCGTGGTTCATACATTGAAGAAAGGACTCTTGACAATAAATCAGAAGGCTAAATATGATTTATTAAAATGACTCCATAATTCTAGTATTTTTTTATATTTGTTCAGCAGACTTCATCCAGGCAATGTCTGAATGCTTACAATATCAGAAAGATTACAGTTTTTCAGCTCTTTCTCTCACTCTCAAGGAGGAGGCCGAGGAATTCTAAAATGTCCTTGAAGAACAGATATTTTGTTTACAGAAAGCTTATACAGAATAAAAGAACAGCAAAAGGATGTTGTCTCATGGGAAAATAGATCAGAAGGCTTACACACAGAGAAACTTATGCTCATAGCAACAGCATGACACTTTATATATGGTCACAAAATCAACAAAAGACATACTTATTTTATCCCCATGTCTCTCTACACAGCTGAGTAATTTTAAAATGGTTTTTACAAGCAGTACATGCGTGACCTGCTAGACTTTATCAATTACCCTGTCTTATTTCTATTTTTACTATTCAAGTTGAGGATTTCCATCCTGATCACTGGCCTCACCTGACTTCCCTTATGTAGGGAGCAAAAGGGGCAGGATGGGCTATGGAGCACATCACACAACCTGGGCATAAAGCTGCGAGGGTTTTCAAAACTGATTTTATAATGAGGACCATGGGGTTAATTCAAATGCTAAACGGGGAATTTCCTGATGCTTTAACATCCTTCCCCAAATGCAGTGAATATCTCTGGTTACAGCAGGGGAAAGTTGTTGTTAAGGTTTAACTCATATCAGAATGTCTTAAGATCAATTATCTTTTTATTTTGCTTTTTTCTTCCACCAAGCCTGGATTCTAGCTGGTGCTTTAGATGGGGTTCACGTGCACACATGCAAGAGCCACACATCCAGCTGTTCATATGTATATGGAATCAAACATGGATGCCTGGACTGGTCCTCAACTTCCAAAAAAATAGATATTCACAGATTTGACCAACTCTGTTTGGAGTTTAAGGTATTGCCACTTTCAAAGGAAAAGAGAGGGAGCTCGTTGCCCTGTGTGTGGTAAAACACAGAGAATTGCTCTGTCTGCCATTAGCACAGCCCAGCAAAGCTCTCAAACTCCCTGTGCCAGAGAGCTTAAAAACACTGTACTGAGGAGGGGAAAAAGACAGCACAGACAGGGAAGTGCTCACCATAGTCAGGGGACTTACATTTATCCATCTGGATTACTACTGTGGTTATTTTCCTAATTCTGCTCCACAACACATTTATTGGGTCACCTTGTTTCGATGTGTGTAACTTCAGAGGCATGTCCCTTGTTTATTAAAGTACGTGGCACTTCCCATGTTCTAAGGAGAATTTATATTTTTAGACATGAGCCTGAGCAAAGGTGCTCTTAAGAAAACAACTATAATCAATCAGGAGTATCCTGACAAATAAAAAATTCTCTGGAAAATACTGATTCATGGAATCCTGCCCTTCTTATTCTATTTTGTTTTTGGTAGGAAGAAGGTTAGAGAAATTATTTTTTGAACTCTAACTTTTTTGTAAGAAAAAAGCTATAGAGAATAAAGACATTACTATATTCACCTGAGACACAGGAGACCCAGATTCAACCTGGAGCTTTATCTGATTTAATTTTGGCCTCAGCAAATCCCAGGTGAATGTCATGACCAACTGCATACATCTCAGCCTTTGGTATTGGCCTGGAGAATTCAGGGAGCTAGAGACATTAAAAATGTTCCGTGGAAACTCATCAAGAAGTCAGGACAATGGCAGGAGTGGGATCCAAATCTGCAGAAATAATGGGAAAGAAAAACAGGTGCAAAAAGAAATTTGCCAAAATGAAAGAGATCTCATCTTACCACATGTCAGTCAGAAAATGCTCTAAAACAGTAAAAAGCTGTGTTCCTCTACTATAAAACCTGGTAAAATAGTATGTCTTTCATGAGATGTGAAATCCCCACTTATGGTGCTAAATAAGATTTAAACCATCTTCTTGGGAAAAAAAAAAAAAAAGGACCATTAAATTCTGATATCCCCAAGTCTGAGGAAAACTCCCAGTAACATTATTGAGAATTTTGTCTTGATGAACAGAGATTCTGGAGTTCGGGAGGCAGCCCTGAAATTTCAGAGTAGCCCAGAAATTTCAGGGTCAGATCTCTTCAGTACCACAACTGAACGCAAAACAACCAAGCTCAAAGGAATCACCCAGGAGCCTGAAATTCTTCTCCTACCCCTAAGGCATCATGCAGCAATATACAAGTCACAAATAGCACGTGAGATTTGCCTTCTGTTTGCCAAGTTCTGGGCTCCTTTGCTGCTCCAGACTATTGTGCTATCACACCAAATGCCACCACGGGCTCAGAAAATGCCATAAGAAGCCAAAGCCCATGGTTTCTCAGTCCCTGCATTTCCCACGCTGCTTAGATTTGCTTGTCACTATTTTCCTGCTTGATAACTGCAGGGATGAGAATATTAGGAGTGGCAGTCTAATCAGTGACCACTCTGGGCATTCACCCTGTCAGAGCTGAAATCTCATGAATGAGCTGCAGTGGGTCAGTGAGGAGCTAACACATCAACCAGATCTGCAACAGGGCCCTTCCTCCTCACACACCCAGCACAGAGATGAAAGACATACAATAAAACAAATTTTAAAAATCTCAAGCCAAAACCAAGCAAGGATCAAAACTCACATAACAAAAAATATTGTTATATTTTCAGCATAGTGAAAATATAACAAAATATTCGCTTATTCTTTAGACACAGTATCAGGCACATATTGCACTTAAGAGATTTTTTTTTTGGAGAATCATAGCAAGGATCAGACCTTTTCTCTCACAGTGAATCCAAATATCAGATGTGCACAAATCCTTATAAATCTCATCAATAACTATTAAAAAATCAATCTATCTATCTCTCTCTTTCTCACTATCTCTCTATCTGTCTATCTATCTATCTCAAACCCCACAAGTACAAGTAAATGAATTCAAATGTTCTCATTGCTCAATTAATTCTCATCCAGAGATGGGTCTGGGCAGCCATGGCCCCAGTTCAACAAACCACTTAAGCATATGCTTAAAACAAGCTCTGGATCAATTCCCAGTGAGGATTAATGCATATTCGTAAATGCTTCACTCCTTTGGAGACCACAGAATGAAATATTGCTGGAAAAGCCTTAAAAAGTAAAAGCACAATTTAGTCACTGGTTTTTAAATTAGCTTAAGCCACACTGAATATTCCAGACTCAGCAAACTCTTCACAGACAAATGTTTATTTTCATTCTATAGCACCTTGTGCAATGAAATTAAAATTTCAGAATGTAGCACGGGGTGGCCAGAGGGAGAGATGAAGACAGAAGGTGGAGGTTAATGCAGAAGGACTGTCTGAGGTTTCCAAGTTCATTATAATAGAAAGCACAAAAATGGGATGGCCAAGCCAGTAAATAATGATAGATCAATCTGCTGCTATTTCTGCAGCTCTGCAAGATGTACATGTCCTGACACTCCTGTTTATGTATTAAATTGAGAATGTGAATTGATACAAAGTGAAAGGTTTTCTTTCCCTCAAGCTTCTTTTGTGCCTAGATGGACGGATGTTCACACTCCACTTTTTTCCTTTGGTTAACCAGAGAAATAAATTCTTGATTAGACCCACATTATTCATGTTTTGCAGAGAATTTTTTGCCTACACATACAAGTCCTGCTGGGGTAAGCCAGCAGAGACCTATTGACTTAGTGTCGTAGCAAATTACATGGCCCTATAGTCAGATGAAATATTAACTCAAGGGACTGATATTTTCACTGGATCAAAGACCCACTAATGAGAAGCAGAACACCAGTTTTCAAAGAGGGTTTAAAAAGTTAGAACAAAACACAGATAATTTAATATACTGCAAAAGTTGCAGTAACTTCCTGACAGTTTGCTTGCCTACAAACCTCTTAGCCCTAATTTATTAACATGTGCTGCTGTGCCAAGTTCGTGTCATAAAGGATAGATGCTGTGTGCCCACGCTCTGCTTGGAACTGCATAAACATGATCATCAACTAGATTTGACATCATAATCAAAACAATGAAAATAAGCTAAAGGTGGCAGGCAATATCCAAGAAAATGTATTAAGAAACCTCATGTACCTTGGGAAAAATAAAATTTGTCTCCACTGATGGAGGGAAGGACCTGTTTTTTAAAGGAATTCAGGTGCTTAAAGGAGCAGATGGGTGCACAGTGGGATTTTTAGAAGCTCTTTGATGGCAACTCCCACTGAAATCACTGTGTATTAGGCAGCTAGGTATTTTGGAAAATTCACATTACCTGCATCTTTAAGCACCTAAATACCTTTAAATATTTGGCCCAAAGACAGCTTACTGCAACGTCATAGGCAACAGAATAGTCCCTGCTCAAGGGAAAATAGTCTATTGTATGGTCAATTAATTTTCTAGCAAGAGAAATCCATATAAGCAATTTATAAGAGAAATTAGGCCAGAACTCCTGAGCTATGACTTCTAAACAGTATTTCATAATTGAAATAAGAGATCTGATACACCAAGAATCTTTTTTTTTTTTTTGCAAGATTATAAGAGCAATGATCAGGTAAGAGCACAGATCAGGTGCTCACCCTAAACTGAGCACATCCAGAATCCATGGGCTTCAGTCCCACTGAAGATAAATGTGGTACCCTGGTGTTTGTGAAGGATGTCAGGGGCTGGTTAGTGCAAGGGCTACAGGAGGGACACACCCCCTGTGGAGAAGGCAGGCAAATGCTCAGATGTGACATTTGTCTCTTTGGGCTGGGAGAAAGACATCGGCAGGCACGGGTTCTGCCCCCTGGAATTCCAAATGTGAACGTGTAGGATTTTTCAGGACATTTATGTCCAGCACTGTGAAGGGGAGGGGGCACTGCAGGTGTCACAGAGGTAAGACACTGCTTCTAAAGTGGCTCACTGCCATTTCGTTTTCTAATTCCACCTGTCCAAGGAGACACTGAAGAGATCCAAGATAGCAAATCCCACACGAATCCTTTGACTCCTAATTCAGGTGTAAGAGTCAGAAGTAAAGAAACCCATCTACAGCCTGGCTTGCATCCAGGCTTTGGCCTGTTAGCCTGAGGTCCAGGAAACCAAACAAGTTTCTTGGCTTACCTTTCACAGAAGAGGCAAATAACAGTTCTAGTGCCACATCATGCCACCTTTCAGTTGCAGAAGAAGATTTCTCCTGCATCACCAATCTGTGTATCCAATCCAAGTCACTTCATTTAAAGTGGAAAAAAACAAGCAGTGACAGAACAGGGCCCTTAGACTAAGGCTCCCAGCATAATGCAGCCACAAGAATTTAACAAGTGGGATTTACTTAACTGGTCACTAAGTGTTAGCATTGCTCTAAAGATCCATGGCTGAAAGTGTTTCTCTGGCTATAAAGAAACAGAACCGAGGGAGCAGAGAAAATGCCTGCCAAGCAAACTCTCTCCCTTTTGTTTAATAGCTCTCTTCAGACTTGTAAGCCTAGAAAAAAAGCTTCATTAAAGTTAATGGACAAATCTTCCACGAAAAAATTAAGCGCTTGATTTTTGGTCTGAGCACGCAAAATTTCTCTTCCTTGCTGGGTTCACCCCAAGATAGCAATCTTCAGGCAGAATTACACAAATATTGTCAGCTCTCAGGCTGGCTTTGTGTCTCAGACCTGATGAATGACTGGCAGAGTTCACGGGCCAGGTTCACCAGCCTTGTAAGTGGGAACAGCTTCACTGAAGTCAGTGGGAGGCCTGAGCACATTACAGGAACCTTCCATAAATAGAACAGAGCTGTGTCCATTCGTACCAGAAATGACTGCACATTCTGCCAGCAACGTTGCAGAGAACATTTTTCACCCTGTAGACTTCAGGCAACCCATTCCTGAAGATACCATACAAAAATACTGCCCCCAAGTCACTTCCTTAGCTACTGCCATGGCACCCCTGCCCTTTAACATCTAAAATCCCTCTAACACCCCAATGCCAACCAACTTTGCTATGCCCCCAGCGTGCTGCTGTGCTTACTTTTCAATAGGTGACTCAGGCACAGATTGTGACCTTCACCAGCTGAGTTGATGGGGAGACACAGCAAGGTGCTGGGACAAAGAAAGGTGAATACCATCCCTTATATAATGTATTTAACACTCAGCCTTTACCCACATTGAGCATTTCACAGAATAAATGCTTTAAATATGTTCTTTATACATTCACAGTAAAGACAGAAAACTTAAAATTTAAAAAGCTCAGTTGAGAATCCACGTTGCCATTTTAGATGAGGTTTTAAATGGGTGGCCAGATAAAAAAGGCTACATAACTTCCACCCTAAGCTGGGCAAAATTGCAGCCAAGGATAGGACTCTGCACAAAGACAACTGCACTCAAGTACCACACCTGAGGTGAGACATAGCAAACATAATCTGCAGCTCCCATTTGGGTGTTGCAAAGTGTAAAAACAGCATTTGAGATGTCCTGTTCTTGCCAGACACGAGTGATGCAATCAAAGATAAAGTATCCTGCTGTGAAGGCTGCAGCTCATAGAGGGAGCACAATGTAACAGAGACCACTTACACAACATGACACCACTGACTGCCCTTGGAACAAGGTTGGCACAGACCCCTCTGGATGAACAAGGAGCAACAACAGCTCATTAATGGACTGTTTCTAAAATGTTACATAGTATCTTATTATAATATCAGTATGATACTGCTATCTGCTGTTTATTCAGACTAATACAGTTAAGAATAGAAGAACAGATGGATTTTGCTGTATGAGTGACCTGTTTTGGCAATTTTCAACAGTACATAAGAAAAGTGCATTGTCTCATGGCTTGTTTGATCACTTTCTCTTCAAGTGCAATAGCAGGAAATTCAGTAAAATACTCCAAGAGAGATTTCAAAAAACTGAGAGGATTTAAGGGATCTATTGGTGGCACTATCAGGCTGCTCAGCAAAACACACAATACTTTAATACAGATTGTCAGCTCTCCAGCTTATAAACAGAGACCAAGAATATGAGTCTGAGGATCCTCCTATGAGGAGGCTGAACAGAACAGAACAGAAGACTGAACACTTTTGTAGTCACAAGGAAAACTGACTGTCTTTGACAGAAGAAAAAATTAAAATTTTGGGAGGGTTCACCTTAACAAACCTCATGTTTTTCCCATCAAAATTAAGGGGGAGAAATCCAATACTTTGCTGTACAAACTTAGCAATCCAGACTGAGAGGTCTAGGTGCACTACAAGAAGAATGGAGTGCACAGGGACCTGATGTTTGTGGCTTTCCATTTTGATCCTCGGCATCTCTTGAAGTTTCTGCAAAGTTATTCTAATTTATCCCCCAAAACACACTGACCCAAACAGACTGTAGGAACCAAGGCTCAGATTGCTATAGAGTTCTAAAAGTTCATGTCTTGTCTGACCTTCTGGAGAGTTGATTGAATATCTGCTTTCCAAAGTTGAGCTCCATGTTTTAGGCAGAATCTCACCACAATGCAAAATCTAGTTTATGTAGACTCTGAATGTTTCACATTTTACTTTCAAATCCCAAAATTTGTTAACACTGACAGTAACAAAATATCCATGATGGTGACATTGCAATCCTGGAAATAAAATGCTGCAAGGCTTCAGAGCTCCCAACAGTCTTTAAATATGGAGATGAGTATGCATGAGCCCACGACACACAGAGGGAAATGTTATTAGCTAATAACAGCTTTCATTCCCCATCCCAGCTTGGGACTCTGCTCCTTGTGAGCAATCCTGGTCACTGCAACTTTCATGTTCAGTATTCCTGCACTTTGGGACAGCCTTTTGTTCTGCTCCTCCCACAAGGGCTTTCCTAACTGAAACAGTAAATATGTAATTGTCATTAAAGAGAGGCCGGCCAAAGGAGGGAAATGAGTAAGTGCTAATACCCATCATGCTAAGCTGGGTACTCTGCTTCTTAACACCACAGTGAGCCAATGGAATAATTAAAACTGATCAGTGTAATTATTTCAACATTAGATGCAGAACTTCAGATCAGAAACTGAGCAGCAGCAGAGATTGCTGGAAAGTCAGTGTAAGTATCCCCATCCCTTGCCTGTTGGTAAAGTGCTGAGAGAGAAGATAATATTCTGATTCATAGGGTGGTAAAAGTACTCCAGCATTTTCCAGTAGGCTTCTCTGCAAAGCTACCATGCCTAAAGTGAACTTGAAAAGGTGTTCTTCAAGAACTCCACAGTAAAAGCAAAGGGAGAAGGATTTTACTGCTTTTTTCCAAAGCATCCTAGCACCACTTGACAATTTTTTGTCACATTGATTCAAATTCACTTTTTCCCCTGAGAACTATAAGAATTCATCAGCTTTCCTTATCTGATTTCTGCTGTCAAACACATCAGAAAAGATGTACCTCTCCATAATTCAAACACTTTCCTGCCTACCTTAACTGTGTGTCTCTTTTCTGGATGTAACACAGGAAGAACGGGCTGTCTCGAAGGGAGACTTGCCCTGGAAGTCCTTATAAGGCAGGTGTACATGATTGCTGAAGGGTAAGTCCCACACATAATTCTTCTGTCATCAATTTGCTTTGCATCTCCGTGCCTCATGACAGCCATTTTAAAGGCCTGGTCTACAGGGAATATTGCCATGAACTTCCTTAGACTCTGCAAGGAGTGACAGGAAATCTATACCTCCAAGAGTAAGTAATTCCAGCTGTTTCAGGAGAAAGCAAAATGGTAAATTCATGCTCTTCAGAAGCAATAAAACAAATCCTGATTTGGACAATTGTCTTAGCACAGGAGTTGAGAACAACTTCACATTCCTGCAGAAGCCAATTAAAATCTCACATATTTCCATTTGCCTTTAACAACTTCCAGTGAGCTGATAGGAAGCTCTGTTGGTAACAAGAAGTTGGTGTGTCAGATAGCAATTGCTGGGAAAGAGTAGATGTTCATCTCTGTGCTTCAAGGTTCATAGAGCTCGAACAGACTGCAGACCCTGGAGTTTGGATGTGTGTGGATTTTTGGTTATTCTGACTCTGTCCCCAGTGTTATGCAGAAAGAATCATTTGTGCTACATCTTCAGGGATTAGGGTTCTGCAGCTCTGCATCTCTACCCTTTTAACTCCAAATGTCACACATTGCTAAAGAAAATCTTTAAAAACACCTAAAATTCGGTCTGCAGCACGGGATTGCTTCTAGACGGCAGCTTTCTGAAATATTTTCATCCCGATATGCTGTGGTACCCACTGAAAGCAGTAGAGATAAAGAAAAANAAATATTGAACAAAAAAGAAATAGACAAGGATGTAAAGGGAAGTAAGACAAGCCAACTGTAATGAGGAAAGATGTTCTTACCCTGATAAACTGGGGGCTTCTGATAAGAGTTCACAGCTGAGTGGTGTGAAAATAATGTAAGGTCATTGAAGCCAAGGCATGCCTCTGCTAAATAACTGTTGCTTATTTTGCTTGCCCAGCTTCTCCAGGACTGTGTAGAGTGTACAAAATGCATCCTGTGCACTGGATGACCAGTGAGCCAAATCCCATTGTCCACTGAGCAGCCACAGAGCTGTCCCCTTGCTCTGCTCCCACATTTAAACCAAACCAACAGCCAGCATCCCTAAACTTCATTGTAAACATATGGATGCCTCAGAATAAAGTTGTAGTCAGGTAGGTGTACAAAGGAGATGCTAAGCTTGGTTCTTTCCATAGAGGATAAACATGATGGAGGGGAGTGTGTGCATTTGTGTGTGGTGTTGGTGGGGAAACTACAAACCTCTGTCATCAATTAAATCAAATGTCAATCCCATCAACAGAAATAAAGAAAAGGAATAGGAAAAATAAATAATAAGTTTTTCCATTCTTCTTCATATTCTCTCAGCATTCCAGAATTTCTATAGTGGAGATTTACCCTCTTTTAAAAGAAGAAACTTCCTAAGATATCTGATTCTACAAGACTTTTTCAGGATTATAATTATTCAAACAATTTCTCACTTAGTTAAACAACTGCATATTTTAGAAACCTGGCATTCAGTGCTGTATATTATTCCTTGATGCTCTCAGCAAATATAAAGTTATGACTGTATGGAAAAAAGCCACTACTTCCCCACCATCCCAGAAAAATCCCTCTCAAAAGCTGGAAGAAAGTAACTGTGTTTGAGAGATGCTACTTTTGCCTTTCTTTTCCTCGCCCTTTTTAGACAAATAGACTTGATATAATCCTACCACTGCCTACTGCTGGCTGAAGCCCCTTTTGTTAAAGTCAGAGAGAATTAGAATAAGGTTTTAAAAAAAACCTGGGAATAAAAATAAAACAATCACCCAGCAAACAGGGTAAAAAAGAATTGCAAGCAAGTATTTGTATCAGTAAACTTGAAAACCATCATCTGCTGTCTTTGCTTAATGTCAATAGTTACTGATGTCCACTTTCATAAATATCATCTTGTAACTGGCTTTTCATCCCTTTCCACACACACCACCCCTCCCCCTCAACAAGCACTCAGTTGTAATACATGGGAAAATTGAGCTTGGTAAGTTAAATTTCAGACTGTATTGGCAAATCTTAAGAGATTTCCACACAGGGCTGGTAATTTACACTGATAGCTAATCTGACCATTAAAGAAGTTATTCTGGTCAATGAATTAGTTTGTTTACAAGTAAAAGGAAGCAGTAACTGTGAACTAAAGTGCTATTTGAATATTCCTTATTTACAAACTCTGGTTCAGCAAAGCTTACACTGGTTACATTTGATTGGAACTGATTCTGTGGTGCAACCCAAGTACAGGTTATTTGTATCTAACTAAAATTACGTATTTTACTAATAAACTGTAACACTGTACTCTACCTCTTTCCCCCCAGATTTTTAAGGGAAAAAAAATCCATAAATATACATACGTTGTTGATATGCCTGAAGGCCAAATGAATATACTTAGTCCTACTTGAAATAAGACAGTGGAATGTGCTGAAATCTTACTGAAGTAGCTAGCAAAAGGCCTGAGGAGCAGAACACAATAAGCGTTCAAAACCATCTCACAATGTAATAATCAATGTGTAATATGAGCTAGGGGTTAGTTAAATAAAATGTGAAAGCTGTATTAATGAACCCTTTCGCTGTCCAACACAGCATTTCATTTTCTTTCATAGGCTGCATAATGCAGGGCTTGGGAATAAATTATAGATGAAACCCCCATCATATGTTTATAAATACACTAACATTAGCATTTTACTTCCTCATAAATCTGCACCAAACATTCAGGCACAAGATAGAAAGCCCTGTAAAACAATGATATATTCTCTGCTTGCAAGACTTGCCTAGTGGCCCATTCATTTTTACCGCTGTTCTTCAAACATTACTTTCTTCGCTCATGCCCCCTCATTTAAAATCCATTTTAATTTAAAGATGTTCGATGCAGTCCTAGTGGTACATTTACTCATCCTGGTTATACATCATGGAGCAGGGAAAAGAAAATTGTTTAATCTAGAGATACGGTTCACTGTGGTCACCACTGAACAGTGGAGTAATTACCAGATCAGCTCCGCTAAAAATGCACTCAGGGTGTTCTGTGACCTATCATCTTCTAATCTGCATAGTGAAGTATAGCTTCATAACTATAAATTGCTGACTTAATTAAAACCAGGACCTTTCTGTCATTTAATTACAGGGAGAAAGGTTATTGCTTAAATGCAATTTTCCAAATGTGATTTCTTAACAGTTATTAACTGCTTCACCATCATTTATTGTTTCAGATTTTTCAATTTGAAAATAGTCCCTGTGACAGAAGTAATGACTTCATGAAAAACTCAATCTAGATGGAGCTGAGCAGACCCATTTGTTTCTCGTAAGTGGAGCAGACAGAAAACTTGAAAATGTCACAGGAGGATGCTGTGATTGCTCCACTTTACAGGAGTAATTAAAAACCAAAAGGTTGTATTAAAGGTGAAGAGAGGAGGTTTATGACAATATCCAGGTTTTTCCCCTTACCAAAATATTGTCTGTGCCTCTTAGGAAAGGTTTGGTTAATAATTAACAGTTTATCTAATCCAATACACAATGCTAGTACCAGTGCACTAAGACAAGCCTGTTAGCTCTGCAGTTTTCTATTCATCTGCCAAGAGCCTCCTTAATCTGAACATAGACAAGTTCCATATAATTTCCCTCTGCATACAAAGCTTTTGATTTCCAAGAGCTGTTGTTTCCATGAAGTGTGTAAGTGCATTTTAACTAAAATTTGAGTGGTGGCCCATGGTCTAAGACACACCTTCTCATCCAAGAATGGACTTGATTCTGCAAGGCCACTTTTACACCAATCTGAGTCCCACGAGAATAAAAATCAGCATCAAGACCTCCCCTGCAGAGTGCTGCATGAAATTCTGCTTGAAGGACTAACCCTGACCATTATAACTCACAGGAACAGCTAAAACCTGAAAATCCTTTTGCAGGGTACAAGGCAAATACAAGGCAAGGTCCCTCTCCCAAAAAAAGAAAAAAGACAGAAAAAAGAGAGACAAGAAGAAGAGAGGGGGAAAAAAAAGAAAAAGGAAGAGAAAAAAAGAGAAAAAGAGACAAAGAGAAAAAAGAGGGAAAAAGGAAAAAATATGAGGGAATAAAAAGATTTAAAAAAAAGAAGAGAGAGAAAAACACAGATGCTTGTTGTTGCCAGGACAACAATTTCTTGCTCCCAATAAGAACATATTTTTAATCTGAATTTTCCTTGCATCCCCTTTTGTCTAATTAACAGTCCTTCCAAGATATATGTGAATTTTACATGAAAGAGGTTTTGCAGATCAATGGAAGTTTATTGTTCAAGAATACCTGAGGAAGATAAGAAGCTTTCTACCAGGCAGTCACACTTTCCTTTCCCCTTGTGGCGAGACTCTACATTCCCATAAAGTTTCCCTGCCATCACTGATGGGGGCTTTAAGGTATTGGAGGAGCTGGCAGTGGATACAACAGGCAGCACTACAGATCCATCCATTTGAAACATCTTTGTGACCCCACAAGCACATTATAGTCTCCAATTCATTAATCCTTCAACACCCTCATTAGTGAGGAGAGAGCTGCTGCCCCAGCACACTGGAGCTGAGGGATAGAGACCACACCACTATGGTCCAGAACCTTCAGCTCAGGCTAAGGCCAGGAGAAGAGAGAACTTCTTTCCTGAACAAAAAAAAGTAATAAGAATTCCTTTACTGCCCAATTTTCCAAAGCACTCCGCTGCACAGGAACTAAATTGTGAGACTCTGAAACTTGGTGAGAGCTGCTCCTTAGCGGGCAAATTCTGTGGAGCAGTTTGGTGCAGATATTCAGGGTAGGCATGGCGCTGGCTGCACTGCATGAGCCATGTGGCAGTGTTTGCTCTCCCTGCAGCAACACAGCTGAGTGTTGCCCATTCAGAATTTGCTCTGCTTTTACTATTAACACAACAACCAAAATATTTTCAAACCACTTTGTCACCTCTGTTCCAAATTGCGTTACTAAGTAGAATACAAGCTTTTGACTCTTCTCCCCCCACCCTTTTTTTATTGTGAGGACAAATCATGTTTTTGGTTAGTCACCAAACATATGTGGCATTGGTTTTGTTCCCTGACTGGTAGACTTGCATAACTTAGCAATGGAATCAAAACTGTAAACAGACAACATATGTGCATGTACGATGTGCAGTTTGCTTTCAGCTAATGATCAAGCACTCTGGGTTACAGTTTGCCCTTGGCAAGCATCTGTACTAGCATAGCTTGAATCCTTACATGTTTACACTCCACACTGGCAGGGGAGTGGCAGTGTGGCACAGGAAATAGCACAAGGGAACGTGAATTATCTATTTTCAGACTCTGGAGATGGCCTTCGCAAGAATAAAAACTACATGGATAGAAAATCAAAGGGAGAGAGAGAGAAAAAAACCTGGAAGATTTTAAGAGAAAATGGGAAAAATAAAATGCAGCCACTATAGGAAGAGAACAGGGAAGGGGAAAGTGGGATACAGCCCCATTCCCTGGAACAAATATGCAGCAGCTCTGAGCAGAAAGCAGCAGGTACAAGCAGTCTTGACCAGGACTCAAAACCTGGAATTTCCTGCCAGGGCAAACCAGCACCTTAGAGATATATCCTGTGGTCCTGCCTGTTTATTTAGAAAACAGTTGTTACTGCCAGTGTCATGGAATTCTATAGTAGGGCTAATAAATTCCATTATTTTTGTGACCTTTTCCTTGTGCAGAGGAAAGTCTCCTGTCTTGCCAAGAGATCCATCATAGTGCAGGATTATCTCCTAAACAGAACAAGACACCTTCCACCCCCATTTAAAATGAAGCTAGAAATTGCACTATAAGGACACCAGTGCAACTAGAGGAGTTTACTAACAGTTTTCCAGTCTCAGCTCTATACTCAGAACACTTCTGTGTCCTTCCCCAATGCCAATAGCCACGCTGCAGGTGGAGGGAGGAAAGCCAGTGCCTGACACTGCAGACTTCCTGCTGGGTTGTGTCCTGTGCAAGCTGCAGCAGAGCTCCTTACTGTCACATCCATGCTCAGTATGAGTTTTCATAAAGCCCTTATACTTGCACAGAACTCCAAGGAAACTGACATTCTCTAAAAGGGCCCAAAACACAGAATATAACCATGGGTATCTATTGTTTCCAACCCTTCTCAAATACTTTTTTTATCCCTGATGGCATTGTAATTGGGACTAATCTGAGACTCAGAGACCAAGTTCCTAATATCAGTGTACAGGTTCCCCCCAAAGGAGACAGAACTTTCCAGGTTTTGATCCCTCTTACCCAAGTTTAACTCACATTCAAAAGGAAGCAAGCCTAATAAATTCCATGTGGCATTTTTTATTTACCCTTGCAGCTGCTGAGATTCACAAGGCAACAGGACACATTTCACAGTTCAGGGAATTAGAAGAATGAGGAGAGGAACGGATAATGACAATTTCTTTACAAATACTTTAGGACTCAATTCAAGTGAACCCACTAACATCAAACCTGTGTCTTCTTTAACACCTGAGAGATTCTCACAGGTTTCTGTAAAGTAGATACTCTTTTAGTGAACACCAAAATAGTAAGGGATGCCCATAGGTCATTTAAATTTATTGATTTACCTTGGATAAGCTGGGAAGCACCAGTGATCTGCTCTGAAGCAAACTCCTTACGCTCACATATCCAGGAATACACAGTCCTGTTTCACAGACGGAACCAGCTTGATCATGTGAAATAAGACTCTCTTTAGGTAGGGTCTGCCAAAGCAGGTGCTTACAAAAATCATCATGCCATGCTGTCATACGAGCTTTCCATGTTTTCCTATGAATTACAAAAACATGTACGCTTGGAGAAGCAACACATGGATTTCAAACCACACCATAACAAACAGGACATAGCAGCCATGCAGGTTAATAGCCTGAAAATATAGAATGAGCCCTTTTTGTAATCTCCTACGGTTTGCTCGTTTGATTAATTGAGCCCATTCAATTTCCATTTAAGACTATTAAGAAGTCTGTAGCTTTTGCTATTTTTGTCTGCGAGACTCAGCCCGGAGATTTCAGAAGCTTAACATTCTAGCTGCATGTCACTGCAACCATTGTCTCTTGTCACAATTCTAATTCTATGTTCTGATAATAAAATTTCATTAGTGTCTGCACATCCTTTGCCTTACCTTTGAAGCACTGTCTTGTGCTGAAACGATTAGCAGTACTTTACGTCATATCACTTGACTGTTTGACAGCCATTGTGAGTGAGCTAAACAGGGAGAAATTAAAATTTCTGACAATTTCCATTACATCTAAATTGCTGAGAAATTAAGGGATATTTACTTTTACAAATATTAAAGGTTGTTTAAAATGTAAACTGACTTCATTTTATTAGTAGATTCCACAATGTGCTAATTCAAAATGACTACGTGGCCTTATGTGAATAAATTACCAACTCATTTTCCAAAAGCAAAGGACATTTCCTCCAGGCTGCTTTTTGACTGTTTGTGTCAGTAGGAAAAGAAAACAAAAAAACTTATGAATATTTCAGAACAGAAGATATTCCTTGGTGCCCGTATTCCATGCTTCATCTTAACACAATAATGAGGTTATCCCTGTATGATACGATTTTTTTAACAACTTAACAAAAAGCATGCTATGAAGCACTGAGTTTATCACATGATGTTCATTTATCTTGGAGGGGTCCCTCCAAGGGACCCAAAGTCTTGAGCCCAGCTAATCCAGACCATCACACCCCACATGCCTGTCCATAAAATGACTGAGCTTACGTTTGAAAGTAATTTAGATTTTTCTGTTCCTGAGGATTTACATGTTTACATGTCACACTTTCTTCCATGATTTGGTGTTCCCTCAAACCTAAGTGGTCATTGTCCCTGCAGACTTCAAAGGGACATGAGCAAAAGAGGTGGTGAGATGTTTAGCACACCTGCAAGGGCTTGTGGGGTCTCACCAGTCAGATTTCAGACACAAACACACATTGCTGAAAGTCTTTTAGCTGTTCATTTAACCACCCAGAGCTGCAGCTCAGTTGTGGTGATTTAAAAACTGAGTTAGTGCAGCTGCCTAGAGTTATTTAGGTTTCAGGTTGGGAATGAGCAGGGCTAACAATGTCATGACTTTTTTATCTCAGCTGAAGTATTATGGGTGACCAGATGCTCCTGTACATTTTTAACTGCAAGAAAATCCAGTCATGGTTCCTCCACTCTAAAACCTTTCCTTTGATTCCCCAGACCATCTTCCACTTGCCATTCTTTCCAGACTGATGAACTTTCATTTCACCATTTATTAGAGTTTTTCATCTTCAGTTATTTCTGAGACTATTATTGGTGTCTAATCACAGTTTTCTTCACAATTTTTTTTTAAAGCTCTCTGCATAAGGTCCAAAGACAAACACTGCTTCAAAAAGTCCTAGTGCTTTGCCTTGTAGCTACCTCTTTTACAGACTCCATTGTAGACAGCATTCACATGATTATTCTGGGATGAAACCCCAAGTGGCTGCTCACAGTGTGCTGGTATGTTGAATGCAGCTTATTCCACAAAGTCTGGCCCCCATAAAAGAGGAATAATAGTTACCTACCACATAGGATGTGGTAAGGCTTAATTTATTAGTGCTGTAAAGCATTTTAGACCCTTAGAAGAAGGGTGTTACAAAAACATAAAGCGCTATTGCCATAAAACATTTGTCTGCCTGAAAGCCCTCACTGGTCTGCTTGAGAAACAAAGAGGGATGTAGGGAACCAGAGTGTCTTACTAGGCATTTTCCATTAAGAAAAAATGTGCTGCTTTCATT
This sequence comes from Leptocoma aspasia, assembly GCA_013399835.1. Taxonomy (NCBI): domain Eukaryota; kingdom Metazoa; phylum Chordata; class Aves; order Passeriformes; family Nectariniidae; genus Leptocoma; species Leptocoma aspasia. Next base: position 100,704 of record VXAX01000827.1, read on the forward strand.
TATTTGGTGTCAACATACATATTCTAAGACTCTTGTGATGGAGAAGGAGGAAGAGCAGTAAGTCTATTGCAGAAACATTAATATTTGATTAAAATATTACTAGGACGTGGAAAAGCACACAAATTATTTCCTGTCACCCAACCACAAATACCAAGAGAAACAGATCTGCAAATGCAGGAACTTAAAAAATTTTAAGTCCTTTGATTAAAGCAATTCATTACGAATGATGCAAACTGTGTAAGGAATGCTGTGCAAGGATGTGAAAATGAAGAAATATTACAATATTTTTGATGGCTTCATTGTTAGGAACTGTTTTGTTTGGTTGGGATTTATGAGAACCAAGAATCCCAGCAGTAAATGCAATCATGTTTGCTTGCTGCCACCAAAGCTCACTGTGTCTGAAATTCTTTCTTACATGCTTTGCTGAATCGGGACTCCAGTATAGGAAATATACTTTGATCTTGACAGTGGTTCAAGTCTTTTCCTTAAAGTCAAAGCCCATTTTGGTTTTTTTTGCTTTGATGCAACATCAAGCTCATGCACATTCTTTGCCAAAATATATCCATATAATAGGGTTTTAATAAATAGTTCTTTTAACATTCACTTAGGATGCGAAAATGATGAGGTTTGCAAAATGCAGAGAAAAATCACACATATTTTTTTAAAGCAAACACACTGTAAAAACCCCCAAATTAATACTACAACTGAAAGAAAATTAAATCTGAGATAAGCTTACGTGACCAAAAGGCTTTGGGGCAGGACAGTGCAACATGCTAAAGACAGACTCATAACCACAAGCTACATTTAGGAGACTCAAATCACATATGAGTGGCACATTTCAAATGTTCTTCTACTCCTTAAAATAGATATGTACTTACCAGCTGCTGACAAATGGCTACTTTGTAAATGGCTAAAGAAAGATTTCTTCTTGTTCATATTTCATTTTCTTTTCCATTCTATGTCATGTCCAGCTCCTGCTCATTTGTTACTGAGACAAAAATAGAGTTACTCCATGAGAAATGTTGATATTTTTGATCTGCCCAGAAGACAACACAGCATGTGACAGCACATATTTCATACAAGATTTTCATTGAGCTCACTAGAAACCCCCATATAGGTGCTCACAATTTGGGCTGTACATTTCACTTCCAAGAATCAAAGGTTGTAAATCTCAAAGGACCTTTAAGACCCTGGGCTGCCCTCCAGCAAAAAAAACCCCATCACAATATTCCTCCAGCAAATTGGAAAGGTTCAGAGTAGCATCTCAACTTTTGGGAATATACTTAGATCAAACTTCCAAACCTCTTCCAACAATATAAAAACAGAAATAAAACTGGCAGGTGCATCTTTTGCTATGTCCTATAACATAAAAATCACGGGCCACTTCATTGAAGTGATTGGAAGTCAAAAAGATAATCTAAATATATATATATATATTTATCTACAGCCATTCTGTGGCGCCTGCTACTTGCAGCTGGACTTCCAAAACTTTGCTAGGAAACTGGTAATAGTATCTAAACTGAAAAAGCACAAAATGAGCTTTACTTTCAATTCGGATGACATTTAAGCCTGGGATTGTATCCTAGAACACAGCTCTAGGAACAAATCGTTGCAGTAGCTCAGGTGAATTCACTGTGCAATGACCAGCTGCACAGCAACCTGTCTGTGCTCTGCTCTCCCTCACTGGAATTGTGCTAGTGCTGCTCTAGAAATGGACATAAATGTATAGATAAACGTATACTAACTGCATACCTTCCCCTGCTGCACAGCAATGTGGAAGAGTGCCTGGAGAAGGGATTATGCTCAGGATCACATGGACAGACACTGACCTCAGGGCATGTACACCGAGCTACTCCTTGCCCATAAAACCATGGCTCTCTCTAGGTTGAACATGGGATATTGCTACCAGAAAAATGGCAGCACTAAGCTCCCAGGGAAGCTGCAGAATTTATGTCTGTGTCACACCATTGAGCAAGTGGGGGAAATGATGCCTCAGGTTTTAGCTTTTATATTTTTCAGATTCTGTGCTGCCTTAGTGTGTAGTTCTGAGCTTCATATTAGGGGATGGTGAGCTCTCTTCACAGAGTAGGGATACAAAACAATTCCTTCTCTAGCTGGGGACAAATGATCCAAATCTCAGGCCCAAGAGCACAAACAATGTGGGCTGAAGAGAGAAAAACAAGAAGGATGGAACTTCATAACCTAAAGCTGTAATGGGACAATTAATTCCAACATGCAAATGGAGTAGAACTTATAAAAGTGAGATACTCTGTGACCAGTCATGCATTTTGTGACCATTTTGGGCTCATCTTGGGTGTAGCCCTGGCTGGGCTCCTGTACTGCCCACTGAGGCCTTTCAATAAATCCCTCCTTTAACTCCCTCTAGTCTCTGTTCTAGGTCAGCCTTCACAAGGCATCATCTGCCTCAGTGACAGTAGATCTTTGACAAGTTTCTAAACCATGCAAGGGTGGGCAATTCTGCCCCCAGGGCACAGCCCTTCCCCTGCAAATATTGTTTACACAAATAACTTTAGCCCCCAGTTTGGCTGGTGTGCTGCCTGCCCCTCATTGCCAGCCTTACAGTGTCGTTTCTGCCTCTGCTTCACGTGGACTAACAAATTTTAGAAACCCCCCTCCTCCCTCTAATTGACTTTAGCCTTGAAAATTTCAGTCTTAACAGAACAGTTTACTGATTGCATAGTGGCAAATAGGAGATTGTCACTTGTTTTTAAAGTGCTTGCTTTTTACAGTGAAGAGCATGAAGTGTACCAGCAACGTTAACCTTCCGGAAATACACAATATTTAAATTACACTGCTCAGAGCACAGTAATTGAGCCAAACAGACATAAGTTCACATCCACTGAGCTTTCAATGTAGCAAATGCTGCCATCAATCCCTCTCAAGTGCCCAAAGGATGGTTCATATGCCCAGAATGCTGTGTATTTTTTCCCCAATTCTAGCTGTAGATTTAATAAACTAAAAACTTCCTCTTGCAAATTGTACCTCAGCCATGTAATCTAGGGGTAGTCAGATTGTTGGCTAACGCAGACTTTTCTAACATGCTGAGCTGAAACCCTGGGTAAACAATGAAATACCACTCAATACATTTTCTTTGCCACATTCTTGAGCGAGCAGACTGACAGGAGCCTGTGCATAGACCTGATCATACATTTGTTTAACTGCCATGTTTATAAAAAGTCTCCAACTTATTAACAAGGATTTGAAGAAAAGATTAATCAATCACTTCAGAGTCCTCTATCTGATTATGAGCTGTGCCTAGTAACAGAAACAAGACTTTCCACAAAGGCTGTCATGAAGCTTCATCCTTCAGAGGTCCATATTCCTGTTCATCAGCCTTTACTACATTACTTAGAAACAGAATTATAATAAAGGATGACCCACTTGCCTACTGAATTCCTCACAAAAATGTAATTTTTTATCCCTTTTGCAATTTTCCAAACATCTGAATCTACTTTGCACTCATGTAGGAATATTACAGACACCAAAACACTGAGTGGCCACACAGCTGTTGCTACCAGATGTCTCAGCCTGGTGCTGCTGGATCCCAAGATAAATTAATAATTCCTAATATTCCTAGAAAGGGAAGGAGTGTCCTGCCTGTAAGGTAAAGCCAGGGCACATTCTTACTTGTTACACACCACTGCAATGACTCTGGCATCAGGGGTACCCACTAAGATGCTTTATACTAAAAAACCAGTTCAAATTCCAGCTACTTAGTACTGAGTGAAACACCATATATATCTATATGGGTCTATCACAGGTCATTTCTAACGTGTAGATATGACCTATGGTCATATTTCAAAAGGCATCAAGAAATGCAGCAGCTACATTGTTCCCTCTCCTCTGTATTTTGCACATCTTGCACTGAGTTTCTGGACTCACTGCAGTTTGTGGCACTTGTGACATTTTAAGTTCTTATGAGGTAAAGTGTAACCTCTGTGGAGAACCCGCACATGGCACATGAACCACTACTGTGCCTCCCTCATCTTCAAAGCAAGGTGCATTCACCCTGTCTGGAACATCAAAAAGTGCTGTGCTCTCCCTGCAGGGTTACACAGGCACAAAGCAGATCAGGCAGAGACATGGGCAAAAGCATTTACTCATCTAAGAAATCCAAACATCCTTTTTAAAAATTCAGGTCTAAACTATTTTTTGAGAGGAAGTGTCTTATATTTATGAATAAAAGAAACACCTTTGTTATGTGTTCAGAATATGTGGTTAAGAATTTTTTGTTTTATAATATTTTAAAATCTTGCTTCACGGATGAATCCAGCTCTCAATGTGCAGGAAACGAGCAGATGCTCAACATTGCCTATTAACTGTCCTATCAAAATGACACATGGAGGCTTAATAACAGATTTTTTAATAAAAATTTTATAAGTCCAGGTGCAAAAACACATGCTATGTCACAAATAAAAAGGGTTTCCCAATGCCAGCTGGAGCCTGCTTTGCTGGATTTTTGCAGAGCAGGTATCTTGGAGGAAGCTTCGTCCATCTCAGATAATGCCTGAACTTTAATTCTACTTGCTTTGGAAACAAATTATATCAATTATCCCCACACTCCCCCAAACTAAATAACAACACCCTTTCACTCTACTTCTACCTGTGCATACCATATCCTACAAGAAGGAATAACAACACACACATGCATGCACTCTCAATTCCACATTTCTAATGCACAAATCTAAAGAATCCTCTTAAACAAAGTGTTTGGAATCTTATTCCAGAGGCAAGTTTTGCTGGTTTGAGTCTCCCCCTACTCTCAAATTCAGTGCAATATGTCTCACTGTAGGCCAACAAACTCTTCTAAAATAAGACACTTGGGGAGATAGTGATTGTTGGAACTGTAGGGTTTTTTTCTAGAGGAAGTAAAGTTGATGGTCTAGATCCTGATTCAACAATATCCAAATTGACTAAAACAGAACTGTTGTTGAAAACGGGCATGAGCTGAAGTATGTTGTGGAATTTGTCCTTAAATACATATAAATTGTATATATATATATATCTAAAAATATAAATATAAAAGCCTTTAGACATAAAAATCTTTTCCTCCTCCAAAAGCACCCTCATCTCAAAGTAAATCTGTGGTGTAAATAACCCTTACTCTTGATCACTGTGCTCATCTCAAACTCATAAAAACAGCAGTATAATTTAAGAAAAAGTAGCTAAATGCATCGTTTATCACCCTGTCCTTTTTACAAATATTGTAAATTAAAAGGTCTCATTTATTTTCTTTCTTATTCTGGACAGATTTGTATGTGGTATTCTTATTTCTGAAGAGAAAAAACTTCAAAACACACTAAGTCACGCTCCTCAGTTTAGAATAAAACCATCTCAAGAACCTCAGTTATATCTTTGCTTTTCTTCAAACTTTTTCTTCACTGAGAGCTCTTAAACTCAAACGCTAGTGGAAGCAAAAGATTAGCGTTATTATTGTTATCAAGCACTCACGGCGTGTGTAAATTTACTTAGCGCTTTACAAGCGGAGATAAGATATCCTTAGAGTCAACACGAGAGATGCCAAACACGGGGACGGCAAAGAGCTGAGCGTGAGAGGAGCAGGAGGGGGAAGATGAGGGATGGGCAGGGAGCCGCTCCCGGGCACAGGCAGCCGGCAGGGAAGGAGGGAGCGCGTCCGACAGCAGGTGGGGCTGCTGCAGTGCGGGCTGGAGGCTGGGAGGGACCGAGGGAGAGAGGGAGGAGGGAGAGAGGAGGGAGGGAG
>VXAX01000827.1:106898-141648 GCA_013399835.1 Leptocoma aspasia
TTTCTATAAACAAAATATCTGTGTGTTCTTCAAGGACGTTTTTAGATTCCTCTGCCTGTCTCCTTGAGTGTGGGAGAAGGAGCTGAAGGACTGTGATATCTCTGATATTGTAAGCATTCTAAGATTCTTGTACAGGGTGGTGAAGGAAGAAACATCTGAGCTCTGTACCTGGGCACATTATAGCCAAAATCCTCTGATTATGGAGTCATATTAATAAATCATATTAGCCTTCTGAAATTATTGTCAAGAGTCCTTTGTCAATGCATGAACCACGGCGATAACTATATGTTAATCATTAAACTTACATTGTTCTATTGTATCTATTGATTTCACCCAAGCGTGAGGTCCCGAGCCCACCGAGACATCATTTGCAATGATTCATATGTGTACACAATAATTCTGTTCAATTCTAACAATCTTATCACTTCTATGGCCTAGTACGTGTGTCCCAGACCTTATCCCGTGATCTAGCACAGGTACATTTTCTCAGGCCTAACCACCCTATTACACCCATAATTTTAGAAACATTTTAAACCTATGCTATCAAACTCACCTGCAGGAAACTGACGGCTCCAACTCAATGGTCTGGTTTTCACATTGCTGATTTCATCACTCCTGTTGGCCTTGGCAAGCTTCACCCAAAGTCCCGAGTGCTTTTCTGTGTGTGACTAAAACACTGATTCGGAAAGATCCAGGCCAGACACTTGTCCCAAATCTGGACCACATCTCCTGTGGTGAAGCTCCACTGGCTAGTGATACACAGCCAGCCTACACCTATGGGGAGCATACCTGAATGACTCTGAAAAACTGCAGTGCATCTCATTTAGAACACATTGTAGACCAAAGCCAGCTACTTTTAATACAAGAGCCATCTCCATGTGCAGATCATTCACATTGCCCTATCAAATTTAGGAGTATGTAAAAATGATGCTCAAAGTAGAATGCAAGAAAAAGTCATGAGGACAAACCTTATTAGCTGAAAGACTGAGATTATTTTCAAGTCCAAAGGTCCAGTTATGCTGGACTGACTGGGAAGCTGAGCCCTTTTTCAGGAAAAAGAACGGGCACAGAAAGTTGGTGCCTGGTTTAGCAACCCAAACCCACTGCAAGGATGAGGAGCAAGCTCCAGGCTTTGGCAAGTTGGCAGAGCAGAGCCCAGGCTCTGTTCAGCCCTCATTCCTGTGACAGCTTACACAAGCCATGCCACAGGGCACACCTGGAGAGCCCCGGGATCGCTCTGTGCCAGGTGACAGCCACACATTGTCAGGTGGGCTTGCAGGTCCACTTTTCATGGTCTGTTTCTACCTCTTCTGGGGCACTGGCAGGATGTTCTGCAGCGTGACACAGTCTCTGCCAGCACTTTGCATCTTCCAGAATCAGGCACCATGGGGGGGTTTCAACAGTTCTGGTCATCATTTTTCTGGCATGGGCTCATACTTCCAGCACTGGATGGAAACACTGCTTTGTCCTCATCCCTCTCCTGACATAAAGTTGCTTTAGACAAACCTACTCTTCTCTATGCTTGCCTCGTTTTCCATCTTTAGTCTCTTAGCATTGGTTCCATATGTGCTGAGGATGTGTCTGGATGGACATTCGTGTTAGTCATGTAAAACACTATCCCTGTTTCCTGCTAGCTAAAATGAGTGCAGCCCATCCACAGCAGTATGCTACTCAGGACAAGCTGCAAAACTCACCCAAGGCACAGAATAAACTCTGTAACAACTATTGAACTCAGTCATTGCTAAGTAAGCATTCAGTCATTGTGAAATTATTAACAGCTATCTCAAGGTATCTCTGCAAGCAGCACTTGCTGCAGTGTCAACATACCTTGAGATACACACACAAGGTCTCTGGGGACTTTATAAATTGGTTGCTGGCCAGTGCTGCTGCCTCCTCACTGCTGCTATTACCTCTGATGGTTAAATTAAGACAGGCCAACATGCTACAATCACACCTCCATTCTGTCAGGTAGACCTATAGAGATAAAGACAGACCCAAACCAAAGAAAGAGTCCCTGATCACAGCAAGGGACACATGCATAATGACAGGCCAAACTGCAATTTTTCCATAGAACCTAATAATTCCACTCTTTGAAGAGCAGCACACAGAATCAAAATATACAAGAGTGGGGCTGGCCATGTCTCAGACACCCCTGAGGTAGTTACAGCCACTTCTTAACAAGTGCACAGCACCTCATCAGGCCCCGAGTCCCTGCCTGCCAGCCACAGGACAGCAAGGGGCCACAGGGAACAAGAGCAGTAAGAGGTCATGATGCCAAGTTGGGGACTCCTTGACTTTTTTTCTTTTCACTGAATGATGCCACCTTTCCTCACCTTTCCACCACCTGTGTGATGCCCCTTTGCAGGGCCATGCACAACTCCCTGATGACCACAGTGTGTGAACTTGGAGACAGAGTGGGGTTTTCCACTCACACAGGAAGAAATGGTCAGACAGAAGCATGAAGGAGAGTCAAGGTTAGAGTCACTTTCAGAAGGAAAACAGACAGAAGAAAGCACTGCTCTTTACCCAACAAGTTTTACACTTCCAGTAAGATGCCTGGCTACAGGAGAAGCACTCCTCTGGGAGAGGAGGAAGAAGTTGCTGTCTGGAGGATGGTAAGGGCTAGAGACAGAGTTTCAGATTTGCATACACCCTCCTTTGACCAGTGTCTGCCTCACAGCCTCAGCAAAATTGCTACCTCCAACACATGGCCTATTTTCTCACTGACTTGTGTTGCACTGGGACTGCAAGAAGCCTCTGAAACCAGGGAGTCTACTTCTCCCCCACAGCCATTTTTACACCAAGTTAGTGTCACTTTTCACAGCAGGCTTAGTTCCAGTTTGCACTTTGCTTGAGAGCAGCATCTTTCCAGATGCAGCAATGCTGAATTAGTGTCAACATTCTTTCCAGAAGCATCATTCCAAGTAGATGCCTACCCCTCACAGCAGAAGGGTACACTCTTAAATGTGGTAATTAACAGGCAGCACTACAACAAATGTTGTAAACATTAATAACATGAAATCTTTGGTAGATTTCTTGCATCTGCTGGTAGAGGGTTTGTTTTTCATGGGAGACAAAGCAGTGACTGTGTGTAAATTATGCTCATGTCAAGTGTTAAAATGCAATAATACACCACCCTAGAACATGCATAGAAACGACGGCCTTGCTGTGTATTTTGTACTAAAAGCAATAACCTAATCATCAAAGTAAAACTGAATGGGCTGTGTGGGCTGTTATACACCCTCATCACAGGAGCTCTTACATGTTGTTATTTAGAATCAGCAGTTCACATTTCCCTCAGAAAACCAAGACCAAAGGGCACAGAGAATCTTCCTCACTCACATCAGATGAACGCCTGCAATGAAGCCCAGCTATACCCCCTAGAATGAAGTCCATGCTTAGTCCCTGCAGCAGTCAGAGCCACCATATCCAAACAGCAGACCTGGCTGTCCACTCTCTATCCAGCCTGGATATTGCTTGCCCTACCTGTGCTGGACAAGGAACCTCATCTCTGAACAGAATTCCTGAAGTATTCCCGCCTCAGGACACTCCAAACTCTTTTGTGCACTACTTCAATACAGAAAGCTAAGATGAGGCCTTTGCAAACAGAATTTCCTCCGTCTCATCACTTGTGCTTTGAAGCAGTGAAGAAAAATGTCACCGTCTAAACTCGGCTTCTGAAGGTGTCTCTGCCCATGGCAGAGGTTTGGAGTTAGATGATCCCCTAGAGATCCCTTTCAACTCAAACCATTCTATGCTTCTATTGCTTCATGATTTGCCAATGCAACAGCTCTCTTACTCCAGATGTTTTGTCTTATTTCTCCAACTCTGTCCTCTGGAGTTGCCAGGAGAGGACAGAAATTTCTGCCTCTTACCTTCTGGGGAAATCCCTGCTGGGAAGCGTCAGGTGTGGTTTGAAAACTGGCTCAGGTTGCATCTGACATTTCCTCACTGAGGTCACCCTCACAGGAGGAAGTTGACTTTGGCTGGAGCACTGTGTGTTCTGGCTAACCCAACTGGCAGACAAATTCCCAGGGACTCCTGGCAGGGTGAACCAGAGCAGCCAGAGGCTGTACTCCAATATTCAGGAAAGCCTGGGGCAGAGACACAGAGCCCAGCCTTCAGTGCCCCCACAAAAGCCTGAGCCAGCTTACAGGGAGGTTAGTGCCAAGGCTCCTGTACAACAGGGAATCCAGCTTGTTCAGAACAGCGTCTTCTGTGTCACTGCCAAACCCCACAGGATCTCGGGTCCAGTGCTACTCATGCTGCTGATGGTAGTACACATTTATGGGGTCTGTTGTTGAGGCTCTGCCATTTAGAGCTTTGTTCAGTCAAGAAATTCAAGTTGGCTTAATCTTATCGTGTTAATAGATCTAAATATAGACATAAAGAACTTGAGCATACATAAGCACAATGAATATGAGCTCTCATTCATTCCTGCATAGTACACGGTAAATTGCCAGTGCAGCCCTTTGAGCTTACTAACATCTTTAGACTTGGCCTCACAAAGATTACACTCCCCACTCAGCAATTCAACCTCCTCCTAATACTTTTAAAACAGAGGAAAGGCCAAGACCTCTAGAGAAGATGCCAAAGATTGAATGGTTGGCCCTGAAAGCAGACAAACTGCAACAGGCAGCAAAGCAAAGAGGCCATGCCAACAGTGGTGCTCTCAAGGAAAGGAAGCACAGTTTCTGTTCTGGCATCCACAGCACCCAAACACACACACACAATGCAGGTCCCTGCAAGGCAACAGCCAGTATCTGCTTGGAAAGGGTCTTTGCTACTTGGAACTTTTTCAGGCTTTCTTAATGCTGTGGCTTTTCTAAGGATTCCCTCACCCTTCTGGTCATTATGGAAAAAAATAAAATTACTGGGGCCCAGGTTCCTGCACTTACTGGGCCCCAGAAGCTGAAACAGCTAAGAGACAGAATATACTGTGTGATACTTTGTTTTCTTTCTAACAAGAAAGAACTTTCGTTTCCCTCCAAACAACAGTAAGCACACATCAGGAAATGAGCATTTGCAAGGCTGAAATCTCAACATCGAGCATTATTTAAATTTGTAGGGCTATTTACTGTTCATCACACATTTGATACTAACAGTGCAAATGATTTTCTATCAGAACATTTTTTTTCCACTTCAACAAGGAAAACTGCCCCTCCAAATATAAGCACTGCTTGTTATTTTGAGGCAGTGAGGCAAAACATACAGCACGTAGACCACATTTGGCTTGCTTAGCAGATGTCTACAGATCACTTGATGTTAATTTCAACATAAAAGCTATTATATTTCTGGCCTCACCCTATTAGTTGTTAAATAATTATGTATGCTTGGCAGATAAATTCTAGGAACCTTGAATAAAGCCCATCAACCCCAGTCTAGCCATATTTGACACAACAGTTTTCACTCACAGAAGACCCAAGATGTAATGTTTGTTGCCTGTATGATTCTGTCTCACAACCTAAAAGGTAATCCCATATTTACATTTAAATGTAGACTGTATATAGGATGTGTTCCAACGCTACTTCACAGGCAAAGAAGAATGAGCTTGTTTGCTTCACTGACATTTGCAACTATACTGTAGCCAGTTTCAGTTCATAACTCAGTTTATTTAAATCTGCACTTCACAATTCTGGCACTAGTTAATATGTTTTTCCATAGGTGTTTTGGCTTTGCCTATCGAATTTGGCTGTATTTGTAATTGGTTAAGTCCTGGCATGCTGCGGCCTTGTACAAAACAAAACAATAACTGGAAACATAGACTTCCCTTAATTAATATTTTTAAGCAGCTAACCTAACCTACAAAAGTGCTATTTATACACATTCAAAACTGTAGTTGTTGTGTATTCTGCTTGAAGGGTTTGTGAATTCCAAATAGTCAATCTACAACAAAACTTGGAAAAAATATTGAGTGCAAGGCCCTGTATGAAAGGCTTTCAACCAAGTCTTTGGACATTCATATGCTGTTGTCTGAAGAAATTTGGTTGATGTGTTGCCTTTTGAAAGCACATTTTAGTGTAATTATACTTTTTTATCCTTAACAGACAAGTAAGAATTTAAAGATTTAGAAAAAATAAGGAATTTGAACATTCCACTGAGGAGGACTCATTCAATATGTCTATTTCTATTTCATCTGTCTGGTTAAAGGAGCACAGCTTCTCTGTTATCATAGCAATGTACATTATGTCTGCATTTAAGTTTATGTGCAGTTTATGATTTTGTGTGATAAATAAAAATTAGTGATGCAAAAAGGAGCAAAAGGAATTCACATTGCTTCCAGCATACTGCACTTCCTGCCCTAAAAGCTGCGTGGCTTTGCTTTGCATCATTGGCAAAATAAAGTTATTAAGATGCTTTCAGCTGATTTTGGTGGACATGGAACAGACCACTTTGCCCTATGAAAGAGCCAGGAAAGAAAGCCAAGTTTCTCCATTCCCCTGGATATCTCCATTCCAGGCTGCTCTGCAGCTACAGCACTTATGCATCTCTCAGCACCTGACCTTTGCACACAGAGATTTTAACCCTGGGTTAAAAATGTTCAGTGAGAGCCGTGGGCTGTGTTTCACTGCTGCATCCTGGAGGCAGAGGTCGTGGCCAAAAGCAGGGTTTATTGTAGGGTTGGTTTTACAATTTTTATTAATGACAAGCCAATTTCTCTCCACTGATGTCTGTGATAATGCAATGTGTCCTTGAACTTTGTGTCATAAAGTAGCAAAGGTGAGCAACTGCTGAGGCAGAAAAAGTGAGGAGAAAAGACTGGAAAAAAAATCATGTACATCAAATAATATTTGTTAACACTTGCCTTTTTGACATATGAATTTGATGTTATTATTTCCTTTGCTTGTTGATAACACATACTCACCTGTGAAATACAAACTGCCCAGCTAGCTAATAGAGCAGGGTTTCACATGCTGGCAGGTTCCCTTAGTGTGGTTAGCTAGAAGCAAACCAAAAAATCTGCTGGAGAAAAGCAGCACCCTCACTAGAGCAGGGAACCAGTGTCACTAAATCCAACACTAGCCCTATATGTGGCATTAACCTAGACAGATCTTTTCTCATGCACACTTTTTCCCTCTGTGTTGGAATGGTATTGCAGCTCTGAGGGAAGCTTTGCAATATCAGCAGATTCTGAGATGAACTTTTAAGATCTTCAGTTGCTGAGTTTCATTAACAGCAAACACCATTGCTCAGACATTACTAGGTTGCTTGCAGCCTTTTTGCTTTTAAAGATTGTTAATCATACCTCACTCTGTGAGTAACAGCAATAAATCAAAACCATAGAGAGATGCACTTTCACAACAAAGCCACCAGGAAACAAAAATTATGCCTGTGTTGATCCCTACTATCCCCTAGACTTAGGAGTTCAGTCTTTGGACTTCAGTTCGGTCCTGAAGAGACATCCCAGCCAAGGGAAGCAGAGGACTGGATAACTGCAGTCAAGTGTTCTCTCTGACTCTGGTACTGGTCAGAAACTGGACTATGAACAGGATTTCAGAAGGTCTAGCAGTGCAGTTATTACAAATTTTATTTTGAAGGAGTGTGTATCTAACTTGCCAGGGCCTCAGGTATCCCTGTAATTCCAAGGCACCTGTTGTTCTCTTTGATGTGATTTGGGTTTTAAGGAGAGGCCATTCTCAGACAATCACATGCTGAAAATAGAAATGATATATCCATTCTATCCAAAATAGAAAAGAAATATCCATTAAATGCAAAGTAGGCAGGCAGGCAAAATCTCCTACAGATAATTAGGTTCAATAGTTTTTGTCAGATTATTAAAAACTCTGACCTTACATATTTCTTTCTGGTGCAGTTTGTTTTTCTTAGGTAGGCATCCTAACAGATGGTTTTCTCTGAAAGAAATACTCCAGTGTAAATCAGGGGTGTCCATAACTTCAGGTGCTGTGGCAAGGTTTGACAACAAACTGGATGACCTGAACATGGGCACCTTTCAAATTGCACTGCTCGGGAGGCTGGCACAGCTGAACAGTGCTGTCAGTGCTACCATTGGGCACAGTACTGAATTGTTAAATCACAGAGAAATTAGAGGGGAAAAGATTAAACTTTATAATCCGGGATTTGCAGGCAGACCTGTAAGAGTGGCAAACCCTCCTGTACAGATATCAAGGGATACAGATTAGCAGTATTTTAATCTCCAGTTAATTAATTCTCTCTATGTCTACTACCTCTAGCACAAATAAAATTTCTCAGTGACTTCAATAATTTTGTTTGCACTCTCCCCCATGGTTCTGTTTGAGACAGACCATGTTTTTATGATGAAGACTATTCAGTGCTGGTGCATTGAACAGCACAGCCTGCTTTGGGATCATGTCCCTTACAAACTGTGATCTAGCTGTCCTGTGGTTTCCTGCACCAGTCTTTCTGTCACTCTCCACAAATCTCCACTCTCTTCTATCAAGGTATTTCCTCATTTAAAGGCTAGGGCAGTGCAGCTTTCAGTAGCAACTTCAGCATAGATTGCAGCACTAAAACCACATTCTCATTATTTAACTCCAAAGAAAAATGAATTCAGCAACAATTTCATTCTTCATCAAAAAAAGCAAAATCTTTACTTAACCAATTTCCTTGTCTGCTTTTTCTATATCTTTAACAAAAGACTCTAGTTACAGTTTGGAGGCATACCTTACTTTCATACATCCAGGGTTCTAAGGTTACATGAGGACTAGTGTATATGCAGATCAGTTCTCCTACAGATTTTTTTGTTGTTGCTCTTGCTTATGACCAAACAAGGGATAACTGTTACCAGCTCCTTCTCTGCTATTTCCTCATTTCAGTAACAATGCACCAGCCCTGATAAGTATTCAGCTACAGCAGCGTAGGGCCCACGGTGGGCCCGGGGCCTCCCATATCTTCTGTAACTGATTTGAGGACATTTACACCTCAGTCCAAACATCTGTGGCTGCAATTCCACCCCCACGTGCTCACATTCCGTGTTTGCAAATGCAGGAACTTGGGCTTAAGCACAACACGGCCCAGCAGTGTGTGCAAGTCTCTAGACTTTTATGCCCTACATACACTGTGGAATTTCCACTGTGCATACAAAATTATTCATGACAGAAACATTGAAGGACCATCCTCCTCCCTCCCTCTGTGAATGCCAATGAGAAACATAGCAAGAGGTTTTCTTTTGCTTCCTGATCATAGTGAGGAAAGGAAATTTTAAACCAACATGTTTTGCGGGAGGGAAAGGGAAAGTCACTGCAAAATGTTGAAGACCAGGGGTGCAAGTACATACTTCTATTAACATCTCCCATCCCTGAAGCTGCAGTAATTTGCATGACATTATCTACCTGGGATGTTGCTATGGTTATCACCATACATAAGTAATTACCAGGGCAAATTGCACATACAGCGCATGGATTCATGCTGTCAGAAGCAAAGGATCTTTTTATACACTTGAAAATGTACATGTTCGAAAAAACCACTAATCACAAAGATTCCTGATATGAGAAAAACTTCAGAAGTTTTTTGAAAAAATTTCATTTTTTCAAATTGATGTTAACTAAATTTGATGTTAACTATGCTTATTGGCACCTTAAGGACCAAGTCAGACCATGTCCAAGTGAAGAGAGACACTGCAGAGGCTCAGTAGAAAATCAGTGGAAAGTCACCAGTAGTAGTAAGCAGAAACCAATCAGCAAGAACAGTAGAAATCCCTGCCAAAGAGTTTCCAGTATAAGCAGATGAGAAAGGCAAAGAGAAGGAGAAGGTGCACCAGACAGAGCAAATGAGATTGTCAGCTTCGCTGATAGCACAGGCTACGATTATTTTGGGTAGATTATGTCATGAAACTTTCTTCTGGCAACTAGGCACAAAAAGGTGAACAGAAGAGAAGGAGGAGAGAGTGATGTAGACTACACCCACGCTAAGAAAAAGACAAGAGATATGGTGTTGTGATGAAGCAGCTAGTCAGGACAACCCAAAACTAAGTCTAATCAAAGTGGTTCTCTGAAAGTTCCCCTATTTCCTCTCCTGCAAAGTTTCTGCTGCTGTTTGCATGCTGGGATCTGATTGTGCTCTGAGTGGTTTCCCACAGGAGCTGAGACAAAAGTTACAGTCCATCTACACTTGTACACCCAAGCTGAAGAGAGGAATTAACACCCAGCAGAATTTGGATGAAAGTAAAAATACAGAGTATTTAATGCTAGCTCATACAAAGTAAATTAGACATTAAAAGCTCATTCTGAATTACTGATAGTGTTACATTTCCAATACAATACAGCTGCACTGTAAACAAACAGCTTGAGCTGCAGTCTATTGGTGTCAACGAGAACTTCTCAACAAGTTTGAAGAAGGTGTTCTGTGTCCTCAGGAAAACACAAAGCTTTAAAAAATAGTGCTTATTCTGTGACCTGTGTAAACCACAGTAGGCTAACTGGAACATAAAATACAATTCTGTAAAGCACAAAATATGTTTCTATAATTTAATTGGAGGTGGCACACACAAGTCTCATATCCATTTAAACCAACCATATTTTCCGTGTACAGAGAACTATTGCAGTTATTCCAGATTTACAAACTACAGTACAATTCAGGAGAAAAAAGGTTATATTTTCCATTTGTAGCTTCTCTTAAAAACAAGTTTTTTTGTTTACTTAGAAATCATCTGCTTCTCTCAGACATATATTTTTGCCTTCTAGTATAGTATCCTCCAGGATACTATAATGCCATCAAGTATTTTGACTATTTTAGCAGATAGAACTAGAAAAACATACTGATAGAGGTATGCTCTGAGAAGAGGTTTGCTACTGGAAGCGTGACAAGAGAAGGTATGAGCCAGCAGGCAGTCAGAAAGCACAGCAGCCCTTAGGGATCATTTGCATGCCTCAGGGAAGTCACCATTAATGATGTCCAGAAACACTGGCTAGAGATGTAAGATATGTGTAACCTCATTAGGATAAAGGCAGACTGAAGACAAAGAGAGATGTGAAATAAGTCATCTCAGGCTTTATCCCGGTAACTGGATGCCCACGGTGACAGGAGTATTGTAACTCTAAATATATTTCATACAAAATAGTTGGCTTTAAATATATCAGTGAAAGGGAAAGTAAATATATGAAGAGCAAAATGCAAGATGGAAAAAAGTGAGATAAATATTGTTAGATTCAGAGGAAAAATGCTATAAACAGTAAGCAAAGCTCTTTGATTTGCACTGTTTTCCAGCCCATAAAACCCTAATATCTGCCAGCGTTTCATTAAAAGCTTATGAACTACCCAGCATGCCTGCTCCTGCATAAACATATTGCTAAAAAACATTGTTGATGTTGCAGATCTGGTATTTTGCAATGTTTCAAAGAAACCTTATGTGTATAAAACTCAGATGCATTATTGAAAGAAGTGTGGATGGTGAAAATAGCCCCACAAACTCTAAAACTAATTAATCATTCAAGAGCAGTAAGTTTCTCCCAGAGATGTTTGAAGTGATATCTCTAAACCAGAAAATAAAAATATTTTAAGAAACAGGCATTGTGGATAAAGGACCTAAGAGAAAACTACCATTTTGTGAATTGAGTAAAAGGAGTCAAAGGCATGTCTTCACAGAGGATTGAGAGTTCAAGGTCATGACAGCCCAACAGCAAAATCTGTAAATGTTAATCTGAGTGATACACAGATCTGGCAATGCTAAGACTGACCAGATCAACTACTGTTCTGACTGAATGTGCAGCCTATTCTTAGCATTACAATCTCAGACTTCAGCCCTCTAAGGACAAGTAATGGCAATATCATTCCTTTTCCACAAAAAGTCATATTGGATCAATCAAATCTTTGTTGTTATTACCAATGGTCCCGAACCAAGTCTGGAGGGATCAGGACACTCATGATTTCCCATCTTTCATAAGACCACTGCATTTCAGGGCTCATTCTCACTGGAACCCAAACACAAGGCAAAATTAAAATGTTCTGATGGGCAGAACCCATATCCCTGAGGCAAAGCCTCCCAGTGTCTGGAGGCTTTCCAGTGAACAGCCATGTATGCACTTAGCCCATTCTGCATTGCTCTTACTGTAGCTCTCCTCACAGAAGTGCCTCCAAATTGTTCTGACAACAAAACACAGAAATTCATTTCCCACATCCCTCAAATAACTTCATATCACTCTGGTGCTAGGATCAAGCATCAAGCTGATGTTTGATTACAACACTGATGGGGTGAATGGGCAGTAAAGCCTACCTGTTACCCATGCAAATGACTCGTCTCTTAACTAGCAGCACACTCTGGCACTTGTGGATATGCAAGCTAAAAAGTCAGCGCCTCAGCACAAACCCACCTCTGGAATAACATTAAAAACAATATTATAGATGTAGGAAGCAGAGACATTAATATTAGAAGACCGAGACACAAAAAAGAGCCATATCTGAATTATTGCACAAATATGAGATTCCTGAATATGTTAACAAAAACTTGGTTTTGAAGGTATATGCTTAATAACAAACAAATAAACAAACCCAAAAACAGCAGAAGGACTACATCTCACTAGCTCTGGAGACTCAAACACAGCTGGTCTGATCAGCTGAGCCGTTTTCAAGCTGCCACGTGCATATCACAGCTCTCACCAAATGGTACTGAAGCAGTTGCTCAGCTGTGGATGCACAAACACCCCCGGAGGACAACCTGTCCAGCCCTCCCGGGCAGCTCCATGACTGAGCTCCAGAGGGTGCATTCGTGTTCCTCTCTGTCTCATTAAGTAACAAACCAACATATCTGACTGTTTAAATGCGTGAAATCTGCCGTTGTTGCCAATGGTTCTGAGAAAAACCAGCAGTAGCCCTGCATGGCTCTCACTTACTCTTTGCACGAATCACAAAAGGCAGAAAACAGCACACGTGGAAATCTCCAACACCACATTTCTGCAGTCATTACAACCAATTCCTCTACCAGGCACAGCTCAGCTACGCATGAGGTTTAGGTCAAAAGCAGTTCTACCAGTGTAACAACAGCACAAGGGGAAGCTGTGGTCTGGTGCAGCATCTTGCACACCCACGTTAGCGCTGCACCCAAAGGCCACATCAGACGTGGTTTATATACCGTGGTTTATATACTCTGTGGGCTGGGCTGACAAACCAGCATTTGGAATGGTAACACCCTCAGGACCAAAGCGACAATGGACGGACCATCCGTGGTGGTGGAGCACAGCTCACCACAAGACCCCTTGGCAACAGGGGCATTAGCCTGCAGTGTGCTGCACACAGTGACAATCTCTCTGTATTTCTTGAGTTGTGAATGATGTGTATGACATACGAAAAAGAATCATACTTTTGGAACAGGAATCCATTACCTCTGCCTAGAGACTTTCACAACTGTGAACACAATAAATTTCACTTTAGGCAAAACAAACCAAAACGTTTTTATTTGCTATATGGTTTGGGATTCCCCTCTCCTACATTTTCAGGATCCCAACTTCGGTTCCCTTACAGTGAAGGTGACTGTGACCCCATCACGATAAATATCCTTTGTGAGAGCGCTAGCAACCTTTTCCCCCCACACTTTTGGGGTATCAACACTCAGGACAGCGTGGAGGCGTTTGTTGGTTTGTTTGCTTGTGTTAAAATCACACTTTTGTCCTTTCCCACCCGATTTAGGGTGACAGCAGAAACCATCATCAACCTGGCGCTCTGGATGAACGAGCAGCAGCGGCGGGACAGCCCCGAGCCGCTGTTTGAGCTGCCGCGGTGTTTATCAAGCTGAGCTCAGGGCGCTCCNGGGCAAAGAGGAGGCGAGGAGCTTCGACCAGCTGAGCCCGGAGGAGAGCCGTGAGCGCCTGGGGTGAGCGCCCGGCCCGGGCGGGAGACGTGGCAGGGGGAGGGCCCACGGTGGGCCCGGGGCGGAGGAGGCGGCCTGGGGCTGCCTGAGTGTCCGAGGGGCAGCGGGACCCTTCCCACCCCGAGGGGCTTGTGCAGAGGGGCCCTGAACCGCAGTGTGGGACCCTGAACCGCAGAGCGCTGCCCTGAACCCCAGAGTGGCCTGCGGGTCGAACTTCTGGGTTCCGGCTTCTCTCACACCCCGCTGGTTTTGCAAAGGAGCATCCAACAATTCATGGCTTTGGTGTTTTCCCCTCCTGCCTTTTCTGGCCCCACAGCAATAAGCCTCGCAGAGGGAGCTGCTGTACCGGGTGTTGGACCTGCTGCCGGAGGGCTTTGCTGCTGCAGCTCCCTGACTCTGGGATACTTGCCCACACCATATCACTGTTAATCGAGTTTAAACCATTCCTTTTCTACAGCTACGTTTACAAGTCCACTTCAAGCGTCTTCCCACAGCTTTCCCACTTGTGACTTCTTTGCTCACAGTGTTTCAGTTGCTATTCCATGCTGCTCTTTATGCAAAGAACAGGGACCGTGCCTTTCTTTACTGCTTCTCCCTCCTTTACACCTACAGGAAGCCAGATCACTACGCAGAACTAAATTTAATAGGAGTTAAAGAAAGATCATTTAATGTCGTTACCACGAAGAAGATTGTTTAAAATATCTGCATGTTCTCACTAAGACTCCCCCGCCTTCCCTTCCACAGAGTGGCAGTTGCTAATTTTCTGTCTAGTCTTACCATAAGCAGCAGCACTGTAACACCGAGTAACCTCTTGATCCTTCTGAAAGCTGTCACTACTATTTACGTGTCTCAGTGAGTAAACAGATAAAGTGATTACCAGAAACTCCATCCTCATAGTTTCAAGAAGGAGCAAAAGAAACCATGTGCTCAGCACACATGACTATGACCTAGATTCTCATGAGTTGTATCACCAAAGTGGACATGCCCTCCTAATATTGGTCTGCACTTACTACTTCAGATAATTCAGTCAGGGATATGATTTAACAATACAGCTGTTTTAAAACAATTTCTACAAATGCTAACTCAGCAAGGGAAGGAGTTTTAACTTCCAGTGATCTCACTGATTGCCCTTGGGAGGGGTGACACAGGCATGCTGAAGTACAGCCACAGTCAATAACCTTTTAAATGGAGGTGACTGAAGTGGCCCTCTGAGGACATGTTGTGGGGTGAGCACTGTGCATCCCAGTATCAGTGATGTGGTACCTGGGGGGCCTTTGGGAAAGTTTCATAACTTCCAGCATTTCCCAGCCTTTTGATTTTGGATAGCAGCACACTGGGAGGTAAAGAGAGGATTTATAAAACGTCTTTTGGCTTACTAATCAGATACACTGAACCCCTTCCCCTCATTTTTGTTATGGGCAACTTCTGTAGTGGGTTAGAGTCACTTCTCAGCAAGTGATTGGCTTTTAGGAAGAAGACAGATTTAATTAAAAGCTATTTTTAAATTATTTCTAGGAGAAAACACATACAGTCTGCTGCTCTAACCAGAGTGCCTGCTGCTGTATTTATAAGCCATTTTACCTTGCTTAGGAAATGTGGCAGCGCATCCCAATAATAACAGTAAAAAGTGAGGTCCACAGTCCATACAACAGCTTTTTATCTGTGCCTTTGGGAGCCTGTAGGCAAGACTGTTTTATTGTCCCCATCTTCAGCTGAGAAGTGGGGTGGGATAGTGCATGTGGATGCAATGGACCTGTAAAAACAGGTGAAAAGGAGGAGGCATGGAACGTTTTCTGGTACACAGCCCTGACTTCTTTCATGTTATACATTACCAAGAGCTACTAGCATTATCATTTAATACCTTAAGAGTAGAAAGAAATACCAGTTAAACAAATGAAATTAAATTCATTGTGGGGAAAATCTGGTGACAAATAGAGTCGGTCATGCAGGGAAAGGGACCACTGGCAACTGATTGATACAAAACAGAAAAGGTTTTCTGGTCAGTTAATCCTCACTTCCCTAATTCAGAAAGGAAATTCAGCAGCCCCTTTTTTGCCCCATAACTCAGAAACAGCATGGTCATAAATTCAGTCTGATACTGTCAGACTCACACAAGATTGCTGGAAGTTCAGCAGAAGCTGCTGCTACTATTTCAGCAACCACTTTTATAATAAAGGCTTCGGAAGAGACATTGCTTCCCTACTTGAGCAGTTCCAGTTGGCCAAATGTGGTTTCTTTGTGGGGAACCAAGATGTGGAATTGAAAAGAATGTTTAAAAGTGCAGATCTTTTTCCCTGTGTCCTGTGGCTGCCTGGAGGTTTAGGGAGCTCATCTGTTGAATGTCAAGTCAGGATTTAGAGAAGTCAGCTCCTGCCCTTACCCCTGCATTCCAGTGGCACATCAGTATTCCATAGGCATGGCATGGGCCAGCCACCAGACGAGGCACCTGCAGACAGGCTGCCCCTGCACCTCATGGACAGGGTGATGGGTGCTGGTGTGCCCAAAGCCAGTCTGGATGTGCCAGGGAACCAAGGTGGCTGTGCTGGATGTGCTCAATTCCAAGAGCAGGCACAGAAACCAGTTTTACAAGCTCAGCCCCAAAGTGCTGGAGTTTATCAATCGCAGAGAGATTAATTGTGGAGAGATTAGTTGCAGAGAACATAAATGGTAGAGAGAACATTGTCCTTTTTTGTTTTTGAGCTGCAGCTGTGTGCAGAATGTTTCACTCCTGCTGATTTCAACAGTGCTTGAAGCAGAGCTGGCAGCTTTACACTGGACAGAGGTTTATAGCCCAGCTGCCAGCAGTGGTTGGAGACCTGCAGCAGACTTGATATTGCTTTAGTAACAGGCATTCCTGGCAACACTAGCAATACTGGTTTCCATTGGGAATGAAAGAAAAGAAACAAGTGGAGGGACAGGCGTGGAAGGGGAGACTGTACCTGGTGTACATCCCCAGCATTACACAGTCATATAACTCACTTCACCCTGGTGTCAGTCTGCTGGAAAGCCAAAGGAGAAACTGCAGATGTCCACCAAGTCCTGGATTTTTGTCCTGGTTGTCTCCAGAAAGTTTGGGTACAGGCTTTGTCCTGAAGTGAAGTTGGTGTCTCCTGCTCTGAGCCAGCATGGCTGCTCCCTGTAGGCAGTGAAGAACAGATGCCCCTAAGATAGGAGGCACAACCTAAGAAAGCCAGGTATTCTCTGCTCACTAATTTTGTTGTGCAAAGTCCCTTTGAATTATTTGTAGCAATGCCAAATAACGAATGGAGACATATTCCTTAAGATGATGTGCAAAATGCAGGAAAGCCTTAACCAGTAGGACAGCTTTAGGAGTTTGGGGCACTCTGTTTTTGTGGAAAATCAGGGCCAGATAAAGATTACTAAAATTGGCCTGACATGCAGTTTGGTTTTCTGCCAGCTCTTAAAGATGCTGATCTCTTTTTACAGGAAGATTGTGGATAGAATAGATGACAACAAAGATGGCTATATCACAACAGAGGAATTAAAAAACTGGATTAAACGAGTACAGAAACGCTACATCTATGAAAATGTGGCTAAAGTTTGGAAAGACTATGATCTAAACAAGGATGATAAAATTGCCTGGGAAGAATACAAACAAGCCACATATGGTTATTATCTAGGTAAGAGAACATCTTCAGATTGTATGATCAAGGATTTTTGATATTATAAAATAGGATTTCTTGCCTTGCAGTCAACAGGAGTTTGGTGTCACATTTAAGACTCTTGAAGCTCATATTAAATTTTATAGATGCTCAGAGGTCAAAAGCACTTTTTAGTTATTTATTGCAGCCCTTTGCACGTGGGTCACCAGCACACAGAAGGTTTTGTAGAGGTATCATTAAATATACTGACACAGCTGAATTAAAGTCTCCTCCAGTTAGAAATATATTATTTTTTAACATTGAAAAGGATACTTTAATTAAAAAATAATATATTGTCTAATTAACTGTATTTGTGAATTTAGTCTCTAAAATCCTAGGTCTAGATGTTAAAAATTTAGTCTATGCCTAAGCTATAGCAAAGTTATTGATTAAAATCATTCTTGCATAGTAATATGCTTCAGACTGTGATCAACTGCAAATGAAAATCCTTAACAAATCAGGCAAAAGAAACATTTATTAAAAAATATACCTGAATTCCCCCCACCCCCCTCCATGTCCCCTTTGCTTTTATAAGTTAATGAAGGAAGAAGAGGAGAAGAGATCACTTAAGCTAAAGGGCAATACTGACAGAGCAACAAATCAGTATTAATTGACCATTTATACTTACTGGAAATGAGAAGACAATATTTGCCTACCACGGAGGCAGTTTCTAGAGCAAGCTTTGTGTAGCAGTAATAATTCCAAAGCCTACCTTAGATTAGAATGGAACCCTTCTCAGCCCTTTGTCTTTGCTCCCTCTAAGCCCCAAGATTTGGAGAGCAGCACTGTGGGCTTGTGTTAATGAATACTTAAAATTCCCATCTGTAATTCCTGGCCCAGTCTTTTTCACCTGTGTTTGTCTCCCAACACATGAATTGTGAAATTGTTATGAGTATTTTTCATTTTTAAAGTCAGTTTAATGATCAGATTTTAAAAATTATATCAAATACCATTCCTTTTGTGCCACTGAACACCCTGAAAAAATGCCATTGTTTGAAACTGAAAATAATTGTTAGGTTCCCTGTAGCAGAGGCGTATCACTGAGATAATTTCAGTCAGTCTGCCACCTTCTGAAACCACATTTCCTTGGTTTGCTCTTCTTGAAACTGAAAAGTTGTGTGGATCATATTGATTCCTAAAGAAGAAGAAAACTTCTGTGAATGAAGTCTACCCCAAATACTGCCTCAGTGGTGCTTGTAAAGGCAGATAAAAAAAATCTGTGAGGGATAATATACAATACTGCAAAATCCATTATTCTGGATTGCAACAGAAGGCTTGTGCAGAAATTTACCTCTACTACTGTCACCTTTAAAAATCAAACCAAGTACTTAACCCCTGAATTTAAAACTTCACGGGGAAGAGAATTTCCATTTAGAACAACAGCTATTCTGGCAATAAACCTTTTTATTTCTAGACTCAAACAGCTTTGTTTTTCCAGTATGTTTTAAAGGAAAACACTTCTGAGATCATCTTGATTCATTTGCAGAAAATCCAGAAGAATTCCAAGATGCAACTGATCAGCACAGTTTTAAGAAAATGCTGCCCAGAGATGAAAGACGATTCAAAACTGCAGATCTGGATGGAGACTTGGCTGCCACTCGTGAAGAATTCACTGCTTTCCTTCACCCAGAGGAGTTTGAGCACATGAAAAACATTGTTGTCTTAGTAAGCAAAGCAAAATCAATGCCATTGGTTCTACTTTAATGGATGACCTTTGAAGGCTTCTCTAACCTTTCCATGCAGGGTTTAGAAAGAGGCACACACATAAGAGCTAAATGGGGAACAGAAAGGGGTGCCTTTCATGATACTCACTTGGTTTAGAAGTCTCAATATAAGAAAGACTTTCTAAGTGCACTTAGCTCCTAAATGGAATACAGAAACAATCATGGGGCACAGATTTAAACCAAAGTAAAAGGAGGATGTGCTGACATACAGCAGCTGAGTGTTTAATGCAAGCTGGTATCTGCCCCTAATGTAAACAGTTCATTCATACAGGGAATTTTTTCAACATGAAAGGATATTTGTATATTCTTTGCGTAAACAGTCACACTGGATTTAGTGAGATTTCCTTCATTTGTGTACAAGGGCAGGTCAAGGTCTCAGAACATTAAATGATCAAAGGCAGGTAGTCAGAGCTCTAAGTTTCTAAGTCTAATCTTCTTGATTATGTTCATGCAAAATTGTTTTCTAGGAAACCTTAGAAGACATAGACAAAAACGAGGATGGTTTTGTGGATCAAGATGAGTACATTGGTAAGTGTCGTTACTTGTTTCTTAAATAATCTCCAGCCCATTTTTCCATCTTCTCTCATATTTGCAGGAGCATTAACAACCCAGAGTGAACAGTTCTGTGTTCCAGTTCAACTATTTTATACCAACCATCCAACCCAGAAAGTTTAATTTCATTTTAGGTAGATAGCCACATGACCAGGAAGAGTTCCTCATGCTTCACAACAAAGTTCTCCTCTTGTTCTTATTTAACTCAGCTAAGAGTTATATGAGAACAAAAGAAGAGAATCTGGAATAATATTTTTCATGGCAGGGATGTTCTTTGTATATTACACCATGTTAACTGCTGTTTGAAGGCACTGTTTAGAAATGCAGGAGGATCAGAAAATGAATTAGTCTTTTCTCAAGTTTGGATGGTTCTCAAGTATCCAAAACACCTGGGAAGCAACCATTGCAAAAAGAGAAAATTCACCTTGTTCCTACTAGTTTTTTTCCTAGTTTAATTAGTAGGTAAAGCCCATACTTCTGTACTTATGATACTATTATATTTCTATGAGTTTTAAATCCAGAAAGTAGCACTAAGAAGGCATTAGTGCAAAGTTGGATGAAGCTTTCTGTTTCTAGTGGTGCTATAAAGATCACTTCACATAGAATCAGGAACAATATACACACACACTAATTAATGGCAGGGGGTTCTGTTCCTTGTAAATTATATTTAGCCCAGAAAGTGAATGCTATTCATCTATGACTGAAATAACAGAGCAGCATAATTTCCACAGTAATTTCAGTTCATTCAGTGACAATACCTACATATAATTATAAGGTAATTGTCAACATTTGTTACCATGTGAATGCTGGTTTTTCTTGTCTTCTATAGATAGGAACATAGAATGTTCTAGTCACGATCACCCCACATTGGCAAGGATGATAAAAATCAAATTGACAGGACATGTCAGTTGCTTCAAATAAACAATATAATTTGCACTTTAAAAAATGAAAAAAGAAAGTGAATGTGTTGTCTGAAGTTTTCCTCATGAGTTGAGAAAACTGTGCTTAAAATATTCCTACTTTCCTTTTTCAGATGTAATTTTTTTAAATCTTGATGAAGTTGGGATTAAGAAACTAAGAGAAAACTAAATCTCTTCTTTGCTAGTTTATAAGGAACAACAAAAAGAAGTCCAAAAATTTCAGACTCTAGGTGGAGTATTTGTTGGGGAGATTTGCTGAATCTTATAGAATGATCCCACCTTCCTTTTCCTTCTTCTCTCCCATTTTGTCTTTTACAAAATTTGGTTTAGATTTACACAAACAGTGGAGCAAAATACCTATAAAAACGTTGAGCAGAGAGAACTAAATTCCCACTGTGCATGGGCAGGTAACAGAGTATTTCAGGGACACTGGGGACAGGGACAATGGACAAGCTCAGCCCAGTGTACACACTCCCACTGCAGGGTCAGGAGGGTTATTCCTGCCTCTGAATTCAGCATTTATGTTTCCCACAGATACCAGCCAGGCTCTGACCCTCACACCATCCATGGTGGCTACACTTTTCCTTAGCACATCTTTGAAAAGCAAATCCAAAAGGCACTGGAGAGGAGAGGAATAGTATCACAAAGCAGGCTTTAATTCTAATTAGGAAAGTGGAAGGCTTGAGGAATAAGCAGTCCTGATGAGCAGGAAAGGATTGGACACAGTGACCAGAAGAATGACATAGAC
This sequence comes from Leptocoma aspasia, assembly GCA_013399835.1. Classification (NCBI taxonomy): domain Eukaryota; kingdom Metazoa; phylum Chordata; class Aves; order Passeriformes; family Nectariniidae; genus Leptocoma; species Leptocoma aspasia. The sequence goes on from VXAX01000827.1 coordinate 128,285, forward strand.
ACACCACTCATGATTTGGAAAGCCCTGTGATGTGAGGAACATTCAGAAGTCAGTTGGTTTTAATTGTCACTGCTACTCTCCTGTGTTTATGCAGAAAGCAGCTGCCACTGTGGCGTGGTCCTACCAATGCTTCCAAAATACAGCACAGGAGTGTGTGCAGAGCAGCTCATGTGTGTAATCTCTGCATCCTGTCACAAACAGTGCTCCCTCCCCAGGTACCAGTCTGTGACAAGTGCCCTGTGCCTGTGGTTCCTCACAGAGTGCACCATGATTCGTGACTTCTTCAGCTCTGTCTTCCTGGAAAAGTGTCTTCTACTGGAATGTGCTGCAGCACTGCGTGGTTAAAAGAGAACTGATCTGCTAAGCTGAATGTCTCTTACACAGACTTCCCTAAAAGCAGTACAAATGCATGCAAGTTCCATTTAGCAATTTTTGTTTGCGTAAATTCCCCCTGTGCCTTTTTTCCTGTAATCACTCTGCTGGCTGGAGTCTGATCTTATCCACAAAGACATTTGCTGGCAGGGACAAGATAAAATGGCTGAGTTCCTTTCTTCCCATGTGACCAAGCCCAGCACTAAAGCTTAAGACTGCTACTCAGCCAAAGATCCTTAGAGGATTTTGTTCATTCTGAAATTCAGATGATGGCCTTTGAACACATTCACCTCTCCTGTTAGCCTCACCAGCAGTGCACAGGTATGATCCAGGGTAGTGTGAGAATGGGCAGAATTACCAGCAGTGAAGAAATAGGCCTGAGAGAAGATACAGCTACTCTATTTACACCCGACATTTCTTTTTGTCTACAGAGACACTGTGCAAAGAGTGAAAAGTTCAGTCTCCTCTGAGGAGCACTGTGAAAATATCTTTAGTTTGTGCTTAATTTCCAAAGTAAATAGGACTCAAGTAAGACCCTTATTTCCTCTCCAGCTGATATGTTTGCAAATGAAGAGGGTGGACCAGAGCCTGACTGGGTGATTACAGAGCGTGAGCAGTTTTCAGATTTTCGTGATCTCAACAAGGATGGAAAGATGGACAAAGATGAGATCCAGCACTGGATCCTCCCCCAAGACTATGATCATGCACTAGCTGAAGCCAGGCACTTAGTCTATGAATCTGATGTAGACAAGGTATGTAGTGTTCCAGTATCCTTTTTAAAGAAGTTACATGAGGTGTTGTGGGTTCTTTAAAATACCAGCCTGCAAGAATTTATTCCTAATAACTTTTCTTCAGAGGCTAGAATTGCTAGTGGATTAATGTTTCCATGCCAGTTTCAGTTGGTAGTGTTAAGACTTACAAAGTAGTAGAATACAGTTTATCAGCTCTAGAAGGTCCCCTGGCTTTCATTAGGTGAGATGAGAAACTGTCATCTTAAGCCTGGACATTTTAGCACAGCAAAAATACTCTTTTTCCTTTAAGAGTGGTCATGACTTTTGTATGTTAATAGAGACTAAAAGAGGAAAATAAAGCTACATTTAGATATCCATTGTACTCAAATGTAGGGGTAGCAAAACCACTCTCAGTTCTATATTCAAGCACATATCTTTCACTTAAACACTGGCTCTGATGAGGGACACTAAATTCCACATGGTGGTCTTCAGAAGTGTAATGCAAGCAAAGTTGGAACCTGAAAGCCAAAATACTCTTAACACAGAAAGTGTAAATTGCTAACATAAGCAACCACCTTCCACAAACTGCGCCAGAGGATTTTCAGTTTTACTGTCAGGAAGATGAACCAAACCACAGGGCAAAACTGTGTACCAGGTAACCACTGTTAACCTACTGTTCCTACTGCTTGGCATTACAAAGAACTTTCAATTAGCAGTGTGACCCAGCTGAAGCCTGTAGGACTCCTGTCTTCCACTGAGGTCCAAATTTCACTCACTGTGACAGCTACAAATGATTGCTGAACCTGCAGTCTGGTGCTGTGAAGAACTGTCTGTTTCCCAGGGCTCTTGCAAGTTTGTGCTGGTGTGTCTTTGACTTAGTTTTGAAAATATTCTTACAGAGGTTTTGTTTTCCTTCTACCAGGATCAAAAATTAACAAAAGAGGAAGTTCTAGACAACTGGAACATGTTCGTTGGAAGTCAAGCGACTAATTACGGGGAGGACCTCACGAGAAACCACGATGAGCTATGATACAATGTACCAACCAGTGTGCCACACATCTTTTCTCCACTTACTGAAATCACCATGTCCATCCCCTCTTAGAGTGAAAACGGGCAAGGGACACTCACAACTGAATGACTTGCATTAATATTATTTTTAACATGCCCGCTTATTACCTCAGAAACCACATAGAAATATATTTTTTACTCCTTTCACATGGTTAAATACAATATATAGTTACTACAGTTTTATTTTTGAAAAAATAAGAAGGTAACTTTTCTGAATAGGTTAGAGCCTGACATGAAAAGGCACTTCTAAAAACATTGCAAATATCTTTAATAGCCAAGTATTTTTTTTCAAATACCCACTTTTACCATAGTGAAATGCACCTAGGTTTAGAGCCCTGATGTTTAAACAGACTTAAGTTATTTAGTTGTCTTTTCTAATAGCATGTAACAGTTTAGAGGTAACCCTTTGGGCCTCCTGCCCAGAGAAGAGTTCGATACCAGCTTTGTCTGCACACAGTTTCTGTGTCCCAGTGGGGTCAGTGGTGCTGCAGGAGTGCCCAGCAGCCCCCTGGCTCCTGCTTCTATGTGCAACATGCACAGGTGGCCCTTGTCCCTGACCCTGGCATTCCCAGCCAGGGATGCAGAGTCCAGTGTGGCAGCTGCTCCTTTTGACAACTGTTTGTGGGCCCTTGGCCGTGCTGCTTCCTGGGAGGAATTGTGCCACATGGAGCATAATTTATCTCCTGCTTTTCACACTTTACCCCAGCCCTACTCTTGTTCACGCAGTGTGAATGGCAGCAGCTCTGTGATGGAGAAAGAATGAGACATATCACCCCTCTGGGCCTTCTGTCTCCTCTGCCACATAAGAGGACAGATTCTTGTGGCTGAAGTTCTGGGTTTGTGTGTATATACGTGTAAGTACATGTTACTGAAGCAACTCTAAAGACAGCTCTCCTTCCAGAAAAGGGGGGAAGCTTTCCACACAGGTGCTCTCTTTTTTACTGTATAATGTGAGTTGTTACATCTATATTTTTATATAACCAACTTTTCTAAGTTTGGTTGTTTTTAACTGTGCTGGTTTTAAAATAAGCACAATAAAACCAATACTTCTTTTTGATACTGTGAAGGTGCAATAACACTCACACAGATTAGCAGAGAGATAATGTGAAAACACAAACCAAGCCTCTAAAGCCAGTAGTTCCCAAAGCATTGGAAGCTGGGGTGGTCATTTCCAAAAGCATCTGGACATACAGCCCCAACTGTTCTTTGTCATCTCATTAAATAAAAAAAGAAGCCAAAAAGAAGTGCAGTATACATAGTATCTGTAACTAGAATTTGTTCTGGACACTAATACTGGGAGATCAGGACTCCACAGCAGCATTCTCTGGGAGGTTTTCCTGGAAGATTTGGTGTAAAACATCACACCCTGGTCCCATAACCATCCAGAGGGGGGCTTTGAGACTCCCAGGATGTGAGACACTTCAGCAGTTCAACACATTTGTGAAAATCACCAGGAGACAGTGCAGAACTGTGACCTGTGTAAACAGTGTCATTTTTATAAGGTCATAGAAGAATCATATTTTATATCTTGCAGTTAGAGATGATTAAATCTAGATTGCTGAGTCTGACAGAGATTACATGTGCTTGCTGGCACCACTACTAAGCTTTCAGGGTGCACTTCTTATGACATTGCCAGCAATGTCTCTGAAAAATCCCTACCTCTCCCACCAACAAACAGTAGGGCAAATGTCATAAAAGTGAACTGGTTTTGCTTTTACAGTACCCTCAAGTTAAATACAAGCCTAAATGCAATGTTATCTGGGAAGCAATAAAATTGTATCTTGGCACATGTAAATGATTATATATTTTGTTTATGGCTTGGATTTGGAAAGGTTTATTGTACTCAATAATCCTGACAATCTTTATCAAACTAACATATTTTGCTAACAGATTTTCAGTACTCTTTATGTACTCAGATTATCTTCTGCTGTTTCAGGAAACAATACCTTAAAAGACCTCAAAAAACGCTTGTTTCCTGCAAGTGAAACTGCAGCTCAGACTGGATACTAAGCCAAGGATTTTCACTGGAGCCCAGGGGAAGGTTGTTTGCTCACTCTTGTTGAAATTCAGTGGGAGTTGGGTGCTGAGACACTAAGCATTGTTGCCCTCAGCTAAACATGACACTTCGGAATGCTCTGTGCACTGTCCCAACAAAAAAACACATCTGTGCTTTGACAAGCAATCACATTTTCTTCCACATTACTAAATGAATTTGGAACAGAATTAGTGGCACGCAAGAGAAAAATCGTGTTCTCATATTTGTTCTTGATTCCTGTTACTGCTTGCAACACGTTGGTATTTTCCAGGATAAAACTATGCTTACATGAGTAAAAATGCTGAAATCAGAGTTTTTCACGCAAACAGTAACTGAAAATTTAGATCCATAAAAAGGTTTTCTTTTTTTCCCGAAAGAATGGTACTCAGGTGGCATATATCCAGCTAGGAAATAGGCAAACATGCCAATTAGAATGAGGCTTAAAATAATCAAATTGTTTATCAACAGTGGGTAATGGGGTCATATTAAGATTAGGAATTTTTTTACTAAAGCAGAATTTAGAAACACCTTTAGAGAACATAAGTATCTCCAATGTGATTTCATTTTACAGGACCCCTGTTTCTGCAGTTCTTCACGGTGTTTCTCTTACCAACATTCAGTAATGGCACAGTACATTCCATGCACTAAATTTCCCTTTCAAGCTCAATGCACTATGGAAGAGTAACTCCAAAAGAGACTAGAGCTTCTGGCTTTAAATTTAACACTATTTAAGGAAAGCAAACCTTTGCTAGGGGATATAACTGTTAACATTGTGATTTTTCAAGCCTAAGGTTTCTAATGGGGTTTGACTGTTCCAGAGATAACATTTTTTTTTCCTAGGTAACATATTTCAACTCATATTATGAGCAAATGTTACAAAATTTTAGTGTAATGTGAAATACTGAAATGTCAGATAGCATTATTTATCTGCTTAATATAACTAAAACCATTAATTGCTGGGAGCTATACTTCATCCCAGCAACATGAAAATCCATTTTGTGCCTAACTTGTCAGTTATTGCCAATTTTCTTAATCAATTGTGACACAGTGAAATTCTTTTGGAAAGCGTGTTTATATATTTCCAACTGCAGGTTCTGTATGGTAACTTATTACATAGATCCTCCATTAACTCAGTGTTTTCACTATGCCTGTGCCACAGTGCATCAAAGGTACATTTTTCTTACTTAGATATCTAGAATAGCCATTATTATTGCCCATGTAATTTTAATTATTGGAATTTATGAAATGAGCTAAGTGGCTAATGTTCATTGTCTTATAATTCCATTTAATGATTAAGTCAGGTTGAATCTGTCTCCTATTCCAGTCAAAGGTCCTGTACATAACTCCCTAAAGAAAGGAGATCACAGCCCATCCTGCTCTCATTACACTTACACAAGTACCTTACAATAGCTGCAGAGTGTTTTATTATTTGCTGTGCAGAAGTTGATCTTGATCCCAGTGAAAAGTTACCATGAACTCCTAGTTCTAAGGAGTATAAGAACTACTCTAAGGCCTAGTCTAAGGCCTTGGCCACCCAAAGGCAAGCAGAACAATGGAGTGGTGGAACTGGAGGTCAGAAGAAACCTTACAACCATCAAATCCTGATGTCCTTACTACTGCTGAGCACTAACACTTAGGAATTAGACTGATTCATACTCCTGTGAGATAGTTAGGGTGTAAGTCTAGTTCATGGAAGGCAGTGTGTAAAGTCTTAGTGGTGTGTTCAGGGAGCCTGAGGCATTTTATTGAGTCACGGTGGCATCACTCTTAGCAAATGAAGTGAGTTTTATAGAGTGACAGAAGGATCTACAAAAAAAGATTTCATAGCTAAAAATTTTGTAAAACCTGACTTGGCCTGTAGTCAAGCACTTGGAAGCATCTGCCCCTTCTCTTTTCATCTCCCCAATTTAGTGTGTGCTGTGTTCCACTCAGTGTGGCCAGCAAGCAGCATATTGACCATATTCACTCATTTCAAAGGGAGAACTGAGGATTATTTCCCACTGAAGTTTCAGGCACCAGTAAGGCTGATGTCCTTGAAACTCAGGTGCTGTACAGATTATCCCAGTCATGATGAATGTCAAAGCAACCTCAGAAGAAGTTACCAGCTTTCCCCTAGTGTGGAACAGTGAACACGTGACACAACAGGCAATTTCACACCTGCATTCTGCCTCCCACAGGATAAAGGAAAACATCTCCAACAGATGGGAGCATTTCTTCACTGTGGCAGTGACAGGAATACAGTTATGCTGGGTGTGCATTCCTGTTGCTATTGATAAGTAAGGGACAGCCATCCTCAGCACAAGTGATGGCTCTGAGGGCAACAGGGGCAACAGTGCTCAGTTCATATACTGCATATTAGTTGTTTTTCCTGTGTAAGAATTTATTTCATAATGATAAAGTGTTCAAATATGGTCTGGCTGGTTAACTTTTGAAGTTTCAGTATTTTTAAATGTTGCTTGGTTGACCTCATTTTTAAAGTTGGCCACATTTGTGGTCTGAAACCACCACATACCTGAAATTCCAGAACAGCTGTATAGGACAGGTCATGGCATGATCCTGAATCTGAGTACTCATTAAGGGTGACACATACATTAAAAATGACAATGTTCCATCATATCAACAAGAATTTAGATATGCATCGAGGTGTGTAGGAAATATCTTCTTTATATGGGAATAGCCTAACAGCCTTTAGAAAGGACCAATGAGAGCACTAAAGATGAAAAATCAGTATAGCTTTTGAAAACGTACCTTGAAGTAATTACTGTACTTACTGAACTCCCAGGAGCCTGGTGTTCTCAGGGCTTCTCATACCTTCTGTTTGGATAAAAGTCAGTGAATTTAATGTTTCAGGAAGAAATAAAAGTGGGGATGGACTCTTATCATTAGATCAACTGTAAGATAACACAGACATACAGAACATAGTATTGATGAGATGGACAGGTCAGAGACATCCCCCCAAATTACTCCCAGTGCCCTCCTCCAGCTTTAAATTTAAGTATGGTTTTCACTGCATCACACAGGGCCTTGGTTGCTGGGACACAAAAGGAAGGATTGCTAGTTGAGAACACATCAAATGTCAAGTTGAACAGATTTCAGATGGCTAAAACTTCATGAAATCTTTACATGGTAACATGTAGGTGAGACAATTTAAAATCATAGGGAACATCTTTTTTAAAGGGTGAATTCACAAGGAAATTCCACAGGCAGCAGGAATGAAGCAAAAGGAGTGGCTGGAGAGGTCTCCTAGAATATAACAAAACCAAAAGCTTTTCTTCTTTACTGCTTTTAGTTTAGCAGATTTTGCATCAGTTCTTTTGCCTGTCTTTTTATTTTGTCCTTAAGTTTTAAATTCAGCTAACAGTACAGATGTAACATTTCTGGGAACCCCCAAACCTCCCCAAATTGCTGGTAACATTTAATTGTTTTCTGCCAAAGAAATGAAGTTTTCACAGCTATTACATCTGCTCCAAACTGGATACAGCAAAGTATCGTTGAACAAACAATCAAAAAAACTCCACAAATGCAAGGGACTAAAAAAGGTATTATTCCATTATTCCCATATATATTTATAAATATATCTAACCTGAAACAGACTTATTTAGGGTTATACTGATGTGGAATATTTAGTTTACTACAAAATAATTTAAAAGTTAGCTCTATACCCGAAAAGTATTTGTATATTTGCAGGCTAGAGAGTACTGTTTTCATGGAGACAGTAAATGCAGAAATTTACACTTGAATTTAGTCAAACTGCCAAATGTTTCCTGCATGGGTTTTTCTCTAGGGTATCTGCATGACCTATTCTTGAGCTAACATTTGAACCCCAAGGCTCTGTGCCAAGGCTGCCTACTCAGCTTCTTAATAAAAATGTCCATGATCAGCTCTACAGGTGCTGCGTGTTCTGGCTGTGGAGTTTGGAAACCCAATCATCACAAGACTGTTATGAAATTATTTCAGTATAGAAAGGACCTTTCTAGAGCCTTGTTATCCACTTGCAGTAGGTTTACAGGAGAATTCTGTAGACATCTGAATGGATGTGATAATTTATTTTCCTTCTTTTTGCAAGGAAATCAATTTTCTGCACTTGTTACCCCAGAGCTGGTAAAAAGTAAACTTGCATACAAGATGTTAAAATAGGTCCTCTGGGATAAGGAACTTGGGGATAAAGTAGGTTTTTCCCTGAAGCAGACTGTATTCATGGTCCAGCTTTGCAGAGAATTTTCTAAGCATGTAACTGTGATGTAAATAAACATTAGTTTAATAATGGGAACCTGTGTCCAAAATGCAATCAACAGGGACAAGAAGGGCCCTTCAACTGTGGCTTCAGAAAGTCTAATTATGAGTGCACAAAGCAGACAGTGCCAACATCCCCTCTTTATATTCCTGCATCCCTTCATACCATACACAAACACAGCTGAAATGAAACAGGCAAGATGAAGAGCAATGAGAAACGACATGAAATACTGCCTTTAAAATCTACTTTATTCAACTGGAAACAAAACATTTTAAAAGGTGATAATGCTCTAAAAGCTATTTAACTCACCAGCCAAATCAAACTGACCAAAATCTAATTTATTCCTTGTCTTGTTTAGCAGATGCTTAAAAGATCAATATAGTTGTCTCTGTAGATCGACATGAAATATTAACCAGCCTGAGTGTTCTGAAGCTTTTTACAACATATTCAGCCTCATTAAACATTAAGCAGCCTTGAAATATAAATATAAAATAACTATCCAGCTTCCCATCCTTCAGACACAGAACAAAGGTAACTCAAATGTGGGAAGCATGAGGAAAATATATTAAATGAACTGGGAATTCACAGAGAAGTTAACTTAGGAAAGCTGTCAGTATAAATTGGCTCAATCAGATACACTTTACCATAAGAAAATATTGTAAGATCAGAAGAATATCTGCTACAGAACAGAACAGTAGTGTGGCATTTATAGCATGACAAATTAATAGAAATAAGCCTCTGACCACAACTGTACTAATCTGGGGCCCAGTCGTTGTTTATAGTGAAAATCCCTCATATTTGCTGTAAGACCCCCTCCCCAGATTCAGTGAGAACTGAGCCTTCTTTGCTTTTCATTACTGCCTGGTATGTTAAAAATATCTGGGCAATACAGCAGAAAGGAGTTTCAGGTTCACTAAAGGGAAATGTCAGCTTTGCAAATCATTGAAAGTAACCGGACATAAACTGTCAAAATAAGTCAGTGAGACAGTGTGGTTATTGTCAGCACGGAGCTCAAGCCTGCAGTCCCAGCTGTGCCTAAAGGTTAGAGACAATATAGCAAGACAGTCCTACCAGGATGTACAGATCAACTCATTTAGCTAAAAATACGGTTTAATTTTAATATATGTGGTATGTTTAGTACCTGTTTCTCCCATTTAGCTTCTTGCTTTACTGTTACCACACCTTGCTAGTGAAGAATAAAATCCAGCCTCTCACAGGATCGCCTTTACCACTGCTGAGTCTGCCAGGGTTTACAGAGAAGCTTTTCCTGTTGCTTTCTTACTGCTACTTCTTGTCCAGCATTGGTGTCAGAGACACACCAGTGTTACAATTCCTGGCAGCCACCTTCTCTCAGTTTGGCAAGAAGCGAAACCACGTGGGATTCATTCCCCTGCAGAGAGACAAGATTTTGTAAACAGCACATGGAGCTGTTAAGTTCAAATTCTCTTCTACAACCTGAAGGTAGGAGAGCCATCAATTAATGCATAAAAACCATAAGGAGTTGAGAACAAAACCAAGAAACTAATTTGAAACACCTAAAGGCAAAAAAAAAAAATTAATATAGGTATTTCTGAATTTTTTGCAGCATAAGCAAGATAGCAGTGGACTCACATAAAGAATAAGTGTATCAGACACATTAAGAAGTGATACTCAAATAGAATTTGACATCAGGCTATTTTTGCTGCATTCTCAGAATAGAACTGGAAAGATACTTTTTCATTCCACTGAATTACACCATATTTTTATACTTTCTCTACCTGTATGCCATGCTGTTAACAAGCATTGGTTTGAACAGCATCAAATCAAATGTTTTACACTCACTTGCACGCTGAAATTTCAGATGTGCTTTGTAGACAGGGTTACACTATCTCCGAACATGTATTTTACAATGAAATTAAAAATTATGCGTAGGGGGAAATTTTTAAGTCAAAGGGACAAATCATTGCCAACTGTGACAGGCAGATCTCCTGTACCTTCTGCCCCATCCCTCCCTGCTTCTGTGCCAAGGCTGCCTACTCAGCTTCTTAATAAAAATGTCCATGTTAGGTCAGCTCTACAGGTGCTGCATGTTCTGGCTGTGGAGTTTGGAAACCCAATCATCACAAGACTGTTATGAAATTATTTCAGTATAGAAAGGACCTTTCTAGAGCCTTGTTATCCACTTGCAGTAGGTTTACAGGAGAATTCTGTAGACATCTGAATGGATGTGATAATTTATTTTCCTTCTTTTTGCAAGGAAATCAATTTTCTGCACTTGTTACCCCAGAGCTGGTAAAAAGTAAACTTCTGGTAAAACTCAGAACAGTCCCAGATAAAAGTCAGCCCTTCACTACCAGAACCACGCTCATCCCTTCCCTGTTATGCCTTATGGTTTCTTTTTTGTTGTTGTTGTTTTTGTTTTTTTGAGCTGGGCTGCCTCCTCAGCAGTGACACGAGGAGTCGCTCACATTTCTTACAGCCACGGTGGTGGAGCACAGTGAAGCTGGAACAAGGCACAGGGATGAGGCTGCACCATGCACACAGGAATGCACAAAACTTTCACAGCAACTTCAGGAGCAGCGTGGTGCCTTGCTTCTTTAATCTGAGTGCTTTGCCTAAATTGCAGGTCCTGGAGGTTGTTTGGGAAGGAAGGTAATGTGACACTTGTGTCAAGCATTTCTTTGATACCGTGGTACAACACAGAGGAATCGAGCAAAGCAGTTTTCTTGCTGAGATTGTCACAGCTCTTTTTTCCAAAAATCTTCTTTTCTCAAGGGTGTGCTCATTCATGTGTCATCCTTGTATCTCACTAAGCTGCTGGCCTGTAGGAAACAAGCCAAAGACCAGAATTAGAAGGTCACCTAAGTGTTATGAAATTGGCATTAAGGCTTAGGGTAGAAGAAGCAGGCGCAAAGATGGGGATGGACAGACAGAAATAGTTCTGTGAGGGGAGAGGAATTTTCCCTGTCCCACCGCTCTCCAATCAAACCTGGAAATCAAGCACAGACGAAATCTGCTTCACTTTTGGTGCTTCGCTCCCCTTAAAAATCAGAGTAACATTAAAACCAAAATGAATGCCAAATACACTGTAAATGTTTGCTCAGACAAGGTCTAACTGCTTTCATCAAGCTGCACTTGCACTTTCTCTTAAACATCCATCCAAACCCAGTTTCTGGAATGCAATCTTTGAGGCCTTGCAGGTTCTTTTCATACAAGACCTCTCCTGTCAATGCACACAGCAAGCCTTTTAGCCAGGCAGTCCCCTATTATTTATAAGTTTATTACTACAGTGGTTTTGTTCCTGAATGCACAGCTCCCAGCACCACTGCAAAGCAGAGCAATAATTCACTCCTTCCAGCCCATCCAATTCCATGAGACTCATCTTCACTTTCAAAAATCCTCACAGTCCCCAATATGGCTGATCTCTCCCGCTCTGCTGAAAGTTTTATTGCTGTTGTTCACCTAAGTTATTTTTTTAAAGGCCAAATAGAAGCCAAAAAATGTGTATATGCTCCCATGCTGCTCCTCATATTTCAGAGGGTTTTCTAAATTTCTCGTTAGCTCCCAATGCTCTCCTCAGCTACAGCTTCAAAAAATGTAACTGCCAACCAGCACGTTAATTATGTTTCCTCTATCAGCAAGACTAAAGAGAGAGGAAGAAATGAAGACCTAATAGAGCAACAGACGCTGCAGAGAGTGGGCAGGAAGGAACTTCCTCAGACTCCCACCAGTCCCATCCAGGATGCTGCACTCGGGCTGTGCATTCCTCCCCTCTCCTCCACCCCTGTGCTTTCCTTTTTCTTGTGCTGTAATTTCCTCAGCAATCTCTTCTGGTTCAGCACTGCTGCAGTGGTTAGGGCAGTGAAATTATGCCTCATGACTTGGATTCCTAAGAATTACAGTAATGCAAGTAATAAAACAACCACAGTTTTATCTTTATTTGACTAAAATTCATACCTCAAGAGCACCAAACCATGAAGAAATAGCATATAAGGGAGAGAGAAAATAATCTCATGGATCAGAACAGCACACCACGAATGCATCAACAACTCTCAGCTTGTATTAATTGTATGGTTCTAAAAATTATACTTTCTCTCTCTCTTTCAATGTACCTATACGCATTTACGTCCAGGGGCACTGTTTAAAATAAATTTAAAATAAATTTGTCTGCAAACAGTCCTCCTAGAAAAAAATGAACACTCAATGAAACATCTCTGCACAGGTTTTTTGCTGCTGTAGAGGACATGTAATGGATGTCTGTGCAGCAGCACATGAAAGACAGATGAAGATGCAAATTATTCAGCTGTTTGCTTTAAAACAGAACAAAAATGTTAACATATATGCAAATTTCTTTCACTGAAAATTATAAAGCTATCTTGGTACAGCTCTGGCTCTCCATTGTCTCTAGAAAAACTGAAAACCTGTTTAGGATCAAGACAAACCCTGGCACACACACACCTGTGGGCAGGTAGAAAGCCATCAAAACACGCCAATAGGAATGTGTGCTGGTTTTGACTGGGATAGAGTGGTTTTTCCATAATAGCTGGTATGGGGCTGTGCTTTGGATTTGTGCTGGAGTCAGTGTTGGTAAGTCAGGGATGTTTTCATTATTGCTGAGCAGCCCTTACACAGAGCCAAGGCCTTTCCGGCCTCTCACCCCACTCCACCAGAGAGGGACTGGGAGAGCACCAGGAACTGGAGAGGAACAGCTGAGCCCAGCCAGCCCCAGGGGTGTCCAGGACATCTGACCTCGTGCTCAGGGTACAGGGCTGGGGGAAGAAGGAGGAAGAGGGGGTGTTTGGAGTGGTGGCATTTGTGTCCCCAGGTCCCTGTCCCCTGGGATGGAGCCCTGCTTCCCTGGGCAGGGCTGAGCTCCTCCTGCCCAAGGGAAGGGGACAACAAATTCCTTGCTTTGCTTTGCTTTGCTCTGCTTTGCTTTGCTTTG